>JARQOD010000001.1:964873854-964928308 GCA_033576555.1 Oophaga sylvatica
CCGAAACACAGGTATGTTAAAAAGTTTGTACCCAATTTTTTGTTGACTGCTGGTCAAAATCGTTGCATAGGCGTGGGCCTGTGCCAAAATAGGCCTTTCTGGCTTGGCATGAGAGTCAGAAACATAGCTATGCTAAAAAGTTTGTACCTGATTTTTGTTGAACGGTGCTCAAAATCGCTGCATAGGAGTGGGCATGTGCCAAAATAGGCCGGGACACGTCCCAACATGCCTGTCTTTATATCTGAGGGGCATAGCATCTTTAAAAATAGGCCTGTGCAACAAAAACGCTACTCATCCCAGGCTATACAGTGGGTCATGTATGTAGCACATACCGAGAACATTGACACTCAGCATGCCTTGAGAGGGTTTGTGAAGCAACTCACTCAATATTTTCTAGATGACTATGCGTATGTTAATGGCCAGCACATAGATTTTGAATTTCAGGGTTGTTTTTTCCACGGCTGTCCGTCGTGCTATAATGAAAATGATGCAAATAAGGTCACAAACATCACCTGTGGGCAGTTATATCATGCCTTTTTTAGCTAAAAAGAGCTAGCTGCAGTGGTGCGGGTACACCATAAGTGTGCTGTGGGTGCATGAGTGGCGTGAAATGTTTAAAAATGATTCAGCGGATCACCCCCATCTATGAAATATGGTATTTTCCAAACACCAGCGACAATCTGTTTGCCCGCTACATTAAACTACACCATAGGGATGAGCTGGAGGGGTCCGTGTATCCTAGCGGCTACACTGATGAAGGCTAGAAAAAAAGCACCACAGTGACAGTTTTCTTGAAAAAGAGCTGCCTGTCTTTCATATCTGAGGGGGTTAGCATCGTTAAAAAATAGGCCGGGACCCGTCCCGAAATAAGAAATTTGCTGTGAATTTGTCATCAAGTTGCAGGAATCGTGTTAGTATTCAATTTAATACACCTTGATTCGCTACAATATCGGTATGGTAACTATTTAAAATATCAGCTGAGAGTCAGAAACACAGCTATGCTAAAAAGTTTGTACCCGATTTTTGTTGAATGGTGGTCAAAATCGCTGCGTGGGAGTGGGAATGTGCCAAAATAGGCCGGTACACGTCCCGAAATAACGAATTTGCTCTGAATTTGTCATCAAGTTGCTGGAATCGTGTTAGTATTCAATTTAATACACCTTGATTCGCTACAATATCGGTATGGTAACTATTTAAAATATCAGCTGAGAGTCAGAAACACAGCTATGCTAAAAAGTTTGTACCCTATTTTTGTTGAATGGTGGTCAAAATCGTTGCGTGGGAGTGGGAATGTGCCAAAATAGGCCGGTACACGTCCCAAAATAACAAATTTGCTCTGAATTTGTCATCAAGTTGCTGGAATCGTGTTAGTATTCAATTTAATACACATTGATTCGCTACAATATCGGTATGGTAACTGTTTAAAATAACAGCTGAGAGTCAGAAACACAGCTATGCTAAAAAGTTTGTACCCGATTTTTGTTGAATGGTGGTCAAAATCGCTGCGTAGGAGTGGGCATGTAGCAAAATAGGCCGGTACACGTCCCGAAATAACAAATTTGCTCTGAATTTGTCATCAAGTTGCTGGAATCGTGTTAGTAGTCAATGTAATACAGCTTGATTCGCTACAATATCGGTATGGTAACTGTTTAAAATAACAACTGAGAGTCAGAAACACAGCTATGCTAGAAAGTTTGTACCCGATTTTTGTTGAATTCTGTTCAAAATCGTTTTTGTGACTTTCCTGAACAAGAATTGTGAGACTTATTATTATCAAGGCAGCCAAATCCAAGACACATATAGTACTGTCTGCGGTCACTACTGCGTGTACTTTTTACTTTTTTTAGCTCGGAACATGCCGTTCAGTAAGATATCGGAGAACTTTTCTGCTGATAAACCGCGTAATGATACAATTGTGAGAAATTTTATTGCTGAGAGAAACTCAAATTTAAAATCTCTGCACTACATCTGTTGGAATATTCACCAAACTTGCCCCTGTCTAGAGAGAATACCATAACCTGACTGTATCGCCATTTGTATCGCGGTTTTGGTGTCACAATTAGTTCAATGCTTGAAATGTCTTTGAGATGTATTTATTTATTACAATAAAATCTTGTAACCTTGTTTTACAAAACCGTGTCATTGCTTTTTTAAAAATACGAATAAAACATTCGCGTGTGTAATATTGTAACACGGGCATAATGGTAACTATTAAAATAGCAGCTGAGGGTCAGAAACACAGCTATGCTAAAATGTTTGTACCCGATTTTTGTTGAATTCTGTTCAAAATCGTTTTTGTGGCTTTCCTGAACAAGAATTGTGAGACTTATTATTATCAAGTCAGCCAAATCCAAGACACGTATAGCACTGTCTGCGGTCACTACTGCGTGTACTTTTTACATTTTTTAGCTCGGAACTTGCCGTTCAGTATGATATTGGAGAACTTTTCTGCTGATAAACCGCGTAATGATACAATTGTGAAAAATTTTATGTAATGATACAATTGTGAGAAATTTTATTGCTGAGAGAAAATCAAATCTAAAAACTCCGCACTACATCTGTTGGAATATTCACCAAACTTGCGCCTGTCTAGAGAGAACACCATAACCTGTCTGTATCGCCATTTGTATCACCATTTTGGTGTCACAATTAGTTCAGTGCTTGAAATGTCTTTGAGATGTATTTATTTATTGCAATAAAATCTTGTAATCATGTTTTACAATACCGCGCCATTGCTTTTTTAAAAATACGAATAAAACATTTGCGTGTGTAATATTGTAACACGGCCATATACATAATATGCCGGTGACCATTTAAAGGACATGTCCGGGCATGCCCGGACATGTGCGGGCTATACACAATATAGCTGAGTATGCCTGGCTATACACAATACAGTGCTAATTAGTATGCGTAATTTCTATCAAGTGAATTACCATATCTAAATAGCATGTTAAGATGCGAGCTTCTGTCAATTGTCCTGAACTAGACATGTCACGACATCCCATGCTAGAAAATCCTTTACATACATTTACTGCACGACTTAAAAGATCCCCCACAAAAAGAGCCTTATAAAATCAAGATTCACCTTGATACACCTTTCCCCCACAGACTGATCAAATCCACAAGGAGATGGATAAATATAAATAGAGACGAATAAATTCATGAATCACTTTGATAGAAATTCCCAGATTCAACAGTCCTGATTTCCCAGACAGATCAAATCACAAGGAGACGGATTAAATGATAGGGGGCGTGACGACCTGTCAGATTGAGTTTGACGAAAGGTGGAACTCCTACACTACTACTGCTATCTGTACTCACAGGTATCACTGTTTCATTTGTGGTGTTTCATAGGACTGCAGAAACATTTACTACATTACCTGTACTCTGGAGTATCACTGTTATCTGTCGTGTTACATAGGACTGCAGAGGACATATACTACATTATCTGTCTTCAGTTATCACTGTGTTTTCTGTGGTGTTACATAGGACTGCAGGTAACATCTGCTACATTACCTGTACTCAGTTATCACTGTGTTATCTGTGGTGTTACATAGGACTGCAGAAACATCTACTACATTACCTGTACGCAGTTATCACTATTATCTGTGGTGTTACATAGGACTGCAGGGGACATGTACTGCATTATCTGTACTCAGTTATCACTGTGTTATATGTGGTGTTACAGAGGACTGCAGGGGACATCTACTACATTATCTGTCCTTCGTTATCACTGTGCTATCTTTGGTGTTAAATAGGACTGCAGGGAACATCTACTGCTAGGGATGAGCTGATCTATATGGGCTGATCCATTATCCGCTTGGATAGTGAGGTGCACAGATACTATCCGTCTGGATCGGGATTATTGCAGTATCTGCAGATATATCCATGGCTTCCCATAATGTATGTTTTATGCATTATGAAAAGGCACATTCATTGCACACCCGTCACATTGCTGACTGTGGGTGTGCAGGGGAGACCCGCAAAGCAAAAAGCACTACTCACCGGGTTGTCAATGAGCTGTGCTGGGCGCGTCTTCCTCTTCCTGGTCACATGCCGGAGGACGCCGCCGTCACGGCTCACATGACTTTGATGATGCTGCACTAACGTGATCAGGAACAGGAGGACGCAGCTGGCGCGGCTCATGAGAACCCGGACAGTAGAGCTTTTTTTTAGCAGTGACAGAGAGCAGGGGTCTGGCTGGGGGGTTGTCCTCACCAAGGTATGTCCCCCAGTGGGCACTGAGTCTCTGCCGTGGTGGCATAGCAAGGATCAGACCCAGGTATGTCACTGGTGGGCAGGGTGTCCCACATGTCACTGCCGACGTAGGGGGGAATGTCACCGGCAGGCGAGGAGTCCTCTCTGTGTTACTGGTGAAGGGATGTCCCCGCCCGCATATAGTGTTGCACCATAGATTTCTATGGGATCTGAATCTGATTGGATCTGGTTCCTATACGGAGCGGATAACGGATATCCAGGTATCCGCTTAACACTATCTAATATATTATCTGCACTCAGAGACATATTACTGTATTATCTGTGGTGGTATATAGCACTGATGACATGTCCGTTCTTTTTCATGGTTCACATAAATTGCGGACTGATTTTCCTATTGAAATCAATGGGTGAGTTTAAAAAAAAGTATGTACAAAACACACATGCGAATTGCGCAAAGAAAAAGTGCAGGAAGAGCTGCAGTAACGTGGACGGGGAATCCAGAGATTCCCCCTTCCATGTTACTGCAGACCTTTCATGGCGTACGCTATCATGTAACGCATGTGATCACATGCGTCATCACAGGTCCTGCAGCAGGAAGACTCGGGGAAGACCAGAGGTAGCCGGATCAGGTAAGCTAAGCCTCCCTGCGACGGGACCTGCAGTCAGCTCTGGTTCGGATCACCTTCATCGGAATCGGAGCTGCCGATAACCATGATGTGACAATCGGTAAAATTGCTGATGTTCACATGATCAGATCACTCACCCCTACATTTTTTTCCTATCTCTTTTTATTCACAATGCAAAATATGCATGTGTATTTTGCTTTGCAAATAAAAAAATAAATAATACATTTTCATAGATTATGCGATTTTCAAAACACCCGTGTGTTTTCACCCTAAAAGTATATTTTTAGTTTATCTAAACTATTCTATTTTTTCTTGTAGTGCAAACAATAAAGTTTTCAAGTAGCCAGAGAAACAACAAAGTTCTGAATTACTTGGGGTTTGAATATCTGGCATTTCGCACTATCAATGCAGTGGTGACTTGGAGATGTAGGCTGCATCGCTCTATAAAATGCCATTCAATTATCAAAACAAAAGATGGCAACGTAGTTCAAGAACCAACAGAACAGTGTCATGACTCCTGCCCTCAAAAAGCAATAGCAAATGTTACCAGAAGCAAAATGAGAGAAGACATGAGAGCTGTAAATGCTACTCCTCGCAATGTGATGGGAAAGGTGTTGTCTGGGTTGAGTAATGATGTTTTGGCTCATATGCCAAGACAATCATCTCTTGCGAGAAGCCTTCTCCATCATAGAACAGATGGTAATTTGCCTAACCCCAAAACTATCAAGTTTGATATTCCGGAAAAGTACAGTCAACTGCTCCTTCATGATTCCGGAAAGGACGATAGAAATAGAATTCTGGTTTTAGGCGATAGAGATCTTATGCTGGAACTGAGCAAAGATACCATCTATGGAGATGGCACTTTTCATAAAGTGCCCAATATGTTTTACCAACTGTACACTTGGCATGCCAAGGTGGGTAACTCATATCCACCATGTTTGTACATTTTACTACAAACAAAGGATATGAGGACGTATAAGAGAATGTTTGAAATAATGAAGCTGTTGATTCCAAATCTGGCACCTCAAAAGGTTTTAGTTGATTTTGAGAAGGCTTGTATAACTGCAGTCAGGGTTGCCTTTTCACATGCTGAGGTCCAAGGTTGTTATTTCCATCTGTGTCAGAGCCTCATTAGAAAAATAAAAAATGTTGGTTTGAAGAATATGAAAGTATTATCGACGCAAAAATGACACTGACGTCTCTTGCTGCACTGGCCTTTGTGCCAATAGAAGATGTGAGGTGTGTTTTTGATCAGTTTGCTGCCACATTCCCAGATGAAGACTACTATAATGAAGTTCTCACATACTTTTTTTCTACATATATTGAGGATGCAGCTGGTAGAGATCCACAATTTCCTATACGAATATGGAATCATTATGAAGCAGCCCTGGAACAGTCACCAAAAACGACAAACTGTTGTGAGGGATTTCACAATGCACTTAACCCCGTGTTCCACTGCAGTCATCCCAGTTTGTGGTTTCTTTTTGATGGATTGCAGAGGGACCTGGCTTGCCACAAATTAACACTGGGTAATGCACAGGCAGGTCGCCTTGAGATAAAAAAGAGGAAGCATGAGGCACTGTATCAGACAGTTGCCACCTCTGTAGAGGACTACCCCCAGGTTCAAGATAAACTTAAGTACTTAAGGAGATTGGCTAATTTGCAGTAAAATGGCTACTTTGCAGGTGTGCAGTGATTGTATAATAAAATAAAGTTATTGTTGTTACTATACATTTTTAAAGGGGTATTATCGCCAATTGGCTCTTCAGCCCGTACTTACCTGCTCCCAGCGCTCCCGTGGTCCTCTCTGCACAGGCTGGAAGGCTGCAGTCTCGGTTTTCACGCAGGCTGCAGCTGACCGCCCACAAGTCCCAGGCCTGGCAACCTGATGCCATCCATGACACAGTCGCTGTACAGCTGTTTCCGCTCCGGCTGTCATGGCAGCAGGATGCTGGGGCCTGGGGAACTGAGCAGCTGGATGCAGCGCAAGCCCCTCCCCTTCTCACGCCTGCTTGCTTCAACCACCCCTTCACTAGGCCTGCTCTGACCTGTGCCCAGAAACTCCTGTTTCTGGTGCTACCTGGTGCAGGGGAGAGAACAGCATGTTGAGACAGACATGTGGCCCAGAATCTCTCTGCTGTGACGCATTCTCCTCTCCACCAGGTGGTGCCGCCTGAGGCGAGCGATTCACCTCGGCTCATTATAGGTGCGCCCCTCGGATGTAGAAAGCAAGAGTGAAGAATGTGGGCAATCTCCCATGTGGCCAATTTTCCATATGGGATTGGCTAATTTGCAGTAAAATGTTAACCTTGCAGGTGTGCAATGAATGTTTAATTAAATGGAGTTATTGTTAATGTCATAATTAAATGGAGTTATTGTTAATGTCACCTTGCAGGTGTGCAATAAATGTTTAATTAAATGGAGTTATTGTTATTATACACTTTTAATAAACTGTTATTTTGGCCATGTGTGCAATTTTCTTTTCCTTGTGGGCAATTTTCCTATGGGCAATCATAACTGTGGGCATTTTTCCTGTGTGCAATTTTCTGTGTGGGCAAATTTCCGTGTGGGCAAATTTCCTTGTGGGCAAATTTCCATGTGGGCAAATTTCCGTGTGGGCAAATTTCCGTGTGGGCAAATTTCCTGTGGGCATTCATGAGTGTGGGGGTTTTTCTGTGGGCATTTTTTCTGTGGGCATTTTTCTTTTGGGCATTTTTCTGGTCACCATTTACTAGCAACTAATTATATATGAAGGTATAAAATGTAAATTGATTCCTATACATGAGTTTAGAATTACATTTTCTATTTCTATATTCTTCTATGAAGTTGCAATGTGTAGCTTTTATTTATATTAATGACTAGCAGGCACTATGGTGCCCCAGAAGAAGATGTGAAAGCGAAACCCTGCATTGGGCTTATGCAAGGCTTTCTATTGTTTTTAATGATTTACACTGACAGTTGATTTTATTTATGTGATTAAAAATGGATGGACCGAATTGATTAACTGGGCTGGTACTCCATCATCACTGCATCACACCCAGCTAATTAGAAGCAATAGACGGCAAGATATTTGTGAACCTCCCATCCAGAAACTACTGACTTGGCCGATGGACCAAAGTCCCTAGAATCTATCTGCCCATCTCTACCTGTTTGCATTCTAAATTTACCTTTTTATCCTGTAATGTCTTCATACCATGTACATCTTTATCTTCTAAAATTGCTAAATTTGCAAAGAAAAATATTTAGACTTGAGAGTCCTCAGTGGTTGATACCTTTTAATGGCTAACTGAAAAGATGGTAACAAATTGCAAGCTTTCGAGACTACTCAGGTCTCTTCATCAGGCATGAAGACCTGATGAAGAGACCTGAGTAGTCTCGAAAGCTTGCAATTTGTTAGCCATTAAAAGGTATCAACCACTGAGGACTCTCAAGTCTAACTATTTTTCTATAAATTTGCAAAGAAATCCAGCAAAAATGCTGAAAGGAAGTGGAGTGGTGCAAAAGCTGGCTCCATTTAACAAAGACATGCAACCAGAAGTTAACAACAACCAGTACATTTTCTCTAGATGAAGATAATAAATATTCTGATTTTATGGAAATTAGAGGATCCCTATATATTCATGTCATTTAATTAATCATTAATCTTGACCTAATTTTACAATTTCTTCACCTATGATTGGGAGGACTAAGCACTAAACTAAATTCTCTTCAGCTCCATATGGAAAAACACAAATGATTTGATTCCAAGTTTAAAAAGTAAGCAACCTCTCATGAATTCTCACTCCTAACCATTTATTCTCTGTGTAGCAGGTGGCTTGTCTTGTAATTTCTCTATTTATATACCCCAAAGACAGTTTGAGTGGTGCAATATGTAACCATAATATTTTAATGGTGCTAGCTGTATGAGGCATTCTATTTACAAGTTGGCTGAGTCCTTCCTCGAGAGCTTAGGCATAGACACCGGGCAGTAATGGCATTAGATGGACAGCTTGCTTTCCACTTTAAGTTGATATTTTTTCTGCAGGAGGCTTTTATTAGGTGCCAAAAATGTTAGATTGCCAATTGTTGCCACTACCCCCTTTTGTATTCAAGCACACCTGTTCATCACTATGTGCCAAAGGAATGAAAGAGATTAGTTTATAGGCACAATTAGCTGCCAAGAAGTTAGACTATATTGCAATACTAATTTAGAGAAAAAGTACAAGCAATGTATAGAGGGAAGAGGTGTTACATTGATGACAGCAAAATGAATTTGCCGTTTCTCTGATTTATAATCAGATGATAAACAGTAACTCTGCTTCAAGACCGGCCATACGCACTGGTAACAGGTTTTATGTATTTATACGCTATTCTTTATAACTTACATCTAGTTTTATAGGAGCAATTTTAGGCTTCCTAACATACCTGGATGTAATCTTAGTAAGTATATTGGGTAAGATATCAATTTTATCACCAGCATTAGCACTGACCATCGCCCTAGTAAAATGATCAAGCCTATTGTTGACTCATGAAGGGAATAGATGGGAAGGAGAAATGAGGGAAAGTAAAGAAGAAAAAAAGAACAATAGAGATAAAGAAAGAAATAGAAGTAAAGATAGAAAGGAAGATGGAAAGAGAGAGAATGAAATAGAAAAAGGAAAGGAAGAAAGAAACAGAAAGAAAGGTAAGAAAGAGAGTAGGAAACAAAAAGGAAGAGAAACAAAGAAAGTAAACTGGAAGAAAGAAAGAAAGAAAGAAAGAAAGAAAAAGAAAGAAAGAAAGAAAGAAAGAAAGAAAGAAAGAAAGAAAGAAGAAAGAAAGAAAGAAAATGAAAATGGAAATGGAGAAATAAATTGAAAAAAGATAAATAGTAAATAAAGGAGACAAAGTGAAAAATAGAAAAAAAGAACGAAAAACTGAAAGAAAGGAGACGAAGGAACATAAAAGGGGAGGTGGGATAAAGAAAATAAGAAAGGAGCATTTTATAAGTCTAGCTAAATAGCGAGGCAGCTCATGACTCCATGTGTATATAATCTTGATCCACTCATCCTAACATTTGCAGCTTGTGCTGAGCAGTGTCAGAACTCAGCATCAGCAAGGAAGAGAGAAAATAGGAGCGGTCAAGCAGGTCAGGTGGATGGACATTAAGTGTACACTATTAAATAGGATTATACAGCCATTCTGACACGGATTTTCAAAGTATACCAATCTCATCTGATCTAAGAGATCTATTTAATAATATATGCATGTTGTATCATGAAATCTGGCAACAAAAAATGCTGTATCACAAAAAAAGTAATAAACTCTAGATATTTTAATAATTTCAATTGGACAAACTAAAATAAATGACTAACGTTTCCCTTTTCCACCCCATGAACCTGAAAATTCAATGATTCCTCTATGATCTTATATGTTTCTTTAATATTTATCTAACCAGCAACTTAATAATGTCTTTCAAATTCACATTATTTTACTATCTTACATCAAGTAAGCCAAACAGAGATGGCTTTCTGAAACCGGGGTATTGATGTAAATGAGTTTGTTTGGGATTTAGATTTTCTAATGAATACACTATACAGTGATTTGAAGGCAAATCTCAAGCTTCAATTAGGTAAATAAGAAGTCATGCTGTGACTTCATTAAGTGTCATTAAGAATGATAAAAATATTGCTCTTAGGAAAAGCAAAAGCATACTTAAAACTGTGCATTAGAACATTGGGTATATAAGTTGCTCATTTGGGTTTTATTAAGATGTTAATATTTCCTAAATATTTAGGTAATAATCCCTACATTACACTTACAGATGTAGCCGGCGCTAAAGTTTCAGTTGTTTGAAAAAAGTTTTCCACCACATATAATAAACTTTGTAATATGTCTTACAACAACACTGCCTCCTTTTCTACTTACAAGCCTCTACTTTTCTCTGTATCCTCCTGAACTAATAATTCTCTCATAAATGCAGCGACAATATTTCTTGGTCAAAATAAGTGGAACTGCCAACTCTTTGAAACATCAGATTACAGCGGTCTATTGAAGTCTATGGACTAGGTCTTCAAATTGAGGAAAATTTCAGTGATGATGAAGACACGGCTAGTACATAGTTTAGTTTTCTATGTGGTAAAAAAATGAAACAATATCTGGATGATAAAGAACAAGACAGAAAAAGAATCAACACTTTAAAGATGAGGTGCTGGAGAAGGATGTTATCAATATCATGGATGGCAAGAAGAAGAAACAAATAATTTTTGGAAAAATTCAAGGCAGACATTTAACTCGAAACAAGGATCACCAAGTTATGACTTGTCTACTTTGGAAAAATCATAAAACGAGAGTAATGAGTGGAGAAGGACATAATGTTTGGAAGAATAGACCAGAAACCTGATCGCTTTATTCTATCAAGATAACAGAAGAGGAGACTCTGATCTATCTAGGCTTGCACAAGATCAATCTTCTTACTGATCATTCATCCATCAAGTCGCATGATGTTTTCCGGATGTTTTGAAATCTATAAAATAATGAAGAAAATAATATAATTTTAAGCAAAAATGATGACAACATGCTCAAAAGGATTCTTGAGCATCTTCATGGCATCTCTTTAGCCTCCCAATGTCTCAATTAATCCTCTCAGTGTGGTGGGTGGAAGCTCAGCTGTCTTCTTTGAGGCAGGAGCATGCTGAGCTGTGAGTGTCATGATAGACAGCTTAGGTGTGCAATCTGTGGTTAGGCAAGCTGAGCTGTCAGTGTTGTGAGTGACAGTCCAGTCACCAAATCAGAGCCAGGGTGGGCCGGGTTTCCTACAGGTGTCTCCTGCTCAGAATGATTCTCAGGCAATTTAGCTTACTGTGTGCAAGTTCTCTCTGTCAGATGTAGCTCTGCCCAGTATGGTGTGTGTTGGCTCTGTGCCTTGATCCTGTTTGTCTTGACCCACTACTTGCTTGGTAATCTGACCCTTGACTGTGACCTGACTAAGCCTTTGCCTGTTTATGACATACCGCACCCCCACGGCTTTTGTCCTTAGATTTCCTGACTTCCCCAACTCACGGTGTGTCCAAAGTAGTGAATATCATCACACCATTGACTTATATTGTAAAGTATTATGCATATTCCTATCGTAAAATATCAAAAGAATGTAAACTATTTTCTTTTTAATGCTTGGCGTCTTAAACATCTTTTAAGTATTTGGGGATTTCAAAAAGACTAAACATCCTTTTATTCAATTTGTTGGTGCCTTTTCTGCTATTTTTTGAGTTTGAAAATACAGTTATGCTGAAAAGTTTACATACCCCGGCCGAATTTTTGCTTTCTTGGCCTTTTTCAGAGAATATGAGTGATAACTAGAGTTGAGCGATACTTTCCGATATCCTAAAGTATCGGAATCGTAATGGTATCGCCGATATCACTAAAATATCGGCGATACCCGATACCGATACCGGAAGTCCCATGTAAGTCTATGGGAACAAAATATCGAAATTAAAAAAAAACCATTCTTGCCTTGTTGGTTAATTGTACATGAAGGAAAACAAGAAAGAGTAATGTAGAATGTATTGGGGGAGGTTGAGGAGACATTAAAGGCATAGATGTTTGACCCAATCCAATGGAATAGCATTAATTTTTTTTTTTTAGGAAATACGTTCGGATTGACGAACAAATTGACAATGTTGTTAACCTTTTTTCTATTTTGTCAAATATGTCTGTTTCACAACTTCCATGGTCTTCACCTTTTTAACTTTTCACACACTTTCTCCTTCATAATTTTCAGCAGCATCATCTTTCTCATCAAATTATTCTTCATCTTCACCTTATTAATCTTCTAAAACTTCTTGCTATTCATCTTTTTGTTAACATTACTTATATTGTTCTTATTAAACAGTTATTATTCTTCATATTCTACTTCTTCATCTTCTTCCTATTCATCCTTTTCATCATATTCTTATTTGTGACAGACATTCCTGTACTTGTAATCTGTAAAACTCTGAATTTTCATCCTTCCGTTCTTGCTGTCACGAAAGATTTTAATTACAACAGTATTTGTCCGCGTTCAGTTTAGCCTGCAGCAGCATCAGGCATTTTCCAGGGGCACCACGAGGAGGAACGGACTCACCCCCATACACTGCTTAGTCTTCTTCTGCTTAGAATTTAGAGCATATATTTTGCTCTTCATTTTGGTCTTATACTTAATGTTCTTCTGCTTTTTGATCTTCTGCTTATTGTTCTTCTGTCTCTTGTTCTGTATCTTGTAGTTTGTCTTAACCTCTTGTCCTTTGGTAAAGTCAACTATGGAAGTATACGAGGACACTGACTTTGTGCTGGACCGGAGCGTACAGAAGAAAGCCAATGGCACCAGACATGACGTATGACGGTGGATAAAACAGACAAGCGTATAACAACAAGAATAAACGAACAGCTGACTACTGGAACCGGCGGGTAGCAAGGTAAACCAACTGAAGAAGGATGCGACGCATGAACGGAGGTCAGCAAGAAGGAGAAGAGACATGGCACAATCCGAGGACCGCTTGACGTACGGGAAGGGTACAGCAGAGACCTGGCTCCAAAGCCTACCAGAGGACAGCTGACGTTGCTGAACCATACCGGACATGAGACCTGCAAAGCACTCGGAAACACTGGCGGTGAACCCGATGGAAACATGGAGCGCGGATTTTGGTTCAGCAGAAAGCGTACGACCAGAACCTGGAAAGTAACTGTGTACCACTCGACTGGCTGGAACCAGGACTGGTGAGGCAGCAGGAATTTGCCGTTCACACAGAGGGAACAGCTGACTTACTGAACCCAGTTACACGAGCAAGTGTAGACTGTGCTAACAGCACTTCCGAAGACAACTGCGTGTTGTAACAGGATGAGAAGAGAACAGGGTGGAGGCAGCAGACTATTTGCGTTCCAAGAGGGACACTGACATTACGAACCAGAAACCCAGGAGCAAGTGTAGACTGTGCTAACCACTTGGAACATGCGTGGTAACCCAGGTGAAAGAACATGTGAGGCAGCAGGACTATTTGCCGTTCACACAGCAGGGGAACAGTGACATTAACATTTTACTGAGACCCCAGTAACACGGACAGTGTTAGACGTGGGCAAGAGGCACATTCCGAGAAACAACTGGCGGTGTTGTAACCCAGGATGAGAAGAGAACATGGTGGAGGCAGCAGGACTATTTGCCGTTCACACAGCAGGGAACAGCTGACATTACTGAACCCCAGTAACACGGAGCAAGTGTAGACTGTGCTAACAGCACTTCCGAGAAACAACTGGCGGTGTTGTAACCCAGGGATGAGAAGAGAACATGGTGGAGGCAGCAGGACTATTTGCCGTTCACACAGCAGGGGAACACGCTGGACAGATTACTGTAACCCTTCAGTAACACGGTGTTGTCCAGGATGTAGACTGTAGCGCAGGCTATTCGTACCACAGGGAACAGGACTACTGACCAGACCGAGCATGTACTGTCTAACCACTTCCGAGAAACAACTGGCGGTGTTGTAACCCAGGGATGAGAAGAGAACATGGTGGAGGCAGCAGGACTATTTGCCGTTCACACAGCAGGGGAACAGCTGACATTACTGAACCCAGTACCGGGCATGTAGACTGTGCTAACGCACTTCAGAACACTGGCGGTAGTGAAGAACATGTGGAGCAGCAGGCTTTGTACCAGAGGAACAGTGACATATGACACCAGTAACACAGGACAGTGTAGACTGTGCTAACAGCCTCAGAAACAACTGGCGGTGTTGTAACCCAGGGATGAGAAGAGAACATGGTGGAGGCAGCAGGACTATTTGCCGTTCACACAGCAGGGGAACAGCTGACATTACTGAACCCCAGTAACACGGAGCAAGTGTAGACTGTGCTAACAGCACTTCCGAGAAACAACTGGCGGTGTTGTAACCCAGGGATGAGAAGAGAACATGGTGGAGGCAGCAGGACTATTTGCCGTTCACACAGCAGGGGAACAGCTGACATTACTGAACCCCAGTAACACGGGAGCAAGTGTAGACTGTGCTAACAGCACTTCCGAGAAACAACTGGCGTGTTGTAACCCAGGGATGAGAAGAGAACATGGTGGAGGCAGCAGGACTATTTGCCGTTCACACAGCAGGGGAACAGCTGACATTACTGAACCCCAGTAACACAGGAGCAAGTGTAGACTGTGCTAACAGCACTTCCGAGAAACAACTGGCGGTGTTGTAACCCAGGGATGAGAAGAGAACATGGTGGAGGCAGCAGGACTATTTGCCGTTCACACAGCAGGGGAACAGCTGACATTACTGAACCCCAGTAACACGGAGCAAGTGTAGACTGTGCTAACAGCACTTCCGAGAAACAACTGGCGGTGTTGTAACCCAGGGATGAGAAGAGAACATGGTGGAGGCAGCAGGACTATTTGCCGTTCACACAGCAGGGAACAGCTGACATTACTGAACCCCAGTAACACAGGAGCAAGTGTAGACTGTGCTAACAGCACTTCCGAGAAACAACTGGCGGTGTTGTAACCCAGGGATGAGAAGAGAACATGGTGGAGGCAGCAGGACTATTTGCCGTTCACACAGCAGGGGAACAGCTGACATTACTGAACCCCAGTAACACGGGAGCAAGTGTAGACTGTGCTAACAGCACTTCCGAGGAACAACTGGCGGTGTTGTAACCCAGGGATGAGAAGAGAACATGGTGGAGGCAGCAGGACTATTTGCCGTTCACACAGCAGGGAACAGCTGACATTACTGAACCCCAGTAACACGGGAGCAAGTGTAGACTGTGCTAATAGCACTTCCGAGAAACAACTGGCGGTGTTGTAACCCAGGGATGAGAAGAGAACATGGTGGAGGCAGCAGGACTATTTGCCGTTCACACAGCAGGGGAACAGCTGACATTACTGAACCCCAGTAACACAGGAGCAAGTGTAGACTGTGCTAACAGCACTTCCAAGCAACAACTGGCGGTGTTGGAGCCCAGGGTCAAGGAGGGTGTAGGCAGAGGCCTAGTATGAGACGTTTGAAGTTGAAGTTGTAGTTAGCAGCAGTAATTTTTGCCAGACACACAGCAGGGGAACAGCAGGCGTTACTGAACCCCACAAACACATCAGCGATTGTTTTCATCTGTGCATCTAACACTTCTGAGCAGCAACTGGCGCTGTTGAAGCCCAGGGTCAAGGAGGGTGTAGGCATAAAATATAGAGTTATTGCCTTGTTACGTGGCCATTGCAAATGTATGTACTTCAAACAAGAATAAATGAAGTTTTACTACAACAATAAAATGATAAATTTCAATTACAAGAATATAAAAATATTTATACTTGACAGTCCTCTGTGGTTGATAACGTTTAATGGCTAACTGAAAATATGGTAACAAATTCAAAGCTTTCGAGACTACTCAGGTGTCTTCATCAGGCTAAGAGTAAAGCCAAAAATGAAGAATCACATATTTCTACACACAACAGGACACAGGAATAGCTAAGACAAGTGAGGGAGGACAAGTGAGGGGAGACCGGCAACAAAAAGGAGAACAAGGATGAATTATCAGCGCCACACAATCACAGATAAATTAATGAATTTAGCTGTGGCAAAAGACTTTTGTATGCCCGGTCATAGCATCATGGATATGGAATTACTGTTATTAAAATATAACTTCAAATATGAGAAACGTACAAAGGTTTCAGAATATAAGCTCATCATGACCTTTGACACTGTTAGTGATGGAATGAATAGATCACATGGATTTATGTCATTCTATATCAATTAAGGAATCTGCGTCTATGCCCTTCCAGGGTCATGAAAACCCCAAAAAATACGCCAATGAGAGGGCAATCAAACTTTCTATCCTTATCTAGGAACTGTTCGAATATTTATGTTCATCCCTGTGAGATAATGACAGTTCTGATACACGTCACTTACTTGTCTTACCTATTGCACTATTCCTGTGTCCTGTTGTGTATAGAAATATGTGATGCTTAATTTTTTTAGTTAGTCTTTCCCTGATGAAGAGACGTGAGTAGCCTTGAAAGCTTGCAATTTGTTTCCATCTTTTCAGTTATCCATAAAAAGGTATCAACCACTGCTGACTCTGAAGTCTAAATATTTTTCTATCTACTGGCTAACACGGTACAAAGATACACATGTTTTCTAATTTCAAGAAGGAAAAATAAAGAAAATACAAATATAAACGCATATATGCACATGCCAAAAATAAATGGAACAACACAACACCCAAAAAATTGGTAACAAAATATAGTGTTGTAAATTTAAGAATAAAAGTAAATTTTTTTTTTTATGAATAATGCTTAAGGAACGCAATGTTAAACCATAACATAGTGAAGACAATGGATTTTGTAATAGTGACTCATCATCATCATCGCAAATTTTATGTGACAGTCACAGACAATTCAATTATTTAAGTTCATAAAATCGTAACTTTCTATAGCATGTATGACATGTCCAGCATGGACTCATCAATGTGATTGATGACACAATAATGTACAATAAAAAATAAGCATTTAAAAAAAACATTAGGCATTGTTTGTCACAATTTAAGTGTGTGCCTGCAAGTGTAGGTGAAACAAAGGCTACGGATAGCAAAGGTATATTCTATGTCTGTATCACACAGTGGACAGCCTCTGATGGGTAATGCCGATGTTATACTGTACGTCAATAAAGTCTGCGGCTGAAATCATGCATTTTTTGCTTGTAGAGTGTTGAAGAGGGTAAAAGAATGTCTGGTTGCGCAAAGCTTTATCCGTCAACACTACCTTCCTACTGTCACGCGTAGGGTAGGGTAGCGTGTGGCAATTAGCTGACTATCAAATGTGAGGTTAGGCTGCGTTATTGCGCACTAGGGACGCCAAAAAAAAGTACAGCAGTAATAATTTAATGTGTAATACTACACCTATGACAAACCAAAAAATTACGTTCCCTCTTTAACAATGTACAAGACTAACAAGCCTAATGGTTGACACTGACTTAATTGAGATACAGTATTACATCAACATTGTCCATGAGTAACTATGCACTGTGATACCTATATACCAGTATTAATTTATATCTCTTGTGGTTGTTTCAACAGCACTTGCAGGTATAAGTACCTATTGTCAGTATGCATGATGCACTTTCTAGATGTAATAATTTATTATTGGACATTATTACCATGTTTACATGCTGGCCATTTCATATATGGTGTTTGAAGTTACAGTTGGCATCAGTATGTGTATTTTATAATGTCTGTCATAAATAAAACTCGTGATGATGATGATGAGGATGTAATGATTCGTACATCCATTGAGTGCATTATCTTACAGGTACAGATAAAGTTCCTTAAAAAGCATTAATTCATAAGTCTGAAATGTACTTTTATGCATTAATTTCAAAATGTGAAGAGTAGACTATGTTTTATTTTTTGTTACCATTTCTAATAGACATGTGCAGATATGCGCTGTGATGACAAATTATTATTTGTCCATATTTGTCATAAAAATTTATCATTCTAGGCCTGCAAAACTTCACAATTTCATGTTTTCAGCATAACAAGCAGGGTGACGGCTCTTCCCTATTTGGAGCATGTTGGTCATGTGTTTTTCTGTCCATGTGTCGGGAACAGGAGACTTCTTGCCGTTGACACAGCAGGGAACAGCTGGCGTTACTGAACCCCACTAACAGTAGAGCTTGTGTTTTGTTCTGTGGACACGACACTTCTGAGCAGCAACTGGCAGTGTTGGAGCCCAGGGAGTAGAGTTCAGGTGGTAGAAAGATGAACATAACAGGAGACATGGATAACGTTGCGAACCAGTTATTTAATCTGAAAACGGACAGACAAATTCTGGCGAGATCCATGCCTTGTTCATTTTGAAAAGTAAGCCGGTCTACATTATCGGAGGATAGTCGCATGCGACGGTCTGTTAGTACACCACCTGCAGCACTAAAGACGCGCTCCGATAATACACTGGCAGCAGGGCAAGCCAGCACCTCCAATGCATACTGGCTAAGCTCTGGCCATGTATCCAGCTTAGAGACCCAAAACTTGAATGGGGAAGAGCCATCTGGGAGTACACTGAGAGGCAAAGCCAAGTAGTCTGTCACCATCTGACGGATACGTTGCCTCCCGCTGACTGGAGCCCTCTCGGATGGTGTAGACATTTGTGGCGCTGCCACAAAACTTTGCCACATTTTGAACATACTGGTCTTTCCCTGTGCAGAGGCACTGCGTGTGCTCCCTCTTGTTGCAGAGCTCTCTACACTGCCTCGACGCACAGAGCTGCTTTGTAAAGCAGTAGCAGCAGCAGTGCTCTCGGCAGTAAGGTAGAACATTAGGGATTGCACCAGTGTGTCTTGGTACTCCCGCATTTTACGCTCCCGGTTCAACGGTGTGATGAGGCTTTTGACGTTGTCCCGGTAGCGAGGGTCTAGGAGGGTGTACACCCAATAATCAGACGTCGTGAGAATGTGGGCGATGCGGCGGTCGTTTCTTAGGCACTGCAGCATGAAATCAACCATGTGCTGCAGACTCCCAACTGGCAAAGAAACGCTGTCCTCTGCAAGAGGCGTTATCTCTGCCTGCTCTGCATCACCCCACCCTCGCTCTACATACTGACTAGAGCGTTGTGTACCTCCCTCTGGAGCGATGTCTTCCTCCTCCATTGACTCCTCCTCCTCATCCTCCTCACAAAGTGAGCCCTGCCCAGCCCTTTGTGAGGAACCACGTTGCGCTGACTTTCCAGAAGGTGATGGAATTTGTGACTCCTCATCCTCCACCTCTTCCAAAACCTCATCCCTTATTGCTTGCAGTGTTTTTTGAAGCAGGCAGATAAGGGGGACAGTCAGGCTGACTAGTGCATCATCTGCACTCGCCATCCGCGTTGACTCATCAAACGCACGCAAAACGTGGCACATGTCCTTCATAGTGGCCCACTCATTAATGGTGAAGTGTGGACGGCGCAAATTGCGTGTTGATTGCGCCTGATGCAGCTGATACTCCATAACTGCTGGCTGCTGCTCACACAACCGCTCCAACATATGTAACGTTGAATTCCACCTGGTGGATACGTCACATATGATGCGATGTTCAGGAAGGCGCAATCTGCGTTGCAGAGCTGCAATGCGCGATCTGGCCATGCTGGAACGTCGCAAGTGAGCGCACTCTAGGCGGACCTTGTGCAGCAGTGCATCAAGATCCGGATAGTCCCTCAAAAAACTCTGCACGACCAAGTTGAGCACATGTGCCAGACATGGTATGTGAGTGAGGTTGCCAAGGCCCAGAGCTGCCACCAGATTTCGGCCATTGTCACACACTACCAAGCCTGGCTGGAGATTCGCTGGCAAAAACCACACGTCGCTCTCCTGCTTGATGGCATTCCAGACCTCCTGCGCTGTGTGGCTTCGATTCCCCATGGGAATTAATTTCAGAACGGCCTGTTGCCGTTTGGCCACGGCTGTGCTCATATCGGTCGCATCAGGTAAGCGTCCACGGGTCCATGTGGAGGTAGACCGTGACGGCTCCTGCAGCGATGATTCTGAGGAACTGGAGTAGGAGGAGGAGTCAATGTGGACAGACTTGATTCCGGCAATCCTTGGAGTTGGCAGAACACGTACAGCGCCACTCGCAAGATCTGTACCCGGCTCCACAACATTCACCCAATGGGCAGTGAGTGAAAGGTATCGTCCCTGGCCATGGGTACTGGTCCACGCATCGGTGGTCAGGTGGACCTTGCTACTGACGGCGTTTAGTAGCGCATGTTTAATTTTTGCCTCAACATGCTTTTGCAGACCAGGGACGGCTTGCCTGCTGAAATAAAATCGGCTGGGCACATTGTATTGTGGGACTGCCAATGCCATTAATTCACGGAAACTGTCAGTCTCCACCAGCCTGAATGACAGCATTTCAAGGGACAGGAGTTTTGCAATGACAGCATTCAGAGCCTGTGCTCGTGGATGGTTTGCCGAGTATGGCCGTCTTTTATCCCATGCCTGTGCTACCGATGGCTGTTTTGTGGCCTGGGTGTGTGAGGATGACAGGGAACTTGCACCTGTGGGTGGAATAACACTGTGTCTCTGGACAACAGTGACAGAGGTTCTTCCATGGCGATCCTTTGAGGAAGCCTTACCAGCTGTGTGTGAACTGGAGGAAGAGGCTCCAACAGGAGCTGAAGATGTAGGTGCTGCTGTAGGTTGGCCTACATCTCCAGTGTGTCTTTGTAACTCAACAAAGTGCTTTGACCGCACATGTTTCCACATATTTGTTGTATTAAGGTTACTGACACTTTTACCTCTTTTAATTTTTTGATTACACAGCTTGCATTTGACATAGCAAATATCATCTGCAACTGTATCAAAAAAGGACCACGCAGAGCAAGTCCTGGGAGCGCCCGGTTTGGCTGTTGTAAGAGAACTGCTCCGAACGGGTGCCAAACTGGAGGCTACAGGCAAGCGAGTCTGCAGCCTACCTCTCCCTACTGTTTGGACCGTTGGTGCAATCTCTTCCTCAGAGCTGCTCCCACCACCTTCCTGTTCCTCACGCCATGTTGGGTCTTGGACCTCATCATCTCCACCACTACCCTCTTCCAACACCTGCTGTTGTTGGGTGGTCTGGCCAGCACCATGCTCAACAGAAACTGGCAACTGAGTCTCATCATCATCAGATGCGTTCTGCGGTGTGCTGACCATCGGCACTGGCTCACCCGCCTCTTCAGATTCAGAGAGACACAGCTGTTGCGCATCACTGCATACTGCCTCTTCTTCACATTCCAGAATGCTGCTTGGCTGGGCCCCTGTTTCCAAGCCAACAGATTCTGAGAACAGAAGCAGAGACTCAGCTGGCTCCTGTACAGAGCTCTCTGACTGCCTGGGCAATTTGGCAGGCGGTGAAGAGACTGATGGTTGTTCAACAGTGCTGTGGTCCTGAGAGGAGGTGGAAGGTATTGAAGTCGATGCATTGGCTGCCATCCAACCAACAACGGCTTCAATTTGTTCTTCACGCAGCAGGGGGGTACGCTGAGCTCCTACAAAAGTGCGCATAAAGGAACGCTCACGGGGAAAACTGGTGGATGCTGTGTCACTGGGTGCGGCAGCAGCCACAGAATCCCCACGTCCTCTCCCTGCTACAAATCCACGGCCTCGACCACGACCACGTGCCTTACTCACTGACTTCTTCATCTTGGTAGATTGATAAAGAAAGTCAGAAAAGTTAAGGCCTAAGTGTGGTTATTCCTCACAGACTACAGTGAACCCTGCAGACAACTGTTCAGTATCTGTGAAAGGCCCCTTTGTGTACTTCTATAGTGTTTGCAACCAATGTATTGTATACGGATGGAAGCGCGTCACACTAATAGATTAGATTTTTTTCCACTAAAATGGAGCAGCACCAATTAGAGAAAAATGTGAAGGATGAGGCAGTGACACACGCTCAGCAGACTACAACCGGCAGTGGTTGAAGTACAAACTGGAGCGTAATCTGCACTCACAAAATGAAAAGCTCACAGACTACAGTGAACACTGAAACACAACTATTCACTATCTGTGAAAAGCTCCTTTGTGTACTTCTATAGTGTTTGCAACCAATGTATTGTATACGGATGGAAGCGCGTCACACTAATAGATTAGATTTTTTTCCACTAAAATGGAGCAGCACCAATTAGAGAAAAATGTGAAGGATGAGGCAGTGACACACGCTCAGCAGACTACAACCGGCAGTGGTTGAAGTACAAACTGGAGCGTAATCTGCACTCACAAAATGAAAAGCTCACAGACTACAGTGAACACTGAAACACAACTATTCACTATCTGTGAAAAGCTCCTTTGTGTACTTCTATAGTGTTTGCAACCAATGTATTGTATACGGATGGAAGCGCGTCACACTAATAGATTAGATTTTTTTCCACTAAAATGGAGCAGCACCAATTAGAGAAAAATGTGAAGGATGAGGCAGTGACACACGCTCAGCAGACTACAACCGGCAGTGGTTGAAGTACAAACTGGAGCATAATCTGCACTCACAAAATGAAAAGCTCACAGACTACAGTGAACACTGAAACACAACTATTCACTATCTGTGAAAAGCTCCTTTGTGTACTTCTATAGTGTTTGCAACCAATGTATTGTATACGGATGGAAGCGCGTCACACTAATAGATTAGATTTTTTTCCACTAAAATGGAGCAGCACCAATTAGAGAAAAATGTGAAGGATGAGGCAGTGACACACGCTCAGCAGACTACAACCGGCAGTGGTTGAAGTACAAACTGGAGCGTAATCTGCACTCACAAAATGAAAAGCTCACAGACTACAGTGAACACTGAAACACAACTATTCACTATCTGTGAAAAGCTCCTTTGTGTACTTCTATAGTGTTTGCAACCAATGTATTGTATACGGATGGAAGCGCGTCACACTAATAGATTAGATTTTTTTCCACTAAAATGGAGCAGCACCAATTAGAGAAAAATGTGAAGGATGAGGCAGTGAACACGCTCAGCAGACTACAACCGGCAGTGGTTGAAGTACAAACTGGAGCGTAATCTGCACTCACAAAATGAAAAGCTCACAGACTACAGTGAACACTGAAACACAACTATTCACTATCTGTGAAAAGCTCCTTTGTGTACTTCTATAGTGTTTGCAACCAATGTATTGTATACGGATGGAAGCGCGTCACACTAATAGATTAGATTTTTTTCCACTAAAATGGAGCAGCACCAATTAGAGAAAAATGTGAAGGATGAGGCAGTGACACACGCTCAGCAGACTACAACCGGCAGTGGTTGAAGTACAAACTGGAGCGTAATCTGCACTCACAAAATGAAAAGCTCACAGACTACAGTGAACACTGAAACACAACTATTCACTATCTGTGAAAAGCTCCTTTGTGTACTTCTATAGTGTTTGCAACCAATGTATTGTATACGGATGGAAGCGCGTCACACTAATAGATTAGATTTTTTTCCACTAAAATGGAGCAGCACCAATTAGAGAAAAATGTGAAGGATGAGGCAGTGACACACGCTCAGCAGACTACAACCGGCAGTGGTTGAAGAACTAACTGGAGCGTGATCTGCACTCAAAAAATCAAAACCTCACAGACTGCAGTGAACACTGAAACACAACTATTCACTATCTGTGAAAAGCTCCTTTGTGTACTTCTATAGTGTTTGCAACCAATGTATTGTATACGGATGGAAGCACGTCACACTAATAGATTTGATTTTTTTCTAATATAATGGAGCTGCACCAATTCCACTAAATAAAATAAAAAAAAAAAGAGTCAGTGACACGTGCAGATGCCTACAAACAGCGGTGGATGCAGAGCAAACTGCAGCGTCACCTGCACTGTCACACACACACCTTGCACAGAGCTGTTAAAACAACACTGGCAAAATGAAGCTTTACACAGCGGTTGGTAAACTAGCCTGCCTCAAGCACAGTAGTACACAAAATCGCAATATCTAACTGTCCCTCAGAGTTAGCAGAGTAGCGTTCTGTCCCTTACTGAGTTCACAGCACAGTGACGCTAAAATGGCGGCGGCGCCTTTTATAGTGCATTCTGACATCATTTCAGCAGCCAATCACAGCCATGCCATTAGTTAAGATGACCGCAGCATTACAGGATGTGCCCACACTTCGTAGGATTCCTCATTGGCTGACTAAAATCACATTGCCTCTCAAAGAATTATGGGAACTTCCGATTCCGGTATACGATATGGAAAAAGTATCGGAATTAAGTATCGGAATTCCGATAACGCGAATATCGGCCGATACCCGATACTTGCGGTATCGGAATGCTCAACACTAGTGATAACACCAAAACTTTTTCTCCACTCGTGGTTAGTGGTTGGGTGAAGCCAATTTTTGTCAAACTACTGTGTTTTCTCTTTTAAAATCATAATGACAACTCAAAACATCCAAATGACTCTGATCAAAAGTTTACATACCCTGGTGATTTTGGCCTGATAACATGCACAGAAGTTGACACAAATGGGTTTGACTGTCTACTAAATGTAACATCCTCATCTGTGACCAGTTTGCTTGTAATCAGTGTGTGTGCATAAAAGCTGAGTGAGTTTCTGGGATCCAGACAGACTCTTGCATCTTTGATCTAGCCACTGACATTTCTGGATTGTGAGTCATGGGGAAATCAAAAGAATTGTTAACGGATCTATGTGAAAAGGTAGTTGAACTGTACAAAACAGGAAAGGGATACAAAAAGATATCCAAGGAATTGATAATACCAGTCATCAGTGTTCAAACTGTTATTAACAAATGGAAAATCAGGGGTTATGTAAAAACAAAACCATATTAAGGTAGACCAACAAAAAGTTTGTGCACAACTGCCAGGAAATTTGTTAGGGATGCAAAGAAAAACCCACAAATAACATCGGCTGAAATACAAGACTCTCTGAAAACAGGCGGTGTGGCTGTTTCAAGATGCACAATAAGGAGGCACTTGAAAAATGAGCTGCATGATCTAGTGGCCTGAAAAAAATTGGGGAAAAAAATACTTTTGTGTCATCATCATCTGGCTTAGTGATAGGACCCAAAGAGTGGTAGTTTATGGCTGCACATTTAGTTGGAAGAATGTATCAAGTGGGGAACCACAGGGCTCTGTCTTGGGCCCTGTATTGTTCAACATCTTTATTAATTATTTAGATGAAGGAATTGAGGGTAAACTGATTAAATTTGCTGATGACACAAAGCTAGGAGGGATAGTTAATACTAGACAAGAGAGAGAGAGGCTTCAAAAAGATATAAATAAACTGGAGCAGTGGGCAGCAACTAACAGAATGGTTTTTAACAGGGAAAAATGCAAAGTACTACATCTGGGAAATAAAAATGAAAAAAGAATGGGAGGAATAGGGCTAAGCAATAGCACATGTGAAAAAGACTTGGGTATGCTAATAGATCACAGACTGAACATGAGTCAACAGTGTGATGCAGCAGCAAAAAAGGCAAATGCAATTCTGGGATGTATTAACAGAAGCATACAGTCTAGATCACGTGAAGTCATTATTGCCCTCTACTCCTCTTTGGTCAGACCTCATCTGGAATACTGTGTCCAGTTTTGGGCACCACATTTTAAAAAAGACATCAACAAACTGGAGCAAGTTCAGAGAAGAGCGACCAGAATGGTGTCCGTTCTGCAAACCATGTCCTATGAGGAACGGTTGCAGGATTTGGGAATGTTTAGCTTGCAAAAAAGAAGACTGAGAGGAGATTTAATAGCTGACTACAAATATCTCAAGGGTTGTCACATTGTAGAAGGATTATCTTTATTTTCATTTGCACAAGGAAAAACTAGAAGCAATGGGATGAAACTGAATGGGAGGAGACACAAATCAGATATAATTTTTTTTTTTGACAGTTAGAGTGATCAATGAGTGGAACAGGTTGCCATGAGAGGTGGTGATTTCACTTTCAATGGAAGTCTTCAAACAGAGGCTGGACAGACATCTGTCTGGGATGATTTAGTGAATCCTGCTTTGAGCAGGGGGTTGGACCAGATGACCCAGGAGGTCCCTTCCAACTCTACCATTCTATGATTCTATGAATATATTCTGAGGCCAATAACATTAATATTTTTCTGTTAATTGAACTGTCTTCAGTTTTTTTATGGCAAGCCTTTTATTTATACAATATTGGGTACATTTGATGTTTTAGCTCTTTTTATTGCATTTTTAGAGATTTGTGGCCACCATAAAAAAAAGTAATTCTTGTGCTACTATTTTTAAGCATTTATCAATTGGGTTAAATATTTTTTTATTTTAATAGGTCACACTTTTATAGCCATGTCAGTATCAAACATGTTTTTTTAGTTATTTGTTTAATATTAACTGGAGAAAAAAGGGGGATTAAAATGTATATATTTTTTCACTTTTTTTAAAATTCATTTTTATGGTTTTACAGTTTTTAGTCCCCTTAGGACTCTTGTACCCTTGACTATTTTGACTTTTATTCTATATGCTGCAATAATACTATAGTTTATTATATAGTTAAAGTGGCATTCTAATGAAGCCTGAAGCGTAGGGATGAGCGATCGTGAATGGTAAAGTTTGGTGCCGAACCCCCCAATTTCTTACTGTATGTCTCTGTTACTGTTAAAGTTCAGCAGCCTAATAAAGCATGTTGAAAGGCAGTAGCACAGCCAAGTAATTGCATGACTGGGATTTGCTTGTGACACAGAGCAAAATACATAATTTTAAAAAAGTGATGTGCAATCCCTCCTATTGTTAATAACCAGCCAAGGGAAAACAGACAGCTCTGAGCTGGTCTTATTATGCTGAGAAGAGGACAATATTCATGGATCTTCCCAGCCTATTAATATCAGCGCCCAGTTGTCTTCTTTGCTTTGCTGGTTATTAAAAATAAGGGAACCCCACGTCATTTTTGTAAATTATTTTTTTATTAACAAAATACAGTAAAATATTCACGCAAGGCTTTGCTCCATTCCTCCATTTGGACCTCCGCCTCCTGGTTTAAGATTATTTTTTATTTTTTTCTGTCGCATGTTATTTTAAGTCATTTTCCTAACCTTTGTTTGCAGGGCAATTGCCCTGCTCTTACCCCATTTTGCTTCCTTTTGCAACCCCCTAGATTTTACAATGACCATTTTACAGCCATTTTACAGCATCAAAGTTTGTGTGACAGTGACTTTTATGGGGTTTGGGGTCAAGTTCGGGGGAAGTTCTGGAACCCAAACCGAACTTTGGACTGAAGTTCAGTCGAACCCTATGAACCCGAACTTCTACCGATTCGCTCGTCCCTACAAAGGAGGATTAAAATGTCAGTCATGAGGATTTTAAGCAGGTATGCAGATCCCCAGCTGCAATGGCAGCCCATTGGCAGGCACCCTTGTTCCCTGCCAATTGCATCTAAATGCATTTAAAAGGTTAAAAACAGTTGTAGAGAATGTGCCAATCGCTGCTCTTTCAAGACTATCTGGCTGGGTATTACAGCTGGCATTTCTCCATTATATCCTGTAATTTATATTGAGTTATATTACTCTAGTTTATTTATTGACTTGCAAATCTTTATTACAAATGCCCAAACAGTAACTAACTGTAACTGAACAACTACACACTCTCCAAGCTTAAAATAGCATATATATATATATATATATATATATATATATATATATATATATATATATATATATATATATATATATAGTATATTATAAAAGATAAAATCCTGAAGATCAAATCCAACGGTCAGCATTGCAAAAAGTATAAAACCAAAACAGCATACAGCATTGATTTGTACCATGTGCTAAACAGTTTGTGTTCTCAGTCAGACAGTCATCATTTCTAAAAACCAGACTAAAAGACATTTTTTTTTCCAAATAGACTCATGAACAAACAGTAAAAAGCATATGGAAACAATGTGAACAGATGTCAAAATCTAAAGAAAAAAAATCTACATCAATTGCTTTGTAGCATACTGAATCTAGTCTATGAGGAATTCTTTGTTTTCTAATGCTGGAATCTTTTTTCGGCTTTCCTCAAATTGAATGAAAGTCTTATTTTCCTACTAGAACACACCAAATTAACACCTTAACCCCTTAACATCTAATGATTTGATTATGTCATGAGGTGTCATTTCGCGCATCAAGACGTGCTATGCCCATCATTAAACTAAACTGTCACTGTGTGAAGCCACAAATTGACAGATCCAGTCACCAACAGTAGACTGGCACAGCTACAAATGCAAAGACCCATAACAATAGTCCCTGCTCTGTGATCGCTATGATCAGTCAGTCAATTTGATGAACCGGTCACAGCATAAAATCAGCAGGAGGTTCTGAAAGATGAACACTTCCCTGCATGATCACCTATGGGAGCTCTCCTCAGCTGGCAGATGATTTCCTGCAGTAAAAACTGTAACGGGTCAGGTAGGTGGAACCTCTGAGCTTTATTTATACAAGAAGGTTATACTTGTAAGAGAGCGGGTGGCGCCCAGGGAGACGGACAGGAAGTCACGGCAAGTGACGGGGCAGTCTCTGGTTATACGGGAAAGGATCACGGCAAGTGACCGGGGCAGTCTCTGGATTGACAGGCAGGTTGTCACGGCAAGTGACCGGGGCAGTCTCTGGATAGACAGGCAGGTTGTCACGGCAAGTGACCGGGGCAGTCTCTGGATTGACAGGCAGGTTGTCACAGCAAGTAACCGGGGCAGTCTCTAGATGGACAGGTATATACGACCTGAGATGGTGAAGCCTCCCGGTAGGCTAGCAGGCAGATGGCGGATGGACACTCCCAAGTGAGCAGGCGAGAGTCTCTGGAACAGCCGGGGATCACAGCTTGTGACGTACGAACCTCCGGGTAGGGCTGCAGTCAGATGGCAGATGATCGCTCCCAAGTGAGCAGGCAAGAGTCTCTGGAATAGCCGGGGATCACCGCTTGTGACGTCCGAACCTCCGGGTAGGGCTGCAGTCAGATGGCAGATGATCGCTCCCAAGTGAGCAGGCAAGAGTCTCTGGAATAGCCGTGGATCACCACTTGTGACGTCCGAACCTCCGGGTAGACTTGCGGACAGGTAGCATACAGCAAACGGGCAGGAAACAGGCAGGTAACTGGTAACGGGACCTGAGGGCTGAAGCAGAGTGAAACAGTGCAACAACAACATTGCTCGGGCACCTCCATTAAGGAGGAAGCCCTTAATATAGGGTGGAGTCCTCCGGCATTGGCCGGGGACTTATTTGAAAAATGCGCGCGGCTCCTTTAAGAGCGGGGGAGGGCACGGGCGCGCGCCCTAAGTCCAGCAGCAGGGAAGGAGCGCGCGGCCCCAGCAGGGCGGAAGGAGGACGCTGAGGAAGGGTAAGGGGGGCGACGTCCCTGCCTGGCAGAGGACGCTGCTGCAGGGGAACAGCGTCCCTGCCTGGCAGAAGGCAGGGACGCCAACGCTACAGTACCCCCCCCTCTAGGCCCCCCCTCTTTAGGCCAGAAAGAAATTTAGCTAGGATGAGAGGGGCATGGATGTTCTCCCGAGGCTCCCACGTTCTCTCCTCAGGACCAAACCCCTTCCAATCCACCAAAAAATAAGTCTTTCTTCCTATCCTTTTGGTGGCCAGAATGTTCTCTACCTCAAATTCATCGTCAGCAGACACTGGAGCAGGAGGTGTACCTGTAGACTTGAAAAAAGAGTTAAGTACCACCGGTTTGAGGAGAGATACATGGAAAGAGTTAGGAATGCGCAAATTGGCCGGGAGTTTCAATTTATAGGACACCGGGTTGATCTGACTGATGATCTCAAAGGGACCGATGAACCGAGGGCCTAACTTGTAGGAAGGAATCTTGAGCCGGACATACTTGGACGAAAGCCAGACCTTATCCCCAGGACGGAATTGAGGAGGATCCAGACGTCTTTTGTCAGCATGTCTCTTCATACGCTCGGATGACTGAATGAGTGCGGATCGGGTACTCTCCCATATGGAGGAAAATTCTCTAACCAGAGATTCCGCAGCTGGATTGTCCACAGAGATGGTGACAGGAACAGGGATCCGAGGGTGCTGACCGAAGACTACAAAAAACGGAGACTTGGAGGAAGATTCGCTCTCGTGATTATTGTAAGAGAATTCGGCCCAAGGCAGGAGCTCCACCCAGTCAGAATGGTGGGCATTAACGAAGTGCCGGAGATAACTGGTCAGATTCTGATTGATTCGCTCAACTTGTCCATTGGACTGCGGGTGGTAAGCGGAGGAGAAATCCAAGGTGACGTCTAGCAACTTACAAGTGGCTCTCCAGAAACGTGAGGTGAACTGTACCCCACGATCCGACACAATGTGACGAGGCAGACCATGGAGACGGAAGATGTGGCGGATAAAGTCTTTAGCCAACTCGGGTGCAGACGGAAGACCTGGCAGAGGAATGAAGTGAGCCATCTTGGAAAAGCGGTCAGCGACCACCCAAATGACCGTACAACCGGCAGAAACGGGCAGATCTGTTATGAAGTCCATGGCTATATGCTGCCAGGGGGCAGCGGGTACAGGAAGCGGAAGAAGACGGCCGGCAGGCAGGTGTCTCGGAACTTTGTTGCGGGCACAGGAGACACAGGCAGATACAAAGTCTATTACGTCCTTGTGCAGGGTAGGCCACCAATAATGCCGGGTTATGAGTTGGAGGGTCTTTTTCTGACCAGCGTGGCCAGCTAGTTTAGATGAATGACCCCAGTGTAGGATTCTCTTCCGGTCGGTTACTGATACGAACGTCTTACCAGGAGGGAGACGATTTAGACTCACAGGAGCCACCCTCATCACTCTGGCGGGATCGATGATATGTTTAGGTTCTTCCTCGAGATCTGACACCAGGAAAGACCGGGACAAGGCATCAGCCTTGACGTTCTTGTCAGCCGGGCGAAAATGCAAGAGAAAATTGAAGCGGGCAAAAAACAAAGACCACCAGGCTTGGCGAGGGTTAAGTCTCTGAGCATGCTGGAGGTAAGCCAGATTCTTGTGGTCCGTGTAAATGATTACCGGATGAAGAGCCCCCTCGAGTAGGTAACGCCACTCCTCCAATGCCAACTTGATGGCCAATAACTCTCGGTCTCCTATGGAGTAGTTGCGCTCGGAGGAGAGAAGAGTTTGGAGAAGAAGCCGCAGGATACCATCCTCCCGGATGAAGATTTTTGAGTGAGTACCGCTCCGGCTCCAGAGGAGGAAGCGTCCACCTCCAGGAAGAACTGCTTGTTGCCGTCCGGGCGATGCAGCACTGGAGCGGAAGAGAAGGCCTGTTTTAAGGAAAGAAAGGCCTCCTCTGCTTCGGGCGTCCACTGTTTGGGGTTAGCATCCTTGCGGGTGAGCGCGGAGATTGGAGCAGTCCTGGAAGAGAAGTGCGGTATGAAGAGGCGGTAATAGTTGGCGAATCCCAGGAACCGCTGAATGGCCTTCAACCCCTCCGGTCGAGGCCACTTCTCGATGGCAGACAGTTTCTCCGGATCCATTCGTAGGCCTGTCTGAGAAATGATGTAGCCCAAAAATGGAAGCGAGGTCTGCTCAAAGAGGCACTTCTCATATTTGGCGAAGAGGTGATTCTGCCTGAGCCTGAGCAGAACCTGATGAACATCCCTCCTGTGAGACTGGAGGTCCGGAGAGAAGACCAAGATATCGTCTAGGTACACCACAACGCAAGAGTAGAGGAGGTCCCGAAAGATGTCATTGACCAACTCCTGAAAGACTGCTGGAGCATTACAGAGACCAAAGGGCATCACCAAATACTCGTAGTGGCCGTCCCGGGTGTTGAATGCCGTCTTCCATTCATCTCCCCGACGGATACGAACCAGGTTGTATGCCCCACGAAGATCCAGTTTGGTGAAGATTCTCGCCCCTCTAAGTCGATCAAACAATTCTGGAATGAGCGGAAGAGGGTACTTATTCTTCACCGTGATCAAATTTAAGCCTCTGTAGTCAATACAGGGACGGAGAGATCCGTCTTTCTTTTTTACGAAGAAGAAACCTGCTCCCGCTGGGGAGGTAGATTTCCGTATGAATCCTTTGGCCAAGTTCTCCTCGATATATTCGGACATCGACCTGGTCTCAGCAGCGGACAATGGGTAAATACGCCCACGGGGAGGCGTAGTACCAGGTAGCAGGTCGATCGGGCAATCATACGGTCTGTGTGGGGTTAATGTCTCTGCTTCCTTTTTATTAAAGACATCAGCGAAAGACCAATATGGAATCGGGAGTCCTGGTAGATTAGCAGGTGTAGGAGAAGGACGGACAGGATGAACAGGCACCAGACACGTTTGATGACAGTCCTGTCCCTAGCGAAGAATCTCTCCAGTCTGCCAGTCGAGCACGGGTGCATGCTTTTGGAGCCAAGGCAGACCTAGTAAGAAAGCGTGAGAGAGTCCAGGTAGAACATGAAATGAGATACTCTCAGAATGTAACATTCCCACCTGCAGGGTTATAGCCTCGGTGATAAGCTGGATGGGACGTGGTAGAAGACCCCCATCTACAGCAGCAACAGATACTGGTTCAAGCAGAGGTTTGGTGGGAATGCGATATTTCTCTACCAGAGCCTGTGAAACGAGATTCCCAGCTGCTCCAGAATCAAGTTGGGCTAGTTCGAAGTAACGGTTCTCACCGAGGAGAATTGAGACAGACAGCAGCAGAGATGAAGAGGATTTATTCTTGTCTAGGTGGACCTCTCCGAGCGAACCTAGACACAGGCGTTTCCCGACCTCTCTGGGCAGGTACGGATCCGGTGCTCCTTACTGCCACAGTAGAAGCAACTCCCCTCAGCACGGCGTGAGTCCTGACGGGCTTTGACCATCTTGGTCTGGTCGACCTGCATGGGCTCTGCCGGGGGCACTTGAGGAGATACGGAAGGAGTTACAGGTCTCTGAAATGAAGGAGCTAGGCGAGGAAACCTTCTCTCACGGGTGACCTCTTTGGCTCGCTCCTGGAACCGTAGATCAATTCGATTGGCCAGAGTTATTAGGTCATCGAGAGAGGTTGGAATGTCCCGACCGGCAAGTTCATCTTTAATGCGGCCGGACAGGCCCTCCCAGAAGACAGCTATCAGAGCGTCATTATCCCAAGCCAGCTCTGAGGCAAGGGTACGAAACCTTATGGCATATTGACCCACGGTGAGACTCTCCTGACGAAGACGCAGCAGAGATGATGCAGAGGAGGTCTTCCGTCCGGGTTCATCGAATACCTTCCGGAAGGCTAAGAGAAAAGCAGACAGGTTAGACACCAGAGGATCTTCTCTTTCCCAAAGAGGATTTAGCCAGGCCAGGGCCTCTCCGGTGAGATGTGACATGATGAAGGCAATTTTGGCCCGGTCAGAGTTAAACTGGTGTGCCAGGAGTTCAAAATGCAGGGTACATTGGTTGATGAAACCCCGAGCCAGAGCAGGGTCGCCTCCAAACCGAGGAGGAGCTGAAAGTCGAGGTCCTGGAATAGAAACCACGGAGTTGGTAAGCAGCGGAACTGCCGGATTGCGAGTCATGGTGCTCGCGGTGGTTGTCGGGGAAGTATTCAGAGTGTCCAGGCGGGAATTAACACACCGCAGATGACCCAGGATGGACTCCTGTTGAGACCTCTGACGAGACAGTTCATGACACAGGTCAGATAGCGAAGGGGTTTGGGTGCCACCGGGTTCCATGGCCCGAGCAAACTGTAACGGGTCAGGTAGGTGGAACCTCTGAGCTTTATTTATACAAGAAGGTTATACTTGTAAGAGAGCGGGTGGCGCCCAGGAGACGGACAGGAAGTCATGGCAAGTGACGGGGCAGTCTCTGGTTATACGGGAAAGGATCACGGCAAGTGACCGGGGCAGTCTCTGGATAGACAGGCAGGTTGTCACGGCAAGTGACCGGGGCAGTCTCTGGATTGACAGGCAGGTTGTCACGGCAAGTGACCGGGGTAGTCTCTGGATAGACAGGCAGGATGTCACGGCAAGTGACCGGGGCAGTCTCTGGATTGACAGGCAGGTTGTCACAGCAAGTAACCGGGGCAGTCTCTAGATGGACAGGTATATACGACCTGAGATGGTGAAGCCTCCCGGTAGGCTAGCAGGCAGATGGCGGATGGACACTCCCAAGTGAGCAGGCGAGAGTCTCTGGAACAGCCGGGGATCACCGCTTGTGACGTCCGAACCTCCAGGTAGGGCTGCAGTCAGATGGCAGATGATCGCTCCCAAGTGAGCAGGCAAGAGTCTCTGGAATAGCCGGGGATCACCGCTTGTGACGTCCGAACCTCCGGGTAGGGCTGCAGTCAGATGGCAGATGATCGCTCCCAAGTGAGCAGGCAAGAGTCTCTGGAATAGCCGTGGATCACCACTTGTGACGTCCGAACCTCCGGGTAGACTTGCGGACAGGTAGCATACAGCAAACGGGCAGGAAACAGGCAGGTAACTGGTAACGGGACCTGAGGGCTGAAGCAGAGTGAAACAGTGCAACAACAACATTGATCGGGCACCTCCATTAAGGAGGAAGCCCTTAATATAGGGTGGAGTCCTCCGGCATTGGCCGGGGACTTATTTGAAAAATGCGCGCGGCTCCTTTAAGAGCGGGGGAGGGCGCGGGCGCGCGCCCTAAGTCCAGCAGCAGGGAAGGAGCGCACGGCCCCAGCAGGGCGGAAGGAGGACGCTGAGGAAGGGTAAGGGGGGCGACGTCCCTGCCTGGCAGAGGACGCTGCTGCAGGGAACAGCGTCCCTGCCTGGCAGAAGGCAGGGACGCCGACGCTACAAAAACCATTGCTTGCACCACCCCAGACTGATTGACCCTCCAGATGCCACAATCGATAATGATCACAGCATTTAGAAGGTTGTGAGAGGCAGGTGGCTCACTCACACTCATCGGCACCCCCGCGATAAAATCATAGTGAGTCAATGGTTGTCATAGCACCTGGAAGTCAGGCAATGACCTCCTTGTGTACCAGGTACAGTGACCTGTTACACCTAGCCTTAAGCAGGGTCAGATAGGCGTCCTGTTAGTACAATCTGACTGGTCTCTAAGAAATTTAAAAAACAAAGTGCAAAATGAATAAAAAATAATTACATCAATAAATACACATATGTATGTAAAAACAAAAAATATAATACACATATTTGATATCACTGCATCGGTATGACCCGATGTATAAAACTGTTACATCAGTTATCCCCTTCAGTGAACGTTGTAAAAAAATATAAAAAACTTGGTAAAAAACTATGCTTTTTCAGCATACTGCTAAAAAAGTGGACTAAAACGCCATCAAAAAGACTAATGTAAATAAAAATGGCATCACAGAAAAGTCATCTTGTCCCACAAAAAAGCAGCCATCATACAGTTCCATCAATTAAAAAATAAAACTATGGCTCTCAGAATATTGAAATGTAAAAACAATTTTTTTTTTAATATGAAATAGTTTTTATGGTGTAAATGCGGTAAAACAATATAAATGTGGTATGACTGAGTATACTGACTCGAAGAATAAACGTGTTTTATCACTTTTACCAAATGGTGAAAGGCCGAAAAAAAAACAATTTCTGAATAGCTGTTTATTTTGTTCATTTTGCCTCATAAAAATCAGAATTGAAAACAATTCAAAAATGTTATGTGTAGAAAATTGGTACCAATAAAAATTTCACCTCGTTGTGTATAATACAAGCTCTTATCTGACTTTATCAGCAGAAACATAGAAAACTTATTACTCTCAAAGTGAGGTTATGTAAAAACTTGTTTGGCAAAAAAAAAAGGTTTTTAGTGTGTGGTAGCAGCAAAACATAAAAAAACTATATAAATCTGTAATCACACCAAAGAATAAAGTTGTCTAATCACTTAACTAGTGTTAAGCGATACTGCCCGATATTCCGAAATATCGGATCGGATTGGATCGGCCTGATACTCAAAAAGTAAGTGTAAAACCCAATGTAAGTCAATGGGACAGAAATATCGTAACTAAAAAAAACCCTTTCTTTCCTTGTAAACACTAGATATACACACATAGAATACATATATATATATATATATATATATAAATATACATGTCATTGTGACATATATACTGTATATACATATATTTATCGTTCATACACTTCTACATAGTAAAATAGCCTCTGATTCAATTGCCGGGCAATGCCGGCTTTTGTGAAAATACAGAACCACCCGACATGAAATGACACATGGTTTACATAGAGTTAACCATGTCATTTCATGTAGTTTGATATATGGTTTTCACTAACAATTACATGAGTGTATGTGTGCAAAATTTCACACATGTAGGGGTTAATTAAAGGTGTAAATTCGTTGTAAAAAAACACATTTTTTTCCTACGAATTTACACCTTTAATTAACCCCTACATGTGTCAAATTTTAATTCTCAAAACTTTTGGCCATGACTGTATATGAGGTGTAAAATTGTTGAAAAAAAAGCGTGGGCTCCCGCCCTATTTTCGCAACCAGACAGACAAAGCCAGCAAGTGGGGGCAGATAATAATAGCCCAGAGAGGGACCATTATTTTTGGCCCCCCCTGGCTACTAACATCTGCCCCCAGACACTCCAGAAAAGGCAAATCTATAATTAGATTCGCCCTTTCTGGCACTTTGCCCATCTATTCCCATTGCCCTGTAGCGGTGGCGAATGGGTTAATAAGGGGTTAAAGCAACCTTGCTATTGAAAGGTGACTTTAAGCCAGGTTAATAATTGAGAGCTGTCAATTAGACAGCTCTTAATTATTAATCCTATTGTATGAAATAAAAATAAAACACACACACTTTAATTAAAAATCATTTTAATGAAATAAACACACAGTTTTTGACTATATTTTATTTTACTGCCATTCCTTGCGAAGCCCTTGTTCACCTGTAATAAAAATAAAATAATAAAGCAACATTATTCTTACCTATCTGATGTTCAGTCAGGTCCCCCGATGTAATCCTTCTGAAAGGGTTAATGTTTACTGCAGAGACCGCAGCTAATGCTGACAGTCTCACAGTAAACCCCCGACTGAATCATCTCCTCTCATGGCTGACAGGAGAGGAAGTGGTTAGCATAATTGATTGCTTCCCACTTTCACTTCAGGTCAGCCAGGGACACCGCACAGCATCAGTGACGTCAGAGGGAATCCCGGCTGACCTGAAGTGAACTGATTAACAAAAATAGGGGATTCCCTCGAAAAAAAAAGGCATGCGGTCCCCTCTATTTTGTTAACCAGCCTGATAAAGCAGACTACTGAGGCCTGGTTTTTCAGGCTGCTAAGGAGCCAGTATCCATGGACCTTGCAAGCCTGGTAATACCAGGCCACAGCAGTCTGCTTATCTTGGCTGGTTAACAAAAATAGGGGATCCCCTCGAAAAAAAATGGCCTGGGGTCCCCCCTATTTTTGTTAACCAGTCAGATGAAGCACACTGCTGAGGCCTGGTTTTTCAGGATGGTAAGGATCCAATATCCATGAACCTTGCAAGCCTGATAATACCAGGCGTCAATAAGACACCGATCCATTATTAATCATAGCTTGTAAATTTTTTAAAAATAACACAGCCAGAAAAGTCTTTTAATGAAATAAAACACCACACAGTTTTCATTATTTTTATTGCACGCTCATTCTGCGACGCCATCGATCTCCTGTAAAAAAACAAAAATAACAAACCAACACAAATACTCCCTGTCCGACGCAGTCCAAAATAATGAGTGTCCCACGACGAGTCCAGTTCTGCTACATCTGCATGCCAGGCTGAGCCTGACATCCACATAGAGCAGAGCTGCTTACCATTGCTGCTTCCCCGGCGGTGACGTCATCCGGACTGGTTTATGGCCAGCTGTCGCGAGAGAACAGCTGGCCGAAATTACCCACTACCCGGCAGCCAGTGCAGTTATCGCGAGATGCTGCACGTGACCGCCAGGGAGAGGGTAATGGCCAGCCTGGATGGATGGACGTGACTGCCGGGATCTTCTGCCAGGTAAGTGCTGCTGACACCTGACAGACCCGACCGACACTGACAGTGACAGTTTCGGGAAGTTCCTGTGTCACGCACTTCGCTCTGTGACACAGGAACTCCCCATAGACTTTAGAGGAAAACTCCGATTCCGGTATCAGATATGCAAAAAATATCGGAACTCAGAATCAGAATTCCGATACAGCGAATATTGGCCGATACCCGATATTTGCAGTACTCGGAATGCTCAACACTACTTACAACTCACAGTAAATAGCATAAAAGATAAAAAAAGCTATTCTTCACCTGCTGTTGATTTGTTTTTTCTGCCTCCTTAAGATCGCAGTATAAGGCTGGTCTCAAAATACAGTACAGACCAAAAGTTTGGACACACCTTCTCATTTAAAGATTTTTCTGTATTTTCATGACTATGAAAATTGTACATTCACACTGAAGGCATCAAAACTATGAATGAACACATATGGAATTATATACTTAACAAAAATTGTGAAACAATTGAAAATATGTCTTATATTCTAGTTTCTTCAAAGTAGCCACCTTTTGCTTTGATGACTGCTTTGCACACTCTTGGCATTCTCTTGATGAGCTTCAAGAGGTAGTCACTGGAAATGGTCTTCCAACAATCTTGAAGGAGTAACCAGAGATGCTTAGCACTTGTTGGCCCTTTTGCCTTCACTCTGCGGTTCACCTCACCCCCAAACTATCTCGATTGGGTTCAGGTCTGGTGACTGTAGAGGCCAGGTCATCTGGCGTAGCACCCCATCACTCTCCTTCTTGGTCAAATAGCCTTACACAGCCTGGAGGTGTGTTTGGGGTCATTGTCCTGGTGAAAAATAAATGATGGTCCAACTAAGCGCAAACCGGATGGAATAGCATGCCGCTGCAAGATGCTGTGGTAGCCATGATGCTTCAATATGCCTTCAATTTTGAATAAATCCCCAACAGTGTCACCAGCAAAGCACCCCCACACCATCACACCTCCTCCTCCATGATTCACGGTGGGAACCAGGCATGTACAGTCATGGCCAAAAGTTTTGAGAATGACACAAATATTAATTTTTACAAAGTCTACTGCTTCACTTTTTCTAATGACAATTCGCATATACTCCAGAATGTTAAAAAGGGTGATCAGCTTAACAGCAATTACTTGCAAAGTCAATATTTGGCTAGAAAATGAACTTTATCCCCCAAAACACATTTCAACATCATTGCAGCCCTGCCTTAAAAGGACCAGCTAACCTCTTTTCAGTGATTGCTCCATTAACACAGGTGTGGGTGTTGATGAGGACATGGCTGGAGATCAATCTGTCATGATTAAGTAAGAATGACACCACTGGACACTTTAAAAGGAGGCTGGTGCTTGGCATCATTGATTCTCTTCTGTTAACCATGGTTATCTCTAAAGAAACATGTGCAGTCATCATTGCAATGCACAAAAATGGCCTAACAGGGAAGAGTATCGCAGCTAGAAAGATTGCACCTCAGTCAACAATCTATCGCATCATCAAGAACTTCAAGGAGAGAGGTTCCATTGTTGCCAAAAAGGCTCCAGGGCACCCAAGAAAGACCATCAAGCGCCAGGACCGTCTCTTAAAAGTGTTTCAGCTGCAGGATTGGGCTACCAGCAGTGCAGAGCTTGCTCAGGAATGGCAGCAGGCTGGTGTGAGTGCATCTCCACGCACTGTGAGGCGGAGACTCTTGGAGCAAGGCCTGGTCTCAAGGAGGGCAGCAAAGAAGCCACTTCTCTCCAGAAAAAACATCATGGACAGACTGCTATTCTGCAAAAGGTACAGGCATTGGACTGCTGAGGACTGGTGTAAAGTTATTTTCTCTGATGAATCCCCTTTTGATTGTTTGGGACATCAGGAAAACGCCTCATTCAGAGAAGACAAGGTGAGCGCTACCACCAGTCTTGTCTCATGCCAACTGTTAAGCATCCTGAAACCATTCATGTGTGGGGTTGCTTCTCAGCCAAGGGAATAGGCTCTCTCACAGTCTTGCCTAAAAACACAGCTATGAATAAAGAATGGTACCAGAATGTCCTCCAAGAGCAACTTCTCCCAACCCTCCAAGAGCAGTTAGGCGATCAACAATGCCTTTTCCAGCATGATGGAGCACCTTGCCATAAAGCAAAGGTGATAACTAAATGGTTCAGGGAACAAAACATAGAGATTTTGGGTCCATGGCCTGGAAACTCCCCAGATCTTAATCCCATTGAGAACTTGTGGTCAATCATCAAGAGACGGGTGGACAAACAAAAACCTAAAAATTCTGACAAAATGAAAGCATTGATTGTGCAAGAATGGACTGCTATCAGTCAGGATTTGGTCCAGAAGTTGATTGAAAGCATGCCAGGGAGAATTGCAGAGGTCCTGAAGAAGAAGGGTCAACACTGAAAATATTGACTTGCTGCATTAACTCATTCTAACTGTCAATATAAGCTTTTGTTACTCATATGTTTGCAATTATTATATTTCTGTCTGTGATAAAAACATCTGTCAAACACACACATAAAAACCAGAGGGCAGCAGATCATGTGAAAATATAATATTTGTGTCATTCTCAAAACTTTTGGCCATGACTGTAGAGTCCATCCGTTCACCTTTTCTGCGTCGCACAAAGACACGGTGGTTGGAACCAAAGATCTCAAATTTGAACTCATCAGTGGGGATGAGCGATATTGTCCGAAATCGTATCGGAATTCCGATTTCCGATATTGGAAAAATATCGGATATCGGAATTTCCGATTTCCGATATCAATGCAAGTCAATGGGAGAAAAAAATCGGAATTACAAAATGACCACTACAGTGCTATATAATGGATAAAATGGAGGGGAAACACCTCACGATAATGGGGAAGGAGTATGCAGAGGCAGAGGAGCAAAACAATCGCTAGAAAAATGCACAGAGCAAAAACTGTAGCAGGAAAACTGGTCGCCATCTTCTTAACAGTGGTGTTTTTTCTTTGGGTTAGGATTAGTTGGGGTAGGGTTAGGGTTTATGGTTAGTAGGGTAAGGGTTAGGGTTAGAGCGAGCGTTGTCGAAACATGGTTTGGAGCAGGAGGTACCTGTGCCCTTGGGCACTCCCGAGAACCAGCTGGTGATGCTGGAACTCGGTTTACCCTTTGGGGGAGGCACCTGTGTCTGCACTTCACTGCCACGAAACAGCCGGCGTGGCTGGATCCCGCCTCTTGTGCTTCTGCCTATAGGTGTTTGGCATCTGTCGTCCTTTTTTTCCACTTTGGTCTAACGAGGTACAGCTGGCGGTACTGTTGCCCAGAAACACAGCATGCTGTGAGAGTGGCAGTCACGGAAATTGGCACTAGCTGGCGGTACTAGAGCCCAGAAACATGGAATGCTGTGAAAGTGGCAGTCAAAGAAATGGGCACTAGCTGGCGGTACTAGAGCCAATGGAAAATAGTATGAGGTGAAAGAGTCAGTCACAGAACCAGGTGCTACCAAGTAGAGGCCAGAGCACGGGCATAACAGATTACGCTGTGTGCAACATAGGCACATGACAGAGCATGCATACTGCTACCAACCATTCATGTAACCTGTGTACTGTGGCCCAGGGCAGCAAAAGTCACCAGAAATCCAGGCCTGGTTCATTTTTAGGAATGTAAACCTGTCCACATTTGCAGCGGATAGTCTAGTACATTGGTCTGTTAGTACATTGCCAGCTGCACTAAAGACGCGTTCAGAAATCACACTGGCACCAGGACAAGCCAGGACCTCCAAGGCATACTGGCTAAGCTCGGGCCATGTATCCAACTTGGAGACCCAAAACTTGAAGGGGGCAGATCCATCCTGAAGCCCACTGACAGGGTGAAGAGGTATTGTGCCACCCTGTCACGGTAATGTTGCCTCCTAGTGCGTTGCACTGTCTGTGCTGATGTTGCCTGAACTGTTTGCGGGTTCAGAAACCGTTGGAACAGGTTGGGTTTACTGAACCTGTCAGTAGCAGATGTACTGCTTCTGCTACCGGCTTCTGAACGGATTCCGCTGGCCCAGGACGCACTGAGGTGCCTGCTAGTGCACGCGCATCACTGCTATGCGGTGGAAAAGAGTACATTAGTGAATTAACCAGTGCTTCTTGGTACTCCTGCATTTTACGCGCCCGGTTCAACGGTGTAATTAGGCTTTCAAGGCTGTCCCGGTAAAATGGATCTAAGAGGGTGGCCACCCAGTAGTCATTTGTTTGGAGAATACGAGCCACACGTGGGTCTTTTCTCAGACACTGCAGCATGAAGTCACTCATGTGCTGAAGGCTGCCAACTGGCCATGCATCGCTTTCACCAGCTGGAGGAATGTGCTCTGGCTGATCTGCATCACCCCACCCACACTCTATCTGTTGACTACTAGTAGAGCGCTGTGTACTTTCCTCCTCTAGCTCATCCTCATAGTCCTACTCATCCTCCTCGCTTGCTGTGTCCTGCCTGGACCTTTGTGAGGCACCCACAGAGCTTTGTACCAACCGGGCCGATGAAGATTGCCTGGTTGGTGCAAGTGTCTCATCATACTCCTCCTCCTCCTGAGAAACCTCATCCTTTAGTCCTTTAAGTGTTGATTCTATAAGGCATATAAGGGGAATAGTCAGACTGAGTAGGGCAGCATCCGCGCTCGCCATCAGAGTGGAGTCCTCGAAGCACTTCAAAATGGTGCATATGTCCTTCAGGGTTGCCCACTCTGTGGTTGTAAAGTGGGAGGGCTGAGATGTGTGTCGCCTACTTTGCGCCTGCTGCAGCTGCAACTCCATAATTGCAGGTTGCTGCTCACACAACCTCCGCAGCATATGCAAAGTCGAATTCCACCTGGTGGGGAGGTCAACAATGATGCCATGCTCGGGCAGGCCCATTCTGAGCTGTATGGCTGAAAGGCGCGATGCAGCCATGCTTGAACGCCGAAAATGAGAGCACTCATATCTGACTTTGTGCAGCAGCTCCTCAAGGTCAGGATAGTTCCTAAGGAAACTCTGCACCACCAAGTTTAGGACATGGGCAAGGCATGGAATGTGAGTCAGACCACCTAGGCCCAGAGCCGCGACCAGGTTTTGGCCGTTGTCACATACCACCATACCTGGCTGGAAGTTGAGCGGTGCAAGCCACATGTCGCTCTGCTCCTTGAGTGTGTTCCACAGCTCGGTTGCGGTGTGGCTAACATTACCAAGATAAACCAATTTCAACACGGCCTGTTGATGTTTGGCCAATGCAGTGCTGAAATCGGTTGTTGTGGTACGTCTGGGTGCAGGCGAGTCTGACGAGGAGTATGAGGAGGAGTCAATTTGTACGGAGGAGAGGCCTGCAATCCGTGGAGTTGGCAGGACCCGTGCACTTGCACTGTCTACTTCAGTTCCAGGCTCAACTACATTTACCCAATGGGCAGTGATGGAAATGTAGCGTCCCTGGCCATGCAGACTGGTCTACGTGTCGGTGGTCAGGTGGACCTTGCTACTGACTGCATTTTGTAGCGCATGCTTAATTTTATGCTTCACATGCTGTTGCAGGGCAGGGACGGCTTGCTTGCTGAAGTAGAAGCGACTGGGAATGCTGTTGTTATGAATGTGCTAGAGATGGTTTCTGAGCAGAGGCTCCCTCTGGTGGTTACTGACAGTACAGAACCTTTCAGTGAGGAGTGGCAATCTGGGATCACGGGCTGGTCTGATATAAGGGAGGTTCCCTCCCATGATGGTTGCCAGTGATCAATTGTTCTTGTCTCAATTGTGGTTCCTGGTTCATTTGGAAGCTTGCTGAGTCTTGCCTGCATCTTCTGCTATCAGATAAGATATTTTCTGCTTTAATTTTTTGCTTTTTGCATTGTTCCCTGCACTTCTGTGGAGGTCAGCCAGGTCCCCTCCGGGGGGCTTGTGCTCCTCTCAGTTTGTCTGGAGCCACTGTTGTTTGTTCATTTGCTTTTTCCTGTTTTTTCAGTGGCTGCAACTTGGTTTTGTTGCACCAGAGAACTGATTTAGGTGGTAGAGGTCGTGTGATCTCAGGTGTTTTTGCAATCAGTAGAGCTGGTATTTTTTAGGTTTTTTTTGGATTGCAGTGAGTATCCTTTCCTGTACTTTTCTGTCTAGACAGATTGGGCCCCAGCGTTTGCTCATTCTATTTTCTGTCTGTGTCCGTGTTTCTTCTTGTCTAACAGCCATTACATGTTTGGGGGCTTCCTATTTTCTTTGGGGATCTGCTCCGGGGCAGATAGCTTTAATCTTTTTGCCTTTAGGTGTAGTTATCTCTCAGGCTGTGACGAGGCATCTAGGATCAACGTAGGAACGCTCCACGGCTACCTCTAGTTGTGTGGTTAGTTCAGGTTACTGCAATCCAATAGGTTCCAGCCTCTCTGGTGTATTGCCGTTTTTGCTTACTCTCCTCAGCTACCAAAACATAACAGCTGTATTGTGGTAATTGCAAACTCCAACTTATCGATAAAGGCTGGCTTGCTCACCAGCCAGAATGGTAGCATTTCCAATGCAAGCAGTTTGGCAATGCGAGAATTCATGCCCTGTGCTCGTGGGTGGTTTGCCGAGTATGGGAGCCTTTTCTCCCACACCTGTGTGACAGATGGCTGCACACTGGATTGGGAGTGTGAGGATGCCAGCGATTGGGATGATGATGCTGATGAAGTACAGACAGTGTGCTGCCGTACAACAATGCCTGCAGATGCACCCTGGCATTCTGGCGAGGAATCGGGAGCAGCTGTTTGCGAGCTGGAGGAACAGGTGGCTGAAGAGATGGAAGATGGGGGACCAGCTGCAGGTGGCGAGTCATCTTGGGTGTGATGCTGCCACTCCACAGGGTGCCTCTTCCTGACATGCCTCAACATATTGGTGGTATTAAGGTTGCTGACGTTCTTCCCTCTCTGCACAGTTTGTCGACAAAGCTTGCATCTGACTACTGTAACGTCATCTGCAACTTGGTCGAAAAAGGCCCATGCACCACAACTCTTGGGCGCACCCCTTGTGCTCTTTAAAAGAGCCCTGCTCCTAACGGGTGCTGAAGTTGAGGGAGCAGACAACAAATTTTTCCCTCTTCCTCTCCCACGTGGATGGCCACGCTGCGCCACACCTGCAAGCTCTTCCTCTGAGCTATCCTTACTTGCTTGCTGCCCCTCAGCATGCCATGATGGGTCAAGGACCTCGTCATCCAATACACTTTCATCAGCAGAAACTGGCAGCTGAGTTTCATCATCATCTGCTGACTGGGGTCTGGTCACTGTGGGCACTGGCCCACCCTCCACTTCTTCCTCAGACGCACACAGTGGTTGCACATCTGTGCACACTACCTCTTCTTCAGCTGCAGGAATGCTGTCTGGCTGGCACACAGATTCCAAGCCAACAGATTCTGAGAAGAGGATTAAGGTTGGCTTCAGGCCTTCTGAATGTCTGGGCAAATTAGTGGGCGATGAAGAAGCAGATGGGTGCTGCTCTCCAGTGGCCTGACCCGATATGGTGGAGAGGTCCTGGGAGGATGCTGCGCTCATTGAGGTGGATGCCTCAGCTGCCATCCAACCAACAACGGTTTCTACTTGATCCTCTCTTATCAGCCTATGGCCCTGTGCTCCTAACGAGCTGCGCATAAATGACTGCTGCCGGGTGAAAGTAGGTGCTGAGTGACTTGGGCCTGCTGCTTGCTCTGGATATGCACCATGTCTAGCTGCTGATGCACCTCTTCCGCGGCCGCCACGGGGACGTACCTTACTCCCTGCCTTCATCTCTATTGATGGATTCAGAACGGCAATTTCACTATTAGATTCGAGATCTCTCCTTATCTCCAACAGCAATCTATCACTATCTGCTTTCATAGTAGAGTGAGGCTAAAATGGCAGGCGCAGCCTTTTATACTGCCTTATCACACCATCCAGCCAGCCAATCGCAGCGCAGCCCCTAGCTAGCAAGTTTGGACGCCTCCTACCAAGCTTAGGGGAGTTACACAATGTTGTCAGCAATTCTTCAGCTCCTGATTGGCTCCACGGAGCGCTCAGAGGCTGAAGGATTATGGGATTTCCGATTTCCGATGTGAAAAAAATATCGGAATCAGAAATCAGAATTCCGATATAGCAAATATCGGGCCGATTTCTGATATTGCAATATCGGAAAGCTCATCCCTACTCATCAGACCAAAGCACAGATTTCCACTGGTTTAATTTTCATTCCTTGTGTTCTTTAGCCCAAACAAGTATCTTCTGCTTGTTGCCAGTCCTTAGCAGTGGTTTCCTAGCAACTATTTTACCATGAAGGCCTGCTTCACAAAGTCCCCTCTTAACAGTTGTTGTAGAGATGTGTTTACTGCTAGAACTCTCTGTGGCATTGACCTGTTCTCTAATTTTGAGCTGCTGTAAATCTGCGATTTCTGAGGCTGGTGACTCGGATAAACTTATCCTCAGAAGCAGAGGTGACTCTTGGTCTTCCTTTCCTGGGGCGGTCCTCATGTGAGCCAGTTTCTTTGTAGCTCTTGATGGTTTTTGCAACTGCACTTGGGGACACTTTCAAAGTTTTCCCAATTTTCTGGACTGACTGACCTTCATTACTAGTTTTTCTTTACTTAGTTGCTTTTTTCTTGCCATAATACAAATTCTAACAGTCTATTCAGTAAGACTATCAGCTGCATATCCACCAGACTTCTGCACAACACAACTGATGGTTCCAACCCCATTTATAAGGCCAGAAATCCCACTTATTAAACCTGACAGGGCACACCTGTGAAGTGAAAACCATTTCCAGTGACTACCTCTTGAAGCTCATCAATAGAATGCCAAGAGTGTGCAAAGCAGTCATCAAAGCAAAAGGTGGCTACTTTGAAGAACCTAGAATATAAGACATAATTTCAGTAGTTACACACTTTTTTGTTAAGTTTATAAATCCACATGTGTTAATTCATAGTTTTGATGCCTTCAGTGTGAATTTACAATTTTCATAGTCATGAAAATACAAACAAATCTTTTAATGAGAAGGTCCAAACTTTTGGTCTGCACTGGACATGATTCAAACACAGGCTTGGATTGGTCTACAGGAGAACAGGAGAATCCAGGGCCACTACCCATTTATATGAGCAGGACTTGGCACAATATACATGAATCACTATGTACAGAGAAAGGCAGCATCTTATTCATTTAACAATCTGCCCAGTTCATTGTTATATGCATCTGTGATTAAGAATAATGTCACATTTGCATGTAGGTGACCCTGGAGTTAGTTACTTTGTACCCCAGTCTGACACTGTTCAGTCTGAACCACTGGCAGAAGATTCCCTATGATTAGGCAGATGGAGTCACTTTGGAGTCTGTCTGTCATACAACTTAGCTGTGCCTGCCCATCTTTTTAGGCGTGGTCAACCATACACCTCTTAAAAGCCAAATACCACTGAACAGAAGCCACACAGAGTCCAGAGTAACTCTGCTGTCTCACTAGTGAATGGATTACATGGAGGTTTCATCAAGTCCGAATGCCCTCTTCCTCCAGAGCCTTCCAATGTGCTTAACCTGAAGACAGCATCCACTTTATTGTAGTGGGTTGAGCCCACTTAATTTATGGGATGCATGTTTCCAGAAGCATGATCTGGGCACAAGGTATGGGCACTACAACTTGCTGGACACTATATGGTCACTACAATGGCATATTTTCATTTTCACTCTGCAACATCCATTACTGTTTGATCCTGGAAAACATCCATGAAGTCAAAATCATCACTACACCAGTGAATTAATTTCTAGAGGGGTGTAATTTTCAAATATTGGGGAAGATTTTGCTTTTCTGGCACTTAGGAGCTCTGCATATTGAGTCACTTTTACCTATTTCCCCTTGTGAAAATGTAAACTCTAGGGTTAAAACAACATTTTAGTGGAAAAAAATCATTTTTTTTCTTCTCTGTCAAATGCTATAATATTTTGTGAAACACATGTGGTGTCAATTTGCTCACTGCACCACTAGATTATTTCATTAATGAATGTGGTTGGTAAAATTGGGTCACTTATGGGGTGTCCTGCTACCCTGACATCTCAGAAGCTATGTCTTAAGGTTTGCAGATCGTACCAAATTTAAATTATGAGAAGGTGCAATCACAACCTGGGGGCCACCATGAGGTGATGGAGGAACCGCAGCTAGTAAAGAACGGCGGAGCGATGCTGCGTGCAAGCACCGTAAACACACGGAGTTAAAGGTCACTCCATGTGGAAAGAGTGCAAAGTACCTGCTCGGTTGCTCCACAGAGCGGTACGATAACAGAGCACTCAGAGCTATACCCTGTTAGACATCACAAGAGTACAGCAAGTAATGACGCTAGTTGGGGTCCATGTAGCTACCCCCAGGGAAGTCTAGGCTGGTGGATGTGCTCGCTCTGACATTCGGATGTGCTAACTGCATGCACAACCACCGGTCGTCCGAAGTCAGATGCTGAGCCAAGCAAGAATTCCCACCCTACACTGTCTACCTAGACATACAATCACTGTGCTAGTAGTGGCACACGTGCACACAGATTGGTAACGTATCCACTGACACACACATAGCATAAAGGATCTTAGCACGTCAACGTGTGCCCCAAAGACCCTTTATATTCTCCGCTTAAGTCCAGTCAGACAGGACCTTGGTTGTGGACCAATCCTGAACTGCCTCATCACCTGAGCAGCTGACGACCGACCACCAATGAGAGGTCGCCACCACACGAGCATGCTCAGCAGGGTGATTCCTGGACTTTGCCTCAGGAACGTCTGTTCGCTGCTGCCTATTGCTAGGTACTATAGCTTTGGCTGGAGATCTAGCAGTAACTAAGCGAACAGCACGAGTCTGGGCAAGGCACTGAGACTGACATCTTTGCTGAGCTGCGGCCGAGGCTGAATGGGGGACCGCAGAAGGAGACAAAGCTTGGGATCTACCCTGTGCAGTGGGAGAATCCCTGCGCCCAACACTATGTCAGTGTCACATGTCACCCACAAAACATTCCAAACAATTTTTTTTATTTGCTTTTTCATCACTTAATTGCAAAAATCTTAACATTTGTTTTTCCTTTAATACTTTACATTTACCTTTAATAGGTGTGATGAACCTACACCTCACCACCGCAGTTTACATCACTATTACATCATATGGATTGCGTAATGCGGTCTCCCACTTTCATCAATGTGACATTCAGCACCCCCTGGGGATACGTAATGTCAGCTGGCTTTAGTTTTACACAGATACCTCCTGTCCACACGAGCCGGGGGAGGCATGGGGAGCGTGAGGATGCGGCCCACACAGTCACTAATGTGGCACCACACTCGCATACAAGCCTGACAGGCGCCTTTCACTTGCATCAGTGAAACAGAATGCTGCAAGCCCGGTAGTACTACCACCAGTTCCTTGTTAGATATAAGCCCAGTCTGTCAACAGGATTATATCGGGCCAGAAACCAGCTCCAGTAGCATGGGAAGTTAAACCTAGAAATGAATGTGTGGATTTGTGGATCAAGCTAAAAAAGCAGCCCAAGGTTAAATTATATATTTAATCCCCTTAAGGGCACACTAGGCAATAAACTATATACATAATAGTTATACATATACAATGGTCAGATATGCAAATACAATACTGGTAGGACAAAAGATATAAGCAGATGAATCATGTCAATTAATTGGTTGATGTTCAACCATGTATGTGCTGGTCCACAGTGTGCATGGGCTGCCAGCTTTCTCCTAAATACTTTACAGCACGTGACATTACTCAACGTGACTCCCCTTTTGAAGTGGACCAGATGCATAACAGAGAGAGAGAGACCACATGGCCATACACTAGCTCTAGTCTCTAGCAGCTAAAAACTCCAAAACCTAAGATGTCCAAACTCTTTAATGGACGATCGTAGAAAGGCGGTTTTGGTGCCATGGGATCCAGCCGAGCCCCAGCTATGCGTTTAAACTAAACACTTATTTGCTATCTTATTCCTACTAACCATTCTGCGTATCTCCCCTCCCTGGGGTGTTGGAATGGATCAAAACCTTGGGAAACGTTCCAGAGATCTCGAAAATATACACGATGTACGGCTAGGAGGAAAAGCATCTCCATAACTCCTTATGGTATTATGTTTCTAGAATGTTCTTTGGAAGCTTCTGTATGACTTTATATTGCAAGCAAACCTTTGTCCTACTCTCAGCTGGCTGTCTCAAAGTGTGAGATCTGTCACTGACAGCCTTTTGAGGTTTGACTCCCCGGTTGAGCTAAGTGTTCTCAAACAGCTGCATGCTGAAGGGGTTTTATAATCCCATGCCAGATAGGATGCAAATGATTGATATGAAATTATATCTCCAATATTCTTCACAGAAGGAGTCTGAAAAATGATACCTGTTTGGGGAGTATCAAAAACTTTATTGCAAATTAAAGAAGCTATAGCTTTTGAACAAGCCTTCCAAAAGTTATCTCTATTATAAGATCAGCAACATGTAATAAGTTGAAAAAAAAATCTCTATTGTGGTAACAGTTACAGCTTTTTTACTGTTACTGTACAGTAAAGCTAGAGAATACAGTGGACAAGCAGAGGATGTGTGTTGCTGTCTATCATCAATAGTAGTAGATGTGGCAGTAAATGCACAATAGAGGATATGACTGGACTGACCTTATGGCTCCCTAATGCCAGCACTAGCTGCCCAGCAGTAGCAGTACAGTATAGCTATAAAACATAGTGGACAGTCAGTAGATGTGTGGCCGATGTGGACTTATTCATGCTTAAAAAGAACTAGACAGTGATTCAGCTAACCTGTATAAAGCATGATCAAAAAGCTCAAAGCAGGAAGTCCAGGAGGAGACCTCCTGGACTTTCTAGGTATTCATGCTTGAGTCAATTTGTTAGATGTCAGGCTTTCCACACTTCTAAGGGACAATTTGATCTCCTTAGGCATGAAAATGTCACCTGTCATGCTGATATATCTTTCTAACAGTACAATGGAGACTGGAAAATACACTCATGGAAAACTTGGCCAGTTCTTGCCACTAGTCCAATCTGCTGAACCAGAAATCTATGTGGTTGGGACTCTGGGTATTTGCCAGAGAAAGGACATAGTTCCGTTTTGACAAAATGTGTTGGTTTAGACAATGCATGTCTGTTTGGTGAAGTGCTTCATGTTGGCGCAATGGAAGTCAAAATATTTGGTCCGACATGTCATATATACTGCAATTGCTACTTCTGCCTCAGTCACTTGTTATAGCACAAGCACAGATGAGTGACAGTTGGTCCTGCCTTAAATGGAGAGATGTCTCCAAGTCAAACATGTAGTCATCAGGCATCTGCTCAGCAAAGGCTTTACCATGCAGGATACACAGGATTTTCAATGCACCAATTTTGACTTGCTTTCCGAAGGTGGATACATTCCCACCATTTTGTTTTTATAGAATGGAACTAAAAGCACTGCTTTCTAATAGTGGTTTGTTTACTTGATGCTAATGGATTTGCCTGTCATTCCACAAGCAATCAAGCATTCAGCTTGACAAGCATGCCAGCACAAGGGCCCCATTAGTTTTTTTTTCCCTCACCCCGAGCGATGCTTGATTGTCATGGCCAGCATTGTCATCATAAATAACAATGAACTGATGAATATTTACATGTTGATGTTTCTCCTCCATCCCCTTTTGCATCTTTGTGAGTTTTTGTTTTCCATTATACATATTATGGGGATGAAATAATTGATGACTCAGTTCTCTTTCTGTCAAATATACTAACCTTTTTGAAGGGATTCGGTAGGCCACATGTATCTCCCATCATTTTCCAACTGCGCACTTCAAAGTAACCCAAGCTCCAGTTTTCATGCTGCATGATGTAATCAGAAACAGCTTTAGGTACATAGCTCATACAGATGCTCCAACATATGCACCATTCAACCCCACTGGGATTCTGCTGTTTTTAGAAAAAACATACCTTAATAGCCACTGGGGACCAAGCCAAGTTGTAAACTTGTTGTATAGTGAATACAAACAGTGGCAAACTTTAATATCAGTAGATATTAAAGTATGTATGTAAGGAAAAGGTTGTCGCCATTTTGTATAGGGCCTGTACCAGCCTCCATTTTGTCAGTTCACACAGCCACAGACTTTTAGCTACACAGGGCCTATTAGCATATTCAGTACGGCCAGCTTTGATGTCCACTATGAATCAATAGGCCTTTACATGCTAATTGGTTTAGGCCAGGGTCTGAATAAGATGGCCAGTCGTATGGTAAATAGCTCAAGCTCAAGCCATTGTTTCCTGCTCCATATCAATTGCAGGCCAGTTAATATGCGTGCTTCAAAGCAAATGGGGAAGGGCCTAGCAGGTTTAAAAAGCTGTAGCCAGGAAGAGGCTGGTCTCTCATTCCATTTTCCACACACAGAAGCACCAGGGACAGACTTGCCAAATGGAGCTGCAGCACATGCATTGGGGGCTGTCCAGCAACTGAAGACTTTCACCTGGGGAACGCAGAGCTCCATGCCTCCCCATGGCCATACTACAACCGGTAATATTGATCTATAGCTTATACCTTTAAGCCTTGTACATTATTGTTGTATTCTTACTCTGACTGCCAATCCATTGTAATTACGTTGTATAGCTTTACTGTATATTTCTGTAATTATCTAGTGTGCCCTTAAGGCAAATTAAACCATACAATTAATCTTGGGCTGATGCTTTTACTCTGATCACGAATCTTAGAATACCCAGTGGGTAACAGGACACCTTCCCCGGCGGCCATTTGCTCTAGGTGCAGTTCTCTTACTGACCTGAGAGACAAAGGGGGGCGCCGGAGAGCTGTACCTGTGGAGTTACGTCCATTGGTGACGTGGGAGGAAAGGGGTCGTCCGTCACATTTGGTAGCGGCGGTGGTATCAGAAGCTGTGATACCCGGGCTACCGTGTGGCGGCCGGCTTAGTTCCTCACAAATTGGTGGCAGCGGTGGGATCAGAGTAATAGTGTGCGTGGGACCCTACTCCCAGACACTAGAGACTACCAGCGGTACTTTCACTGCTGGGGTCTTAAGGTCAGCCCAGCACTAGACGGTCAGAGTGTAAATATAACAAGTTGTGTGCAAGGTCAGGGTTGCAGCTGTTTCAGTAACCAAAGGTTCCCAAGATGGCGGAAGGCACCAGGAGTAGGGCAAGGGGGGAGGCCAATGCTGTGGCCTATGAGGGGTTCGATACCGATGAGGGGGAGCTCAGCCAGGGCTCCCCAAGGAGCCCGACCCCCGTGCTCAGTCTCACAGTGGACTGTCCACCCCCTGCCCGTCCCAGCCTGTCCAGATCGGAGGCCCTTTTCCAAGCGGCTATGGCACAGCTCGAGGCTGGTAATGACGCCGCCTATGAAAGACTCCTGGTGGCGGCAGAGACAGCAGCAGAGCGTGAGCAAGCAGCGGCAGAGAAAGCAGCAGAGCGTGAGCAAGCAGCGGCAGAGAGGCAGCAGAGCGTGAGCATGTAGAACGTGTGTTGCAGGCTACAGAACGCCGTGAAGCTGCGGAGCGCCAGCACTGACTGGAGATGGCTCAGCACGGGCCCCCGCTGGACGCACCAGGCCCACTGGAGACAAGGGCTCCCAAGGTCCGGGCGGAGGACTTTCCCTTACTTGAAAAGGATGGAGACCTGGATTCCTTTCTGCTTGCTTTTGAGAGGACATGCCTCCAACATCATCTGGCCCCGGATCAGTGGGCAAGGTACCTGACCCCCCGTTTGAGGGGTAAGTCCCTGGAAGTTTTGGGGGACTTACCTGCCGGGGAGGAGCAGGACTACAACAGCATGAAGCGGGCCCTGATCCAGCACTACAACCTCACCCCGGAGTCGTACCGCAGGAAGTTCAGGAGCCTGCAGCGGGGTTCAAAGGACACCTGGACCGACCACATGCGGGCCCTGCTGAGAGCTGCGGAGCACTGGACCTCGGGTCTAGAGCTCACTACCCGCCAGGAGGTCCAGGAACTGTTTGTCGTGGAGCAATTTTTGTGGAACTGCCCAGAGGACCTCCAGCAGTTCCTCCGTGACCGGAAACCAAAGGGGGCTTCTGCTACAGCTGCCCTGGCAGACGAGTATGCCAACAACAGGGCGCCGGAGCCAAAGAAGCCTGCCAGCAGCACCTGGAGAGGGGGTAAGCCCAATCCTGCCCCAGCCCCATATCCAGCCCCCAGAGTGCAAGGGGTGTACCCCCCTGCTGCCCTCTCCAGGCCAGGAACAGAACCCAGACGTTGCCATAATTGCAATCAGCCAGGACACTTTAAGGCTGCATGTCCCCAGCGCCAGAAGGCCCCATCCCTGTCCCAGAAACCGTCCACTGTTTTGTGTGTGGGAGGGGGTGGTGGGAGG
>JARQOD010000001.1:964928408-964967899 GCA_033576555.1 Oophaga sylvatica
ACCATCAACAGTACCTCCAGGTAGAGGGATTAGTCAGGACCCCAGCTTAGGGTCAGCATAGACCCCAGACCTCCTGTATGCAGTAACATCGTGACAATTGGTCAGCAAACTCGTCTGACTTAAACCCCATAGAGAATCTATGGGGAATTGTCAAGAGGAAGATGAGAGACACCAGACTCAACAATGCAGACGAGCTGATGTCTGTTATCAAAGCAACCTGGGCTTCCATAACACCTCAGCAGTGCCACAGGCTGATCGCCTCCATGCCACGCTTCATTGATGCAGTAATTGATGCAAAAGAAGCCCCGACCAAGTATTGAGTGCATTTACTGAACATTTCAGTAGGCCAACATTTCGGATTTTAAAATATTTTTTCAAGCTGGCGGTATAAACTATTCTAATTTACTGAGATAATGACTTTTGGGTTTTCATTGGCTGAAAGCCATAATCATTAACATTAACAGAAATAAACACAATAAACACTTGAAATAGATCACTCTGTTTTAATGACTCTGTATAATATATGAGATTCACTTTTTGTATTGAAGAACTGAAATAAATTAACTTTTTGATGATATTCTAATTTTGTGAGAAGCACCTGTATCATGGTCTCTCCAGACATTGTACTAATGAACATGGCAAAGACACTGCATGCATTTCTATTATCCCAATGGTATATGCCACTATTCCTCTGGAAGAACCTTTTACTCCAGCCACGGGACAGCAGTAACGCCTTTCCATGCCTTCATAGGAGTTGGGCCTGCACAAAATACCTCTAGGTGAGAGCTACCATTGATTATACCTATCCCTTACCATATGGTATTGCCTTATTTTGTGTGCCTGTTTGGATGAATTACACATTAGGATAGATATAATACTTTTCTTTAGACAGTAATGTTAATGGAGAGAACATTGAGACTTGTGTTGTGTTTGGATCTCTCTAATGTGTATGTTCAAGCTTCAAAGCTAGGGGTTAACGAGAGCATGTCAGGATTATACCCGCCATCACGTGACTTGCCAATGGTATGTAGATACAGGGCTGGGAAAATGAAACCTTTCCCATATTAATATCAGTTTAATATATCTTTGCTGTGTCAAGAAATTAAGCAAGTCACATATAGGAATCGTTTCACTCAGTAGACATAAAAATGTTCAGGTTTACAGCACTTAAGTTTTGTGTGTTCTGTTCAGTTTTTTTCCCTGACTCTGGCTCAGTAGACAAAGCGACCACACAGTAGGACGTTATCATACAACCCTGTAGACAGATACAATGTTTCTGGTCTGCATTCTCTACCAATCAAAGTATAACAAGATAAGACCACACTGTTGTCATTTTGTATATTTTCCTAGACTGTTCATCCTACTACACCAAGCCTGCTTCTTGCCATACATATAAATAAATATCCCATATATGAATTATCTAGAACCACATGATTTCACTTGGATAATGAAAGCGCTAAATACTCCATAGTAAAGAAGCAGTTTCTCCGAGAAATGTAACAACTTCTCTCGATAAATGACTCGGTGCGGAGGATGATTCTTTCCAGAAGCTAAAGTTTAATGTTTAATACTTTACCGTTAAGTCATCAATATTGAACGTTAATTTTCCTTCACTGCACAAGGTTATCATCCGTCTTTAAAATTCATCCTATCATATTCAGATAGTCGTTTTCTATTAATTTGAGATTTCCGCGCAGTATTTTTGAAACATGTTGATAAGTCACTCGAATTGATGCATTTCTATGTATATCAGGTAAGAGATAATGGGAAGCGTTGACAGATGACTCCATTGAAAACACCCATTGCTACCATTTACAATTCTCACAGCCAAGGACGTGTTCAAGGACAAGATTTTGAACTCACTAACAATCTAATGACATGCTTTCTTCTGTTAAATTGCTTATTCAATTGCAGGCATGCATCTCTACCTCTTTACTCATAGATAACATGCATATCTAGCTTTATTCCTCACACTCTTGGTGTCTTCATTTATTTATACAAGATGACATTATATGATAAAAACCAGAATGGTAGGAATAAAATAGATATTTCATAATATTTAATCAGTGGAGTTTAGCTTAAAGTTAAATCAAAGCTGTAGTAAAATGTGCTAGTTATCTCAATGGAGTTCTAAGGAAAGTTTGAAAGCTTTTCCTATATGACTTTTAGACAGTTTTACTGGCAATACTTTTTTCATATTTCATTGCAAAATCAACTTTAAATATTAACCCATAACTATACTCTCCAATGTATGCCTGTCAAATAAAACTAGATGGGTTAAAGGGAATTAAACAAGCCCCCCGATCAAAGTGTTAATCATTTTCATATATTGCAATTATCATATTATATAGCACTGTGTACTTACAATTGCTTATTTTGCCATTCTACCCAGTCATTTCTGCGCTTTTCTCTGCTCTATGTAGAAATAGGAAGCCTTTTTTCCCTGCATGAGTCCTTCCTCGTCTTAACTCCTGACCCAGCGGCTCCATTCCTGCCCACAGCCAGGGCTTTAGCAGTAACACATGACTCACACAGGAAAAATAGACTTCCAGTTTCTACATAGAGCTTAGAAGGCAAAAAGGGAACCTGTAACCAGAAAAAAACGCTGTTTACCTGGAGTTATGGGGTTAATCTGCAGGTGAATAGCATTATTGAACTGATATCTGCAGGTTGATAGGGTTTTTTTCTGGTGATAGGTTCCTTTTAAGCTAGATTTTTTTTATTTACGTGATGTCATAGACCTAAAGGAAAAGGGAAGAATTAACTGGGTAGAAAGGCAAAATGAGCAATTGTAAGTACACAGTGCTATATAATATGATGATTGCAACATGAGAAAAAAATAAAAATTATGATGGGAGGGCTTCTTTAAGGATGGTTTCCATTACATTTTTCCCATTTATCAAGCTAAATTTGCACTGCATTATGTAACTACCAATAACACATCTAATACAAACTTTACAACCTTAGGGTCATACACTACTCACAAAAAGTTAGGGATATTTGGCTTTTGGGCAACATGTTTGCAAAACGTAAAAAGTTCATGCTACAGTAATATTTTATCATAGAATAAGGGCATTTTGGTAGACGCATACAATGGTGATTTCCTCATTTGAAACAATTTTTTGAAACACAAGCCAACAATAGTGGTGGATATACCATAACAAAAAATGTCAGTTTCTCAATAACCTGTCATATGGCCTTGACCATCAATTACAGCTTGACAATGACATCTCATGCTCTTCACAAGTCGAGTTATTGTCTGCTAAGGTATAGCATCCCACTTTTCTTGAAGGGCGGTCCTCAGGAGATTCTAGGGTACCGAGTTATGAGCCTCTACACAGCGACTCAGCTGATCCCTTAGGTTTCAGGTCTGGAGAAAGTCCAGGCCACTTCATCTGAGGTACCCCAGTCTCTAGCAGCCATTCTCTAATGATACGACCTTGATAAGATGGAGCATTGTGGTCCATGAAGATGAAGTTAGGTTTTTTAGAATCATAGAATGGTAGAGTTGGAAGGGACCTCCTGGGTCATCTGGTCCAACCCCCTGCTCAAAGCAGGATTCTCTAAATCATCCCAGACAGATGTCTATCCAGCCTCTGTTTGAAGACTTCCATTGAAGGAGAACTCACCACCTCTTGTGGCAGCCTGTTCCACTCATTGATCACCCTAACTGTCAAAAAGTTTTTTCTAATATCTAATCTGTGTCTCCTCCCATTCAGTTTCATCCCATTGCTTCTAGTCTTTCCTTGCGCAAATGAGAATAAAGATGATCCTTCTACAATGTGACAGCCCTTGAGATATTTGTAGACAGCTATTAAGTCTCCTCTCAGTCTTCTTTTTTGCAAGCTAAACATTCCCAAATCCTGCAACCGTTCCTCATAGGACATGGTTTGCAGACCGGTCACCATTCTGGTGGCTCTTCTCTGAACTTGCTCCAGTTTGTTGATGTCTTTTTTAAAATGTGGTGCCCAAAACTGGACACAGTATTCCAGATGAGGTCTGACCAAGAGGAGTAGAGGGCAATAATGACCTCACGTGATCTAGACTGTATGCTTCTGTTGATACATCCTAGAATTGCATTTGCCTTTTTTGCTGCTGCATCACACTGTTGACTCATGTTAAGTCTGTGATCAATTAGTATACCCAAGTCTTTTTCACATGTGCTGTTACTTAGCCCTATTCCTCCCATTTTGTATATGCTTTTTTCATTTTTATTGCCCAGATGTAGTACTTTGCATTTTTCCCTGTTAAAATCCATTCTGTTAGTTGCTGCCCACTGCTCCAGTTTATGTATATCTTTTTGAATCCTCTCTCTCTCTTCTCTAGTATTAGCTACCCATCCTAGCTTTGTGTCATCAGCAAATTTGATCAGTTTACCCTCAATTCCTTCATCTAAATCATTGATAAAGATGTTGAACAATACAGGGCCCAAAACAGAGCCTTGTGGTACCCCACTTGAGACATTCTTCCAACTGGATGTGCAGCCATTTACAACCACTCTTTGGGTCCGATCACTAAGCCAGTTATGAATCCACCTAACAGTTGCCTTGTCCATTCCATACTTAGTCATTTTTTCAATAAGGATTGTGTGAGATACTTTGTCAAATGCTTTGCTGAAGTCAAGATATACTATATCTACAGCATTTCCCTGATCCACCCAGTCAGTGATTCTGTCATAGAAGGAAATTAAGTTAGTCTGACATGACTTATTAGTTACAAACCCATGCTGACTCTGTTTAATCACTTCATTCTTATCCAGGTACTTGCATACATGTTCTTTAATAATTTGTTCAAAGATCTTTCCTGGTATAGAAGTCAGACTCACTGGCCTGTAGTTCCCTGGGTCCACCTTCTTCCCCTTTTTGAAGATAGGAACAACATTTGCTCTTCTCCAGTCTTCTGGGACTTCTCCTGTTCTCCAAGAATTTTCAAAGATTATGGACAGTGGTTCAAGAATTTCTTCTGCTATCTCCTTCAGTACCCTGGGGTGTAATTCATCTGGACCTGGAGACTTGAATTCATTTAGGTTAGCTAAGTGTTTCCTCACTGTCTTTCTGTTTATAGATATCCTGGATTCTTCTATTCCTTTAATAGGACAGTGAAGATCAGTTGATGTTACATTTCCTTTCTGAGAGAAAACAGATGCAAAATTGGAATTTAAAAGTTCAGCCTTCTCAACATCCTGACTTACCATTTCATCATTTTCATCCTGTAAAAATCCTATAGCATCTTTGACTTTTCTTTTACTTTTGACGTATCCCCAAAATCCTTTTTTGTTGCTTTTGACGTCACTTGCAAGCCTTAATTCATTGTCAGCTTTAGATAATCTGATTTGTGCCCTGCAGGTTCTGCAGACGGCATTATATTCTTCTTTAGATATGCCTCCCTCTTTCCATTTGATAAACATTTCTTTCTTCCTTTTTAGCATGTGTTTAAGTTCTATGTTCATCCATCCTGGTTTCCTTAAATGCTTCCCATTCTTCCCTCTTTTCGGAATTGTTAACGATTGTGCTTTGAGAATCTCATTTTTCAAGATTTTCCATCCTTCCTGGACATTTTTGTCCTTAAGGATATCCAGCCATTGGATCCCTCCAATTCTCTTTCTGAGTTCCTTAAAATCTGCCTTTCTGAAATCTAACCTTGACGTCTGAGTCTTCACAGGTCTTCCTCCTCTTGTTATCCAAAATTCTAAAATAGCATGGTCACTACCTCCTAGGGTCCCAGCCACTCTTACCTCCTCCACCATTTCCTCCCTGTTTATGAGGATTAGATCCAAGGTAGCAGATCCCCTTGTTTTCTCCATTACCTTTTGGAAGATAAAGTTGTCAGCAAGAGAGGATAAGAATTTCCTGGACCTGTTAGTTTTGCCTGAGAGAGATTCCCAACAAATGTCTGGATAGTTGAAATCTCCCATGACCACTATGTCATATTTTTTGGAGAACTTGGCCATTTGATGCATAAAGAGTTCATCCATATATATATTGTTTATGGAGAGGCACAATGACTGGATTAATGATGTTATTCGAGTAGTAGGGGCTGTTCACTGTACAATTAACAAACTTTAGGGCAGTTCTGCTTTGACTACACACATCTGTCTGCACTGTAACACCAAAAAGTGGCTGATGCATAAAGCTCTACTTTACTTCTCCATCATTGTTTGCGGCCATAATGTCTGCTCTTTGTGAATCGACTTTCATCAGTGAACAGCACTGAGGCCCACTGGTCCTTCTCCAATGTGCAAATGCTCCCTGGCCTGTGCATGGTCATCTAGCAAGCAAACCATGCAAATGTAAATGGTTTTGAATGGTCTGACATGACACATGGATGCTTCTCACATTCCTTAAATATAGCTGGAGTTGTGTGCCATTTATGATCCAGTTCTAAAGAGCTTTGAATGAATTTTTCATCACTGTGGGATGTGGCCAAAGAACGTTCACTTTTCTGCCTTTCTGTAAGTATTCCAGTCTCTCTGTATCCCTGCTGTAATCTGCTGATGACTCTGTGACACTCTAAGCTCAGTGGCAACTTCCATCTGAGAACATCCTACTTGAAGCCTCTCCATGGCGAGGTCTTGTTGATTAATTGTTAGGTGTCTTCTTGGTCTCATGATGCCAAAATTTGAACAGCATGATGTGGAGGACAGTATAGATACCAATTCTAATTGCACCCTGAAATTTATTGACCAATTCATAGATTAAACACCTGTTGTGAATGTTGTCATAAGCTCCTTGTTAGAGAACAGCAAGTTGTGCAAAAAGTACTGAAAGTGAAATATCCTTAACTGTTTATGAGTAGTGTATCTGAGATCAGATTAAAAAATGCAACCACAATCCATGGTAACACCACTGAGAACAACATAACAGATTTTTGTGTCCTGTCTCTAGTGGTAAGACACATGTGGGTAGTTCAGGCAAGCAGATAAAGAAGAGCTTTGGAGCTCAGCTCAGAAATCAGCTGTGGAATAGCTAGGTTGCAAGTGAAGATAAGTAGGACTCAATATTAAAAGTAAGAGAATAAATTTTCAGTCCCCTGGTCCAGTGGCAAGGTCAGTGTTCCATGGCTGCTTGAAAATAGCCCTGGGAACCATACCTTACCTTATCCATTCCTTCCTGCATTGGCTCCTAGGTTGTGTCTGCAGAATATCTGATGACCAGTGAAGCGAGCCAAAGAAGAAGAACAAAACTAGCTGAGAACCAGACAATCTATAACAAAGACAGGCGAGTTGGATTTTCACTGCAAATATTAAAGTGAACCTGACAGTGGATACATACTGCCCAAACCTTGTGTAGCATGTATCATACATACACTGACCGTTTGGTTTCAGCCATTTACGTTTGATTGTGGAATGCATTTCATAGAGAAACATACTTGAAAAACTACACAGGTGACTAGTTCAAAAGACCAGTGTCGAGCAGCTTATCCCTTCTGCTACATTTAAGTGATGGGTCATTTCATGCTTGTGTGTACTTGTCAGTCATTAACAGTGGGAGGGGAGAAACTGTCCAAAGACCTGTTTGTTTAAGTTGTCTCTCTTGTGGCTCGGTCTCTTTCAAAGTATGTTTCTATCTGAAACGCAAAATCTATTTTAGTTTTATTTAAAACTTTGTTAACTTCATCTGTATTCTGACTCTTTGTCTTTTTAAGAATCATATTGACATATCGTACTAGGACATGTTTACCCCTACAAAGATTTAATTTACCATTGATCTCCGTAAAGATTATCACTAATACCTAGTAGACATTGTTGTCTGCATAGCGTTTTTCTTAGATTATTTAGTTTGAAAAGTAAGTACAACTGATATTTCTTTTATTCATGTTTATTTTTCTATCTTTCTATACTTTGCATATTGACCTTTGCTGTTTGGTGCCTAGAAACAATCTGCTATCAGTTTAGTGCATTAAAAACTATATATATATAGCAAGATTTACAATGATTATAAGAAAAGTAATCTATGCAAGTTCCTATGGTGCCCAGAATACAGCATTGCCAGGAGCTTTGATAAATTGAAAACACGGGGAGGCTGGTTTGACTTGTAAGAAAGTGAGACAATTGGAATTTATCAAGATATACTTGTCAGAATTAATCAGCAAAGTGTTGCCAGGAGCTCTGTAATTCTCTGGGATACTATCCACAAACAGTCATGTTTTTCTCTCTTCCTCTCTTGATTTTTTTTTTTTTTTTATAACATAAAATCAATCACTGGAATGGACAACAAAAAAAAATAAACAATAATACTTTGAATACTTTATAACTACAAAAAGTAAATCAGAAAAGAAAGTTATAGAACATTTTGGAACGTATTTTAATTAGAAAATAACAAATTAATTAACTAGTAAATATAAAACATATGATGTTTTGGCACACTGTTACACTTTAGGCTTCTATCTGCAAGTCATAGAAAGTATCTAAAGTATGTTGCATATAATAAAACTTGCATGTAAATCATGAAAGACAGTTTTTTTATGCAGAATACTGGCATATGTAGCTTGATAAATCTGCTCTGTGTTTTGTTTTCTAAATGCTTCCAAAATTTCTGCTTGCAGTTTGCTATTGAGATTAGTGATGAGCGAGCACTAAAATGCTCGGGTGATCGTTGCTCGGGTCGAGCAAATTGGAATACTCCGGTGCTTGACCCGAGCAAAGAGCCTAATGTAAGTCTATGGGAAACTCAAGCTTTTTTGCCGTGATCCCCCCGGGGCTCTTTTGAGGATATCAATTAATGGGAACAGTGCTCAAATGACATGGGAACATCATGGGGAAGACCCCTGGAAGCATGGCTGAGTCCTAGGTCACTGCTGTGAACAATGTTGTCAGAGTTTTACTCAACTTTTACAGGCGCACAATAAAACATACAAAAACAAAACCAAAATGGATTTTCCTGGGAAATATGTTAAGGAACATCTTTCCAGGGTAATCATTTGTATGTAAGGCAAAATAAATAACAAAAAAAAAAATTTACCTCCACCACTTGGGCGTATGTTCACACGTAACGTTTTTAATGTGTTTTTCAACTTTAGCATTGCTTTCAACCAAGACAAATGCATTCATAGGGAAATATCATTTTAACATTTAACAACCTTAGCTGGCAATATTGTGTGTGACATCATCAGACACATCCTGTTTAATTTAAGAAGGAGGGACTCTGAAAGTCACAAAGCCTATTTTTATAGGGCATCAGGAGACATTAATATTCTTAAAGGGTCATCAGCTGGCTATGCTTTGCTGTTCCCATTATTAAACAGTGGGTTTCCTGTACTGTTATTGCAGATGCAGTGAGTTGGTGGGCTGCAAAAAATTAGGACGCCCCCCCAATACCCATTTGACGAGACGTACATGAAAAAATGTTCCCATTATAAGAAAGTAGACTCCGGAGTGAAATCCCAGGTGATATCATCACTATGATACGTACGATTGTTGTGTTTTGTAAGAACTATCTGTTCAATCAGCTCTTTACTGCAAGCATCATAGAAGGCATGTGATCCAATTTTCGAGTGGAAATTGTACATTACATCCAGAACAGTTTCACTTTGAAGGACTTTGCGGCTCACATCAATGTGTAAGCAGCTTGCGGGATGCAGTTACGCAAGAGAGACAGAGTAAGGGTTAACAGTTTTAATTTAATAGGGGATAGTACACGCAGGGAGATAAACAGTTAACTGAGGTTTAAACAGTTCAAGGTCAGGCAATAGGTAGACTTAATGGGCAAGAAACAAGATAACAGCAGTTCCTTATATCACTTATCATGTCAAAGGCTTCCCAGTCTTCTGCTGAAGCTTGAGGGCGGTGGCGCCGACAACGTCCAGCATGGTGCTGTTCCAGAGGGGTCCTGCAAACAACGATTCATCTTCTGGTGGCAGCGGTCAGTCTCTGGTACCATCCGCTGGGCCCTAGTCCATAAGTTGGCACGGCCAGGTTGAGCAGGGCCACGACACTTGCAGGGTCCAACGGGAGGTGTTCAACAGCAGTGGGCCAGGTAGGCTGCAGAAAATCCACTGCCAACCGGCTCTCTAGATGGCCTGTGCACTGTACTCTCAGTCACAGAGCACGTGGCACCTTTCAGTCACTCAGAGACAGGGCACCTGACACCTCAATCTCTAACAGTCACTTGGGTGGTGGCGGGAACCAGCAGGCGCAGACCGACGCAGCGTGGGTGTTCAGGGGACGGAGCACACTTCTCAGCCTGCTGGACACTGCCTGTCTGCGCCAAAACTGACTCCTACCGTCTGCTCTGTCGCTTGTGTACGCCCCCTGCTTCTGGGTCAGGGGTCCTGTCTAGGCCCCTATGCCTTCCCCGGACACCATGGGACGCAGCCTCAGAAGTTTTAGACCCGTGAAGTACAATTGCCCGTGGTCCGTTGCTTCTTCTTACAAATGCACAACATGATACTGCAAAATTGAGGTGATGAATCCTTGCCACAGAGACAGGTAGTGTGTTATAACTTCTGTAACATCATATGGTGATAATAATTCAGACCTATTTGCTTCATATTCATCATGTTCAGAAGCCTTTGGAATATAATGTTGTAAAAGCGAAAACAGGTAGGTGAAGTTGGTGGTACCTCATTTGTCAAAGTAATTGCAATCTTTAATATTTCTCCACTGCATGTGCGGCTTACCACCTCATTGATTTTATTTAGTTTCTTTGTCAAGAATAGTTCCATCAAAGCCACTTGTTTTTCCTAATAATTCATCATGCTGGTAAAGTAGAACCGACCTCAGGGATCTAGATTACATCTGTGAACTGTAATCAACATGGTACTGGTATAAGACCCATTGGGGTCCAGCAATCAATTTGACATAGCACTACAGCCTTGCAGCGCTGGAGTCCTAGGTTCAAATCCAACCAAGGACAACATCTGCAAGGAGTTTGTATGTTCTCCCCGTGTTTGTGTGGGTTTCCTCTGGGTTCTCCGGTTTCCTCCCACATTCCAAAAACATACAGATAGGGAATCTAGATTGTGAGCCCCTTCGGAGACAGGACGATAATGTGTGCAAACTGTAAAGCGCTGAGGAATATGTTGGTGCTATATAAAAATAAAGATTATTATTATTATAGTAATAATCTTTATTTATATAGCACCAACATATTCCGCAGCGCTGTACAGTTTAGCATTTTGAAATACAACAATCATAAGTAACAACGTTAACAATAATATGTACAATAATTAAATCAAAATAAAATGACCCTGCTCATGAGAGCTTACAATCTACAATAATGTGGGGGAAATACAAAGTACAGGTGTGTATTTACAATGATGATCCAGCCATCTTGAGGGAGTGGGGGATAGATCGAGGTAGTGAATGGGCTACACACACACATAAAATGACTTTGATTAGGGAGCGTGATAGGCTGCTACGAACAAATGTGTTTTGAGGGAGCGTCTAAAACTGTGCAAGTTGTGGTTGGTCCTAATTTCTTGTGGTAGAGCATTTCAGAGGATTGACACACCACGGTAGAAGTCTAGTCTGTGCACAGCAGAATAGAGTTGCCAGAAAAAAAAACAGATTTTGATTCTATGACATGTTGGATGGATTGTCTAGTGGAAACACCCATATCATGGCAGTCACGTCTGTCAAGGGTTGCGGAACACACCAAATAAATGTAAATAAAAGGTGCGTTCACAGTCCGGGGTCCACCGTGCAGGCAGAACCTGCTGCAAGTAAGATGGTGCAGTAGGTGGTATGAGCGAACTCTGTTATCCCGCAGAGTTGCAGATATGGTCATGGTAACACTATATGGCAAAGTGAGCAAACTCTGTTACTCTACAGAGCCGCTAAACAAAAGAACGTAGAGCTATATGGCGGAATAAGAGAACTCTGTTGCTCCACAGAGTCGCAACCTAAACGCTGACTAAAAGCTATGTCCGCGTGCCGCCACCGGGTTACGTCCAGACTGCGCAGCTTCAATATAAAGTAGTCAGCAATGCACACAGCAAACTCCTCACCGGAGATGCCGGTATACTAAGGGCTATACAGCCAGAGCCCTGAACACATACACACAACTCCTCACCGGAGGTGCCGGTATTCTAGGGGCTTATTTCAGCCAGGTCACTAAACACATGCATAACCACACTGGCGCACGCACGTAACAGATTTGATACTAGCGCACGGCCGTGCGGTCATGCAAGCTTTTTATAGTAGCAGCTACAGGACCTTCCAGAAAAGGACCAATGAGAAACTCTTCCAGAACACAAGCAGTTTCAGGACCTTCCTGGCGGACCAATGGAATCACTGCTGTAACCGAGCATGTAACCTCTGATCTCCAATGGGAGATCTTGCCCTGGGAATGCTCAGATGGAGAAAGCTTGGACTTTGTCCCAGGACTGCCTGCTCCAGCACTTGTTATAATAGAGGAACCAGGAGAGGCAGCAACAAGCCTCTGCACAGTATTAGACCGAGCGAGACGCTGGGACCGACGTCTCTGCTGAGCAGGCTCCACTGCGGCCGGAGATGGATGGAGGACCGCAGCGGGACTGGTTCAAGATTCCCTTTGTGCAGCAGCGGGTACTCGATCCCAAACACACGTCTACGACCACCGCGCTCTCCAATTGACACATCTTCAAATCCAACCGAAATGTCAAAATCTCTAGCTTCTGGTCTAGCAACTGCAGGGGCTCTTTTTTAACGTCCTCGTCCAACAAATTCAGTATTAGTAGGTGATCGCTTTTCAGAATTCGGCCCAGGAACACCAGGTTTGGGTGGTTGCGAGTCCTGTTCCCATGCTCTTCCACGTGCTCTTGCTCTGGCTCTTCCAGCCCAAGCGTTCACCCTCTGCTCCTCAGACATTCTATCTTGCAGTAACTGCCTCTAGGCAGAAGATGGTGATGTTGGTAGTAGTTGGTGCATTTGAGCCCCAGTCATGATCAGCCATAATAATTTGAAACAGAAGTCTTTTTACTGAAGTTAAAGGGACAAATAATTATTTACAAACAGCAGTAAACTGAGGTACAGGATTACACTCACGGTTGATGATTGCTGTGTACCTGCATACAGGCAGATCTTATTAACCTCTGGTTTTATTAAGTCTGAATATCTCTTCCTCAGCACTGTGCTCTATTTCTGCCCTGAGGTCAGGTATGGACTGGGAGTGAAATTCAGCCCTGTCATTTGGAATCACACAGGCCCATGTTGTCCCCATTCACAAGAACCAGATGGGATATATTATTAATATTACCCTGGATGAAGGAAAGGAAGATTTACTACAAGAGCAATATTTCTAATGATACCCGTGGCCTGCTGGGGTAAGTGAAGGAGTCAGAGACCTTGTATTCTATCACAATGCTTAATGGAATGGGTGTCTTGAGAACACTGATTCTCTTAACAACGTAGCAGTCAAGGCAGCCCACAATCAGACAGGCCCTACTAGCATTTGCCAGAATTGCCAGATGGCCAGTCCGCCCCTGCTTGAGGTAATTCTTCCTCATAGAGGTGCAATGGTAGTCTTCCTCATATGAAGACTATTAACTCCCCTTTTTGTGTCAGTCTCCTTTTTAAGCAAAGCCGGCAGGGAGAAAGTAGGTAATTCCTACACCTACAAAATGGCTTCCTCTTCTCGAGATGTCCGACCACCAACTGCTACTTCAAATTTAAAACTCTCCACCAGGACTTGGCTCCTCCCTATCTATGTGACCGCAGAGCTGTAGTCATTGGCTGACTGCCCTGAGTCATTTTTCCCGAACTTTCTGCATATTAAAACAGAGCTGGGTCATCTGATCAAGCCAGGGAGGAGAAGATTTACCTTTTTTGTGCTGCCTGTCAGCAGGTCTCACAATGTATTTAAAATGCACAGTACACATAAAAATTGACAGCATTTACATAAAAACACACTATATATATATGGTATGCCATAGAAATAGCCACTTTGTGGGATACCACAGTAGCACACAGCAAAAAAGTTCAATGTAGGCCTGAAATGCTAACATATTTAGCCCACAGATAAATGAGGCGTGTGACGGAGATACCACACTGTAAAATATGTGTCCTGTATTTTTATTTTTTTATGGGCATCATAAACACCCTTGAAAAGGAAAAAACCTGGCTGTTGCATCACGGAAAAAATTCACAATGGGGATCTAGTTCTAGTAGTGGTGTCGGAAGAGACGTGGAGGATGGCCTACTAAAAATCTTTTCCCAATTTAAAGGAGCGGTCTCATAAGGTTGTAATGCCCATACACTAAGTGTATGGGCTGACAAACATTTCCTCCTTGGGGTACACATCAACATACTGTGTAACCTTTTTTTTTTTTACGGGCATCATAAACAGCCTTGAAAAACAAAAACCTGGCTGCTGCATCACGTACCACGGTAACCATGGTAATCTAATGGTGGTGGATGATGAGGATGAGGAGAAGAAGGAGGCTAACACAAAATAGCCAAAATAAGGAAGCATATACACATGTGCGGGTGTGAAGAGGTGCATGGGAATACAAAGCACAAAAAAAGAAACTGTATTGGATGTTCTGTTTTGCTGTTATCATTCAGTGGTGTAGAGAAGTCTGGCCCAATCCAGCCCTTGTTCATTTTTATAAGAGTCAGCCTGTCAGCATTTTCAGTTGACAGGCGGATGCGCTTATCAGTTATAATTCCACCAGCAGCACTAAAAACCCACTCTGACAAAACACTCGCGGCAGGACAATCCAGGACCTCCAAGGTGTATAGAGCCAGTTCATGCCACATGTCCAGCTTGGTTGCAAATAATTAAAAGGACATTGGTACGGTCAGAAAGGTACTCCCTCAGAATCTTCCAAAGCTTTTCTCTCCTTATGAGAGTACCCCGCACCTCAGGGCCAGTGCAATGGGAGGGTCTGAGAAAACTCTCCCAGAACTTTGCCAGTGTTCCCCTGCATCTGCTGGATTGGAGTTGTGTCTCTCTCGCCTGTACTCCTTGGTTGTCCAACGAACTGTGACCTCTGTCGCCAGCGTTTTCAGATGGGAATTTTTTTAATTATTCAGCCCCCTAGTACTGCATTATTTTAGTACACGTGTCTGCCTCTGGAAGAAGAGGTTGAAAGTTCTACTTGTAGTGTGGCTCTAGAAGTGTCACCAACCAGTAATGAGTGTCACACAAAATTTTGAGAATGCGAGGCTCACTGGAAAGGCAGCAAAATATAAAGTCAGACTGCTAACAGGCAAGACTTCAGTCTCCTCACCAAGAGGATGACTGACCATGCTGTCCTCAAATCTCCTCCTCCTCCACCCTGTCCTCAGGCCATCCATACTAAACAGATGGTATGACAGTTTTGCATGTAGTTACATCTATAGCACATGAAACTAGCTCCTGTTCTTCCTCCTCCTCCTCTTCCTAATTGTCAACCAATCCACTTTGGGATGACATGAGGCTGGGCTGTGTATAATCACTCTCTATGGTTCATTGCTCCTTCTCATTGTGCTCCACCTGCAATGCACCCTTTCTGATTGTGAGCAGAGAGCTTATCAGAATACAGAGATGCTGGATGGTGATGCTAATTATGGTGTCATCGCCGCTCTCCATCTTGGTTGACTCCTCAAAGTTTTGTAGGATGGTATATATGTCTGTCATTCACGTCCACTCCTGAGGTATTATGTGTGGAGTTTGAACTGAATACTGATGGCCTTGTTGATGCTGGTAGTCAACAACTGCCCTCTTCTGCTCACAAATCTTTTCCAACATATGCAGTGTAGAGTTCCAATGCATGGGAACATCACACACCAGTCAGTGAGCAAGAAGCTGCAAACGCTGCTGAAGCACAGCAAGGGCAGCGGAAGCTGTAACTGACTTTCTAAAATGGGCACAGAGGTGACGTACTTTCACAATCAGACCCAGCAGCTCTGGGTTGCTATTGAGAAACCGTTGAACAGCGAGATTAAACACATGGGCCAGGCATGGCATGTGTGTGAGCTCGCCTCACCTCAGAGCCACCACCAGGTTCTGTCCATTGTCACACATGACCATGCCTGTCTGTAGGTTCAGCATTGTCAGCCACAGATCTGCCTGCTCTTTCCGAGCTGTCCACAACTCTTCAGCATTGTGCGGTTTGTCACCTAAGTATATTAGCTTCAGCACAACCTGTTGCCGCTTGGCTGAGGCAGTGCTTCCAGCTTGTTACTGATGTGGTCATTTTAGAAATGGAGGCTGAAGGGAAGGAGGAGGAGGATGAGGTGCAGTAGCTGTACACTGTGAGGGCTACCCTGACTGACCTAGAGCCCGCAATCCTCGGCTTCGGAGGACGTGTTCAATCCCAGGGTCCAACTGAGTACACGCTTCCACTATGTTAACCCAGTGTGCCATCAGCGAGATGTACCATCCCTGCCCATAATCACTTATCCATGTATCCGTGTTTAGGTGGACTTTCCCAGTAACTTTATTGTTGAGGTCACGGGTAATGTGGGACACGTGCTTGTGTAATGCCGGGACGGCACACCAGGAGAAATAGTGGTGGCTGGTGACCGAGTACCTTAGGACGGCTGTTATGTTTCGGTAGCTGAGGAGAGATAGCAAAAAATAGCCAAAGTAGCAATACACCAGAGAGGCTGGAAACTACTGGGTTGCAGAACCCTAAATTAACCGCAACACTAGAAGTAGCCATGGAGCGTACCTACGGTGATCCTAGACGCCTCGTCACAGCCGGAGAGATAGCTACACCTAAAGACAGAAAGATGAAAGCTAACTGCCCCGTAGCAGAACCCCCAAAGAAACAGGAAGCCCACAAACATGTAATGGCGGTTAGACAAGAAGAAAATACGAACACAGACAGAAAATAGCATAAGCAAACGCTGGGGCCCAATACTGTCTAGATAGAAAAGTATAGGAAAGAATTCTGTCTGCAACCCAAAAAATCCTGACAAAAATACCAACACTTCTGATTAATAAAAAACCTGAGATTACATTATCTCTACCACCTAAATCAGATCTCTGGTGTAACACAAAGCAATTCAGCAAATAAAAAGTGACACAGGAACAGAGAAAAAGGGCAAACACAAACTGAGCCCAAATGCAGCGCCAGGCCCCAAACCAGCAAGGAAAATCCAACCAGAGGAAAAAAAAAAACAGCAAGTCACTTATCTGAATGATAGCAGGAATGCAAGCTGAGCTTCAACCAACACCTGGAAGAACAATTGATTACCGGCAAGGCAGATGGAAGTTCAGGTCACTTATATCAGACCATTCGGACCCAGCTGAAAGCCATTCAGCAATTTGTTCATTACCCTCAGCAACCACCGGAGGGAGCTCCGAAGTCGCCTCCAACGTGTTCACAACAGTACCCCCCCTTGAGGAGGGGTCACCAAACCCTCACCTGCGCAACCAGGCCGATCAGGATGAGCTCGATGATAGGCACGGATCAGTCTCCTAGCATGGATGTCCGAAGCAAACACCCAAGAATTGTCCTCCTGACCATAACCTCTCCACTTAACCAAATACTGGAGTTTCCGTCTAGCAAAACGAGAATCCAATATTTTCTCAACCACATACTCCAAATTGCCCTCAATCAAAACAGGGTCAGGGAGGCGCAGCCATAGGAACCACTGGCTCAACAAACCTCTTCAATAAGGACTTGTGGAACACGTTATGGATCTTAAATGTCCCTGGAAGAAGCAAACGGAAGGAAATCGGATTAAGAATTTCCATGATCTTATAAGGTCCAATGAACCTTGGCTTAAATTTTGGAGATGCAACCTTTATAGGGATATTTCTTGAGGACAACCAAACCAAGTCCCCCACTTTAAAACGAGGACTATCAGTCCTATGCCGGTTGGCAAACCGCTGGGTCTTCTCTTGAGAGAGAGACAACCTCTCCACTACCTGGTCCCAAAACTGCTGCATTCGCTCCACAATAGAGTCAACCCCCGGACAGACAGAAGCCTCCGCCTGTCCTGAAGAAAATCGAGGGTGAAACCCAGAATTGCAGAAAAATGGAGACATCAAGGTGGCAGAGCTAGCCCTATTATTAAGAGCAAACTCAGCCAAAGGCAAAAAAGAGACCCAGTCATCTTGATCAGCAGACACAAAACATCTCAAATAAGCCTCCAAGGTCTGGTTTGTTCTCTTGGTTTGTCCATTGGTATGAGGGTGAAATGCAGAGGAGAAAGATAAATGAACACTAAGTTTAGAGCAAAATGTCCTCCAAAATCTGGAAACGAAATTGGACTCCTCTGTCAGACTCAAAGTTCACCGGAATGCCGTGTAACCGAACCACATGCTGAAAAAACAAAGGCACCAATTTGGAAGAGGAAGGCAACTTAGGTAATGGCACAAGATGTATCATCTCGGAAAACCTATCACAGATTACCCAGATAACGGTCATTCTCTGAGAAACAGGAAGGTCGGAAATAAAATCCATAGAGATATGGGCCCATGGCCTCTTGGGCACAGGTAATGGCATTAACAAACCACTATAGCGAGAGCAAGGATGGAACGAGAGCAAGTCCCACAGGACTGCACAAAGTCCCTGACGTCACGAGACAAAGTAGGCCACCAAAAGGACCGACCTACCAAGTCTCTGGTACCAAAAATACCGGGATGACCAGCCAACGCGGAACAATGAATCTCAGACATCACACTCTTCTTCCACTGGTCTGGGACAAACAATTTCCCAACAGGGCAGCATTCAGGTTTATCCTCCTGACACCCCTCCAGAGCCAGTCTCAAATTGGGTGAGATGCCGGAAAGAACTACACCCTCTTTTAGAATAACAGCAGGCTCAGTTACATCAGGAGAATCCGCAAAGAAACTCCACGAGAGGGCATCCGCCTTAACATTCTTAGTGCCCGGAAGAAAAGAAACCACAAAATTAAAACGTGTGAAAAACAAGGCCCACCTGGCCTGTCTAGGATTAAGTCGCTTGGCTGATTCGAGATAAACCAGGTTCTTATGGCTCGTGAGGATCACCTCCTGATGTTTGGCTCCTTCCAGCCAATGTCTCCACTCTTCAAAGGCCCACTTCATGGCCAATAACTCCCGATTACCCACGTCATAATTACGTTCAGTTGGAGAAAATTTTCGAGAGAAGAAAGCACAAGGGTTACTCTTAGAGGTCTCCGGATCCCTTTGGGACAAAACGGCACCTGCCCCAATCTCAGAAGCATCAACCTCCACCTGAAACGGTAGAGAAACATCAGGTTGGCACAGAACAGGAGCAGAAATGAATCTCTGCTTAAGTTCCTGAAGCGCAGAAACTGCCTCAGGAGGCCAATTCACCACATCAGAACCCTTTTTGGTCAAATCAGTCAATGGTTTATGTTGTGAATGGACTTGAAATGAGTTCTGAGCAGAGGCTCCCTCTAGTGGTTACAAGCGGTACTGGACTGTCCAGTGAAGATTGTGAGGATTGGGAATCAGGTGTTACTGACTGGTCTTATATAAAGGAGTCACCTTCCCATCAGGGTTGCCGGTGATCAATTGTTCTGGTCTCAATCCTTGATTCCTGTTTCCTTTGTAGCCTGCTGTGTCGTGTCTGCATCTCCTGCTAACAGATAAGACATTTTCTTCTTTTTGCTTTTGTGCTTGATTTTTGCATTTTGTCCTGCACTTCTGTGGGGGTCTTCAGGGTCTTGCCCTCTCAGTTTTGTTCAGCCACTGATGTTTGTACATTTGCTTTTTCCAGTTTTTTCAGTGGCTGCTGTTTTGATTTTGTTACACCAGAGAACTAATTTAGGTGGTAGAGGTCGTGTGATCTCAGGTGTTTTTGAAATTAGTAAAGTTGGTGCTTTTCAGGGTTTTTTGGGATTGCAGTAAGTGCCCTTCCTATCCTTTTCTATTTAGATAGTTTGGGCCCCAACGTTTGCTCATACTATTTTCTGTCTGTGTCAGTATTTCTTCTTGTCTAACCGCCATTACATGTTTGGGGGCTTTCTATGTCCTTTGGGGATCTGCTCCGGGGCAGATAGCTTTCCTCTTTCTATCTTTAGGTATAGTTAGTTTCTCTGGCTGTGACGAGGCGTCTAGGACCAACGTAGGAACGCTCCACGGCTGCCTCTAGTTGTGTTGGTTAGTCAGGGTACTGCAATCTCATAGATTCCAACTGCTCTGGTGTAATGCCTTTTTTACCTGCACTCCTCAGCTACCGAAACATAACAGTTAATAAAAACTTAGTCTGTACACTACCCAAGACAACTGAGCGTGCAAAACGTCTTCCCCGCCTAGGGCAGACTGAAATAGCATGAGAGGCATCACCACAGTAGAAACATAACCTATTGCGCTTTCGAAAATCATGACGCTGTGCCCCAGAAACCACTCTATCACACTGCATGGGTTCAGAAGCAGGTTCACAAGGCAACACTATTCCACGCATACTTCTCCGCTCACGCAGACGTCTGTCAATTTGAATCGCTAATGACATAGAATCATTGAGACCAGAGGGGACAGGGAATCCCACAATAACATCCTTTACATTATCTGACAGACCCTTCCGAAAAAGGGCTGCCAAAGCGTCGTCATTCCATTTGGTCAGGACTGCCCACCTACGGAATCTCTGACAGTATAACTCAGCGTCATCAAGCCCCTGATTTAATGCCAACAAGGCTTTTTCAGCTTGATCAGTGACATTAGGCTCATCGTACAATAACCCCAAGGCCTGAAAAAATGCATCAACATCACTCAAAACAGGATCCCCAGGTGTCAGGGAAAAAGCCCAATCCTGAGGATCGCCGCGCAGGAGAGAGATGACAATTTGAACCTGCTGCGCTGCGTTCCCTGAGGACTTAGATTTTAAGGCAAAAAACAATTTACAATTATTTTTGAAATTTAGAAACTTGGCTCGATCCCCCAAAAACAAATCCGGCATGGGAATCCTAGGTTCCACAACAGGCAACCCAGCAAGATAGGCAGCAATACTCCGAACCTCAGTGGCAAGCTGATCCACACGGCCAGACAACTGTGCAAACTCCATTGAGAGAAAAAATCCTCCCCAGCACCCAGAGATACAGAGGGAAAAAAAAAAAAAATGCAACAAACAGAAAAATATCTCTGACAACTCTGACAACCTCTTTTCTTTCACAATATTTTTCCCTTCTGTGAGTACCATTCAATTTTTTGGGCCGGTGATACTGTTATGTTTCGGTAGCTGAGATAATAAGTGACACAGGAACAGAGCAAAAGTGCAAACACAAACTGAGCACAAATGCAGCGCCAGGCCCCAAAAGGGGACCAGGCTGAAGTCCTCTGCAAGGCAGCAAACCAGCAAGGAAAATCCAACCAGAGGAAAAAAAAAACCAGCAAGTCACTTATCTGAATGATAGCAGGAATGCAAGCTGAGCTCCAACCAAGACCTGGAAGAACAATTGATTACCGGCAAGGCTGATGGGAGTTCAGGTCACTTATATCAGACCATTTGGACCCAGCTGAAAGCCATTCAGCAATTTGTTCATTACCCTCAGCAACCACCAGAGGGAGCTCCAGCTCCGAAGACGCCTTCAACGTGTTCACAACAGACGGCCACCGCCATCAGGTTGCAGAAAGATTCCATGTCCATGAGTCTAAAAGGCAACATTTCGAGTGCAAGCAGACGAGAACTGTGTCAATTTAGCACTGTGGCCTGTGGGGAATTGGCTGTTTATTTCCGCTTGCGTTCCATTGAGTGGGGTATGAACAACTGAAGGTTGCGCTGGGACAAGGACGTGGATATGCTTGATAATGATGCTAGGTGAGTGTGGGCAATGACAGGTGCAGTTCAGGAGGCATATTTGCATGCATCGTGGACAGGGGATTGGCTTGCATGCACAACAGTGGAAGAAGAGGTGGTGTCATCCGCAGACTCTGTTCCTGGAGCCTGTGATGCGGCCCTCAAAGTCGGGTGCTTTGCAGCAATGTGCCTGAATCATGCTGGTGGTGGTCAGGCTGATAGTTTTGCTACCCTGATGATGCAGGCATGGCAGATGGTGCAAATGGCCTGAGTTATCGGCAGAGTCTTTAAAAATCAATCAGACTTTGGAAGACCTAACAGTTGTACTGCAAACTTCCGTCATGTTGTTGTTATGAGGAACGGTTGGCTACCTTCTGTCTGCGACAACCAATTTGCTTCTTCCTGGCTGCTGAGGTGCTTCGCCTCCCTCCCCCTGTGTGCTGCTGTCCTCGCTCTGCATGTCCTCCTGCTGCTTGGGTCAGTTACTATATCATCCACCACCTCGTCTTCCACTTCCTCACCCTTGTCCTCCTCCTGACTTTCTGGCATTTGTGTCTCATCATCTTCCACCTCTTGGGACACATTTTCACCGTCACCTTAGTGTTACAGTGGCTGCTCAAATATTTGGGCATCACTACATGCGATCTAATCTTTTCCCGCTTCCAGTGGACTGGGCGGGAGGCCCGAATCTATGAATGGAAAAGTGAACAGCTCTTCGGAGTGTCCAAGTATGGGATCAGTTGTCTCCGGGCACTCGGCATGGTGGGAGGAAGGAGGATCAGGGTGAGGAATATGCGGTCCAGACTTACGGCTACTCAGACTTGACCGTGTGGAAGACAAGGTGATGGTGGTTTCCAAGTGACTGTAAGCATTATCTGCTATCCAACCAACAAACTTTTGACACTGCTCTGGGTTCAATAGTGGTGTACTGCTGCAGTCCCCTAGTAATTGGGACAAGATGGTCGAGCGAGAAGATGTGGATGGTTGTTGTGGCCCAATTTCACCTTGCCCATGGCCTCGGCCTCTGAATGCACCATCACAATCACATCCACTTCCCTTTGCCTTGCCACGTGCCTTGCATATTAAATGGAGTACAATATTTTCCATTTCACTATAAATGGCTGAATTTTAATTGAACTTATATGTGATCCGTTTGCGGGAAAAATCACAGTTTAAAATATCTGGCCTGTGGGTAATAATTTTTTTTACAGCAAAATGGTGTCAATAACTAGGCTAAGACACAGGAAAAACAGTTGAATTGAGGCCTGTAATGCCACAATTTGTAGCCCACAGATAGATGAGGCGTGTGACGGAGATAATACACTGTAAAATATGTGGCCTGTATTTTTATTTTTTTACAGGAAAATAGTGTCAAGAACTAGGATAGCCCACAGCAAAAACAGTTGAATGGAGGCCCCAAATGCCACAATTTGTAGTCCACAGATAGATAAGGCGTGTGATGGAGATACCACATTGTAAAATATGTGGCTTGTTTTTTTTTTTACTGCAAAATAGTGTTAATAATTGGAGTAACACATAGGAAAAATAGTTGAATGGAGACCTCAAATGCCACAATTTTGTTGCCCACAGATAGATAAGGTGTGTGACGGAGATGCTACACTTTAAAATATGTTGTTAGGGGCCTGCGGAACGCACCTAATAGATATTAAGGAGAGGTGCGTTCGCAGCCCGGGGTCTACCGTGCAGGCAGAGCCTGCTGCTAGTAAGATGGCGAAAATAGGCAGTATAAGCGAACTCTGTTATCCGCAGAGTCGCAGATGTAAACGCCGTAGCACTATATGGCGATATAAGCGGACTCTGTTTATTCACAGAGCCGCTGTAACAAAGACTGTGTCCTATTAGACTCACAGGGAACACAGATGACTGCTAAGCAGATTGCAGTCTGTGGTCATACAATAAGAACACAAGCAGTAATCTCCACACCGGAGTACCCGGTATTCTAATGGCATTTTCAGCCGAGCCCTGAACACGTGCATACAATCTCCTCACCGGAGGTGCCGGTATTCTAGGGGCTTATTTCAGCCAGACCTAACCACATGCATACATGACCACACTGGCGCAAGCACATAACAGATTTGATACTAGCGCGCCGCCGTGCAGTCATGCCCACCTTTATAGTAGCAGCCACAGGACCTTCCAGAAAAGGACCAATGGGAAAGCTGCTCCAGAACTAAAGCAGCCTCAGGACCTTCCTGGAGAACTAATGGGAGTCGCTGCAGTACCCGACCATGTGACCCCTGATCTCCTATGAGAGATCTTACCCTGAGCATGCTCAGAAGGGAACACACAGGACTTAGTCCCAACTACGTCTGCTTGCCGCTGACCTGCACTGGTTACAATGGCAGGACCTGAGTAGGCAGCAGTCATCCTCTGCACAGTATTAGACTGGACAAGACGCTGGGACCGACGTCTCTGCTGAGCAGACTCCACTGCGGCTGGAGACGGATGGGGGACCGCAGCAGGGATGGCTCGAGATTCCCTTTGTGCAGCAGTGGGAACTCGATCCCTAACATATGTGGCCTGTATTTTCATTTTTTTTACAGGAAAATAGTGTCAAGAACTAGGGTAGCACACAGCAAAAACAGTTGAATGGAGGCTTCAAATGCCAAAATTTGTAGCCCACTGATAGATGAGGCATGTGACAGAGACATTATACTGTAAAATGTTTCCTGTTTTTTTTTACAGCAAAATAGTGTTACTAATTGGAGTAACACACAGCAAAAACAGTTGAATGGAGACCTCAAATGCCACAATTTGTAGCCCACAGTTAGTTGGGGCGTGTGATGGAGATACCACACTGTAAAACATGTGGCCTGTATTTTTATTTTTTTGTAGCAAAATATGACAATAAGTAGGGTAACACAAAGCAAAAACAGTTGAATGGAGGCTTGAAATTCCACAATTTTTAGCTCACAGGTAGATGAGGTGTGTGACAGAGATACCACACTTTCAAATATCTGGCCTGTATTTTTTTTTATTTGGCCAGTAAATAATGTGTCAATAAGTAGGCTAAGACGCAACAAAAACAGTTTTATGGAGGCCTGTAATGGCACAATTTTGAGCGCAATGCAATCCGTGTGGTGGACAAAACCCAGTGTAAAACATCTGCCTGTAGCTAAATATTTTTTTGCCAGCTAAATATTTTTTGGCAGCAAAATGGTGTCAAGAAATTGTATAAGATACTCCAAAATAATTTTACAGTACCACAAACATGGCATATTTTCCTCCGCAGTCAGATGTGATTGCAGAGACGAGCAAACCCATTTAAAATAGCTGGATTTTCACGCCGTACTATGAAAGAATCTGGCTGTATTTTGCAGTCACAACAAGCAAATGGAGAAAAAAAACATGTGCTCTGGATAGCTTTTGAATTAAATAATCAAGATTAAGTTGCAAAAAAAATATTCCTGGCCACTGATACCTGGGGCTATGTATATTAGGTCAATATATGTAATAGGAAGCAGCAAAAGACAGTAATGGAATGGACCCACTTGATGTATGCAATGAAGTATGCCACATACAATGCCTGCCTGACTAGCAGTGATATCTATATACCCACATACAGTGCGTGCATGCCTTGCACTCATATGTATATACCCACATACACTTCCTGTGTACCTAGCACTGCAAACTATATACCTCGTAATTTGTCCTTAGAAGGACTGTTGATTTAGCTGGATTTGTGTATTCAATTATGGTATACCCACACTATCTTTGAAACCCCCAAATCTGACCCTATCTCGGCGGCAACTCTCCTTACAATAGCTGATTCCGGAGCTGAATGTGACGAGCATGGCGGTGCCAGGTATGTTATAGACCTGATGACGCTGTGCGGCCAGCCAATCACTGTAATGCTACAACCAACATGGCTGTGGCATTACAGTATGTGGCACTCAATCCCTGCATGTTGATTGACGCTCTAAAGAGTGCCAAACATGCAGGGCGTGAACCAGAACTCCCGCCGAACAATCACGGAAATGCTCGGCGCTTGCCGAGCACTGCGAGTACAGCGATGCTCGGGCGAGTACCGAGCATTACCGAGTATGGTCGCTCATCACTAATTGAGATCATTGACGTACATATTCAAGGCTGGAAATGTGTATAGTATAGTAAATAAAAGGAGTATATATTAAAGGTATACTCGCGCTTTTATTGGAATATAACGACACAGCTGAAGAACCCTTACCTTCAGAAATGTAGTGGAGATGGTGTAGGGAATGCAGAATCGTCCAGGTGTGAATGCGCCTTTTTTAGAAGACTAAAATGTCTGCTGACATTGTCTAGAGAAAATCTAAAAAAGGCGCATTCACACCTGGATGATTCTGCATTCCCTACACCATCTCCACTACATTTCTGAAGGTAAGGGTTCTTCAGCTGTGTCGTTATATTCCAATAAAAGCGCGAGTATACCTTTAATATATACTCCTTTGATCTATATGCCTTTTCTGTGGTAGAAGGCTTATTTTATACTTGCTGCTTATTGGTGATATATATGCACTAGCGCCGCTATATACATCTATTTTGCTAGTATAGTAAATACAATTAAATCCAGTTTAAATAATTCTCATTAAGTAAAATAATCTAGGCTACAGGCTGGTACATTATATATAGTATGTAGATTTGTGACAGAAACTACTCTCATATCTCTACTATCCAATGTACCAGATCTTTGTGTACAGTCATTGTTGGACTGGTCTACCAGAGGAGTGAAGATTTATCTGGTAGGCTTTGGCTTCTTCTAATGCAAAGTTCTTCTGCGGAGGTGAAAGCTCTTATGCAAGCCCCAGTCACCAGGACCTTCTGCTGGGTGGGATTATTGACATTAGTTTTTCTAATTACCTTTCCTGACTGACTGGAACAGTCTGTTGTGTCTCCTAATCTCCTTTCTGCTCAGAGCAACCTTAGTTTTGGGTAGAGAGGAAGTAAAGGGGAGACTCAATGCAAAGAAGTCTTCAGAACCTAAAAGACCATAAAGAAAGCAGTTCTGCTCTTTTCTCTTCTAGATGATTTTTTTCCATGGTATCTGCAGTCCAGTTATCCTAGAGTGAGGCAGATGAAGCATAAGAGAAAGTTAGCTTACTGTCTGAATGTATATAAGTACACATGTATGCATGTGAGCATATATATACAGTGTGGGAAATAAGCATTTGATCCCTTGCTGATTTTGTAAGTTTGCACACTGACAAAGACATGAACAGTCTATAATTTTAAAGGTAGGTTAATTTTAACATTGACAGATAGAATATCAAAAATAAATTCCAGAAAATCACATTGTATAAATTATATAAATGTATTTGTATTTTGTTGTGAGAAATAAGTATTTGACCCCCGACCAACCATTAAGAGTTCTGGTTCCTACAGACCAGTTAGACGCTCCTAATCAACTTGTTACCTGCATTAAAGACAGCTGTCTTACATAGTCACTTTTAGAAAAGATTCCTGTCCACAGACTCAATTAATCAGTCGGACTCTAAACTCTAAAACATGGGCAAGACGAAAGATCTTTATAAGGATGTCAGGGACAAGATCATATATATGCATAAAGCTGGAATGGGCTACAAAACCATAAATAAGATGCTGGATGAGAAAGAGACAACTGTTGGCACAATAGTAAGAAAATGGAAGAAATACAAAATGACTGTCAATCGAAATCGATCCGGGGCACCATGCAAAATCTCACCTCTTGGGATATCCTTGATCATGAGGAAGGTGAGAGATCAGCTTAAAACTACACGGGGGGAACTTGTTAATGATCTCAAGGCAGCTGGGACCACAGTCACCAATAAAACCATTGGTAACACATTCCGCCATAAAGGTTTAAAATCCTGTAGTGCCCACAAGGTTCTCCTGCTCAAGAAGGAATATGTGCAGGCCAATCTGAAGTTTGCCAATGAACACCTGAATGATTCTATGAGTGATTGGGAGAAGGTGCTGTGGTAAGATGAGACAAAAATGGAGGTCTTTGGTATTAACTCAACTCGCCATGTTTAGAGGAAGAGAAATGCTGCCTAATACCCAAAGAACACCATCCCCACTGTCAAGCATGGAGGTGGAAACATTATGTTTTGGGGTGTATCTCTGTTAAGGGCACAGGACTACTTCACTGGATCAATGTGAGAATGGATGGAGCCATGTACGGTAAAATCCTGAGTGACAACCTTCTTCCCTCAGCCAGAACATTAAACATGGGTCATGGTTGGGTCTTACAGCGAAACAATGACACAAAACATACAGCCAAGGCAATGAAGGAGTAGCTAAAAATGAAGCACATTAAGGTCATGGAGTGGCCTAGCCAGTCTCCAGAGGTAAATCCTATAGAAAACTTATAGAGGGAATTTTAGCTCCTAGTTGCCGAGCGACAGCCTCAAAATCTTAATGATTTAGAGATGATCTGCAAAGAGGAGTGGATGAAAATTCCTCCTGAAATGTGCGCAAACCTCATCTTCAACTACAAAAGACGTCTGACAGCTGTGCTTGTCAACATGGGTTTTGCCACCAAGTATTAAGTCTTGTTTGCCAGAGTGATCAAATACTTATTTCTCATTGCAAAATGCAAATAAATTTATATAATTTATACAATGTGATTTTCTGGATTTTATTTTTGATATTCTATCTCTCGATGTTAAAATAAACTGTGAGGCAGTGACCGGGATCGTTTACGAGGGACGTTATATTTCCCCCCAGAATGTGTACAGAGACCTATTAAAGCCATTGGAGTGCATTGCAGTCACACACACAGCTGCGGCTGCAATGCAGGAATGAAGGTGAGCAATGACCTAGTCAGACTACCTGGCTAAGTCAGATTAAGTAAAATCCGGCAGGGCCTTCATTTCTTGGAGGAGGTCACAGGAGGCAGTGGGGCGGCCTCCTCCCTCCAACTCGGGTTTTCCAGTGGCTTTTGCCACAGATCTTTAAAACTCCTGCACTAAGGATTAGTGTGGTTCTATGTTGGGACCCTGCGAGGAGCATAGCAGGAAAGCTCCACAGGATTGTGTGTAGCTGAACCCACGCCTGGGACGGCTCTGCACCTGTCAGGCTCTGTTCGGCCCGGTGCGGCCGTTGTTCCCGGCAACCAGTGTTTATGAACTGATGTTACCCCGGCTGCGTACCGGAGGACTTTTCCTGTTTTACCCGTGAGTTGCTGAATAAAAGCTGTTTACTTTGGACTTGCTTGGGTCACTGCCTCAGTTACTGCACGGTGTGAACACCGCCGCCTTACAATTGGTTGGAGAATGCGGGCATTGTGACTGAGGTATACCCCCACCGGCAGCTTCATAACCACAATCCGGCCGGCCACTTTTCAGCCTCACCCCGTGGACAAAATGGAAGAGCTGTTTAAGCAGCTAGTAATTATACAACAGCAGCAGATGCAGTCGCAGCGACAACAGCAGGAGCAGTACCTGAGTCTCCAGCGGCAACAGCAGGATCGGGAGCAACAGCACAATGAGCAACAGCAGCTATTGTACCAGCAGCAGCAAAAAACAAACGAACTGCTGCTGCAACAGATCTCTGCCCTGCGGGAGACCCCGATGGCACCAGCCCCTGAACGTCGCGAGGCCCGAGACAGGGTTCGCTCAGCGTTGAGGAAGATGGGAACGGAGGACGACGTGGAAGCTTTCCTGACAGTTTATGAGCGCACAGCGGAGCGGGAAAACCTACCAGCCGGCCAGTGGGCAGAAGTAGTGGCTCCGTTTCTGGTCAGCGATGCACAAAAGGCCTACTTTGATCTCAGTAGGGAGGACGCCCAGGACTACCAGAGGCTCAAAGGTGAGATCCTTGCCCGACTAGGGGTTAATACGTACGTAAGGGCTCAGCGTGTATTTTCATGGGCCTATGTGGAGACACGACCCGCTCGGTCTCAGGCTTATGACCTCCTGCAGCTGGTAAAGAAGTGGCTCCAGCCAGAGACTTTGTCTCCAGCCCAGATGGTGGAGAGGGTGGTGACTGAACGGCTGGTAAGGACTCTGCCAGCTGCTATACAACATTGGGTGGGGCAAGGCGACCCCGGCACGCTCGACTAAGTAGTCAGTTTGATCGAGCGCTACTCGGCTACTCAGGACTTCATTCGAGACTCCGCCCCTTCTCGGCTGTCACGCCGATCCCTGCCACCCCAGGAATCGGGAAAGGGGTCGCGTCCCTCTGCTGGGGACAGTCAGCACCATACCCGTGCTGAAGGGGAACACCGGAGTGAGAGTGGCAGGAGACCGGTACCCTCCCAAACTGTCATAAGACCTAACAGTACCTCCACCCTTAAGTGCTGGAGGTGTCAGGGGCCGGGACATGTGATGGCTAATTGTCCCCTGACTACGGAACCCATGGACTGCGGATATAGCCGCCGGGTCTCAATGTATGCCCAGACCGTCTGCACAGCGAGCCTCGACCCCCAGGACAGTGAACTCCAACTATGCCAGGTACTGATTAATAGGTACCCTACGGAGGCTCTCCTGGACTCAGGGAGCCTCGTGACTCTGGTACATGGGTCACTGGTGGCAGGAGACAACCCCAGCGGACGGCAGGTCGGGGTTGTATGTATCCATGGGGACCTCCGAGAGTATCCAACTACGGAGGTAGTCTTATCCACGCCATGTGGAGACATAAAACATGTGGTGGGAGTGGTAAAAAATCTTCCCTATGGGTCTGTGTTAGGAAGAGACTTGCCCCTGTTCTGGACTCTGTGGAAAAACAAAATCCATTCTCCCCTGGTAAAATGTATTACCGATGCTGTACCCGACGAACCTGCCGTAGGGGTGTCCCATATAGGGATAGAGTGTGACCCCGATAGGTTTCCCTTAGAGGTGCTGGCAGGAGAGGTGGAGGAGACCGCATCGATTCCCGAGCTGGAAGTGTCCAGGGCCACGTTTGGGACAGCTCAGCTACAAGATCCCACCCTGACTCAGGCGCGGGAAAGGGTGCTAGCGGTAAACGGCGTAGCCCAACAGCCCAATGCAGATACGGTATTTCCACGCCTGGTAGTCAGTGGTGAGTTGCTTTATAGGATAGATAAAATCAGGGACGAGGTTGTGGAACAGTTGGTAGCACCTCAGTCGTATCGTAGGGTGATTCTAGATTTGGCACACTCACACTTGCTGGGGGGCCACTTAGGGGAAAAAAAACCTCTAGAACGTATCTTGCAGCAGTTTTTTTTGGCCGGGAGTGTACGCGGAGGTCAAAAGGTACTGTGAATCCTGCCCAGAATGTCAGTTGACCTCACCCACTGCAAGTTTCCGTAGTCCATTGGTACCCTGCCAATAATAGAGGTACCTTTTGAACGGATTGCAATGGATTTGGTAGGGCCCATTGTAAAATCCGCCCATGGCCACCAACACATACTGGTGGTCGTCGACTATGCCACCCGGTACCCGGAGGCTATCCCACTACGCCACACCTCGGCAAAACTTATTGCCCGAGAACTGTTTGCCATGTTCTGTCGCCTGGGACTACCTAAGGAGATCCTGATGGATCAGGGGACCCCCTTTATGTCCAAGGTGACAAGAGAACTGTGCAAACTGCTAAAAATTAAACAATTGCGCACCTCGGTGTACCACCCTCAAACCGACGGGTTAGTAGAACGGTTCAATAGAACCCTCAAGTCCATGTTAAAAAAGGTGGTTTCTAAGGATGGAAGGGATTGGGACATGTTGCTACCCTATTTGATGTTCGCCATCCGTGAGGTACCCCAGGCTTCTACAGGGTTCTCTCCCTTTGAGTTATTGTACGGCAGACACCCTAGGGGTCTGTTGGACGTAGCCAAAGAGACATGGGAACAAGAGCCGACTCCACATAAGAGTATAATTGAACACGTGGCTAGTATGCAGGACCAGATCGCGGCGGTCATGCCCATCGTGAAAGAACATCTGTTAGATGCCCAGGCAACCCAGAGGCACACATATAATAAAAGAGCCAGAGTCAGGTCTTTTAACAAGGGCGATCGGGTATTAGTACTGGTACGCACAGCCGAGAGTAAACTCATGGCCAAGTGGCAAGGGCCATATGAGATTCGAGAAAAGGTGGGGGAGGTAAATTACCGGGTGTATCAGCCTGGAAGGAGGAAACCTGAGCAGATTTACCATGTAAACCTGCTAAAGCCTTGGAAAGATCGAGAGTGTTTAGTTACAGACATCACCCCGAGCATATCACCAGAGAGTTCTCTACCTTCAGCCAGGGAAGCATCCAAGGGGGAGGTCAGGATAAGTGATGCCCTCACTAAACAGCAGCGACGGGAGGCTCGCTCCCTGGTGCAAAACAATACCGACGTGTTCTCAGAGCTACCAGGTAGGACTACGGTTATCCAACATGACATTGTCACCGAACCTGGGGTAAGGGTGCGAATAAGACCGTACCGGGTGCCCGAAGCCCGGAGGCAAGCCATTTCGGCTGAGGTAAAACAAATGCTTCAGTTAGGCGTCATAGAGAAATCACGGAGTGAGTGGGCTAGCCCCATTGTACTGATTCCGAAGCCAGACGGATCGTTACTAGTGTTGAGCATTCCGATACCGCAAGTATCGGGTATCGGCCGATATTCGCGTTATCGGAATTCCGATACTTAATTCCGATACTTTTCCCATATCGTATACCGGAATCGGAAGTTCCCATAATTCTTTGAGAGGCAATGTGATTTTAGTCAGCCAATGAGGAATCCTACGAAGTGTGGGCACATCCTGTAATGCTGCGGTCATCTTAACTAATGGCATGGCTGTGATTGGCTGCTGAAATGATGTCAGAATGCACTATAAAAGGCGCCGCCGCCATTTTAGCGTCACTGTGCTGTGAACTCAGTAAGGGACAGAACGCTACTCTGCTAACTCTGAGGGACAGTTACATATTGCGATTTTGTGTACTACTGTGCTTGAGGCAGGCTAGTTTACCAACCGCTGTGTAAAGCTTCATTTTGCCAGTGTTGTTTTAACAGCTCTGTGCAAGGTGTGTGTGTGACAGTGCAGGTGACGCTGCAGTTTGCTCTGCATCCACCGCTGTTTGTAGGCATCTGCACGTGTCACTGACTCTTTTTTTTTATTTTATTTAGTGGAATTGGTGCAGCTCCATTATATTAGAAAAAAATCTAATCTATTAGTGTGACGCGCTTCCATCCGTATACAATACATTGGTTGCAAACACTATAGAACTACACAAAGGAGCTTTTCACAGATAGTGAATAGTTGTGTTTCAGTGTTCACTGCAGTCTGTGAGGTTTTGATTTTTTGAGTGCAGATCACGCTCCAGTTAGTTCTTCAACCACTGCCGGTTGTAGTCTGCTGAGCGTGTGTCACTGCCTCATCCTTCACATTTTTCTCTAATTGGTGCTGCTCCATTTTAGTGGAAAAAAATCTAATCTATTAGTGTGACGCGCTTCCATCCGTATACAATACATTGGTTGCAAACACTATAGAAGTACAGAAAGGAGCTTTTCACAGATAGTGAATAGTTGTGTTTCAGTGTTCACTGCAGTCTGTGAGGTTTTGATTTTTTGAGTGCAGATCACGCTCCAGTTAGTTCTTCAACCACTGCCGGTTGTAGTCTGCTGAGCGTGTGTCACTGCCTCATCCTTCACATTTTTCTCTAATTGGTGCTGCTCCATTTTAGTGGAAAAAAAACTAATCTATTAGTGTGACGCGCTTCCATCCGTATACAATACATTGGTTGCAAACACTATAGAACTACACAAAGGAGCTTTTCACAGATAGTGAATAGTTGTGTTTCAGTGTTCACTGCAGTCTGTGAGGTTTTGATTTTTTGAGTGCAGATCACGCTCCAGTTAGTTCTTCAACCACTGCCGGTTGTAGTCTGCTGAGCGTGTGTCACTGCCTCATCCTTCACATTTTTCTCTAATTGGTGCTGCTCCATTTTAGTGGAAAAAAAACTAATCTATTAGTGTGACGCGCTTCCATCCGTATACAATACATTGGTTGCAAACACTATAGAACTACACAAAGGAGCTTTTCACAGATAGTGAATAGTTGTGTTTCAGTGTTCACTGCAGTCTGTGAGGTTTTGATTTTTTGAGTGCAGATCACGCTCCAGTTAGTTCTTCAACCACTGCCGGTTGTAGTCTGCTGAGCGTGTGTCACTGCCTCATCCTTCACATTTTTCTCTAATTGGTGCTGCTCCATTTTAGTGGAAAAAAAACTAATCTATTAGTGTGACGCGCTTCCATCCGTATACAATACATTGGTTGCAAACACTATAGAACTACACAAAGGAGCTTTTCACAGATAGTGAATAGTTGTGTTTCAGTGTTCACTGTAGTCTGTGAGCTTTTCATTTTGTGAGTGCAGATTACGCTCCAGTTTGTACTTCAACCACTGCCGGTTGTAGTCTGCTGAGCGTGTGTCACTGCCTCATCCTTCACATTTTTCTCTAATTGGTGCTGCTCCATTTTAGTGGAAAAAAAACTAATCTATTAGTGTGACGCGCTTCCATCCGTATACAATACATTGGTTGCAAACACTATAGAACTACACAAAGGGGCCTTTCACAGATACTGAACAGTTGTCTGCAGGGTTCACTGTAGTCTGTGAGGAATAACCACACTTAGGCCTTAACTTTTCTGACTTTCTTTATCAATCTACCAAGATGAAGAAGTCAGTGAGTAAGGCACGTGGTCGTGGTCGAGGCCGTGGATTTGCAGCAGGGAGAGGACGTGGGGATTCTGTGGCTGCTGCCGCACCCAGTGACACAGCATCCACCAGTTTTCCCCGTGAGCGTTCCTTTATGCGCACTTTTGTAGGAGCTCAGCGTACCCCCCTGCTGCGTGAAGAACAAATTGAAGCCGTTGTTGGTTGGATGGCAGCCAATGCATCGACTTCAATACCTTCCACCTCCTCTCAGGACCACAGCACTGTTGAACAACCATCAGTCTCTTCACCGCCTGCCAAATTGCCCAGGCAGTCAGAGAGCTCTGTACAGGAGCCAGCTGAGTCTCTGCTTCTGTTCTCAGAATATGTTGGCTTGGAAACAGGGGCCCAGCCAAGCAGCATTCTGGAATGTGAAGAAGAGGCAGTATGCAGTGATGCGCAACAGCTGTGTCTCTCTGAATCTGAAGAGGCGGGTGAGCCAGTGCCGATGGTCAGCACACCGCAGAACGCATCTGATGATGATGAGACTCAGTTGCCAGTTTCTGTTGAGCATGGTGCTGGCCAGACCACCCAACAACAGCAGGTGTTGGAAGAGGGTAGTGGTGGAGATGATGAGGTCCAAGACCCAACATGGCGTGAGGAACAGGAAGGTGGTGGGAGCAGCTCTGAGGAAGAGATTGCCCAACGGTCCAAACAGTAGGAGAGGTAGGCTGCAGACTCGCTTGCCTGTAGCCTCCAGTTTGGCACCCGTTCGGAGCAGTTCTCTTCCAACAGCCAAACCGGGCGCTCCCAGGACTTGCTCTGCGTGGTCCTTTTTTGATACAGTTGCAGATGATATTTGCTATGTCAAATGCAAGCTGTGTAATCAAAAAATTAAAAGAGGTAAAAGTGTCAGTAACCTTAATACAACAAATATGTGGAAACATGTGCGGTCAAAGCACTTTGTTGAGTTACAAAGACACACTGGAGATGTAGGCCAACCTACAGCAGCACCTACATCTTCAGCTCCTGTTGGAGCCTCTTCCTCCAGTTCACACACAGCTGGTAAGGCTTCCTCAAAGGATCGCCATGGAAGAACCTCTGTCACTGTTGTCCAGAGACACAGTGTTATTCCACCCACAGGTGCAAGTTCCCTGTCATCCTCACACACCCAGGCCACAAAACAGCCATCGGTAGCACAGGCATGGGATAAAAGACGGCCATACTCGGCAAACCATCCACGAGCACAGGCTCTGAATGCTGTCATTGCAAAACTCCTGTCCCTTGAAATGCTGTCATTCAGGCTGGTGGAGACTGACAGTTTCCGTGAATTAATGGCATTGGCAGTCCCACAATACAATGTGCCCAGCCGATTTTATTTCAGCAGGCAAGCCGTCCCTGGTCTGCAAAAGCATGTTGAGGCAAAAATTAAACATGCGCTACTAAACGCCGTCAGTAGCAAGGTCCACCTGACCACCGATGCGTGGACCAGTACCCATGGCCAGGGACGATACCTTTCACTCACTGCCCATTGGGTGAATGTTGTGGAGCCGGGTACAGATCTTGCGAGTGGCGCTGTACGTGTTCTGCCAACTCCAAGGATTGCCGGAATCAAGTCTGTCCACATTGACTCCTCCTCCTACTCCAGTTCCTCAGAATCATCGCTGCAGGAGCCGTCACGGTCTACCTCCACATGGACCCGTGGACGCTTACCTGATGCGACCGATATGAGCACAGCCGTGGCCAAACGGCAACAGGCCGTTCTGAAATTAATTCCCATGGGGGAAACGAAGCCACACAGCGCAGGAGGTCTGGAATGCCATCAAGCAGGAGAGCGACGTGTGGTTTTTGCCAGCGAATCTCCAGCCAGGTTTGGTAGTGTGTGACAATGGCCGAAATCTGGTGGCAGCTCTGGGCCTTGGCAACCTCACTCACATACCATGTCTGGCACATGTGCTCAACTTGGTCGTGCAGAGTTTTTTGAGGGACTATCCGGATCTTGATGCACTGCTGCACAAGGTCCGCCTAGAGTGCGCTCACTTGCGACGTTCCAGCATGGCCAGATCGCGCATTGCAGCTCTGCAACGCAGATTGCGCCTTCCTGAACATCGCATCATATGTGACGTATCCACCAGGTGGAATTCAACGTTACATATGTTGGAGCGGTTGTGTGAGCAGCAGCCAGCAGTTATGGAGTATCAGCTGCATCAGGCGCAATCAACACGCAATTTGCGCCGTCCACACTTCACCATTAATGAGTGGGCCACTATGAAGGACATGTGCCACGTTTTGCGTGCGTTTGATGAGTCAACGCGGATGGCGAGTGCAGATGATGCACTAGTCAGCCTGACTGTCCCCCTTATCTGCCTGCTTCAAAAACACTGCAAGCAATAAGGGATGAGGTTTTGGAAGAGGTGGAGGATGAGGAGTCACAAATTCCATCACCTTCTGGAAAGTCAGCGCAACGTGGTTCCTCACAAAGGGCTGGGCAGGGCTCACTTTGTGAGGAGGATGAGGAGGAGGAGTCAATGGAGGAGGAAGACATCGCTCCAGAGGGAGGTACACAACGCTCTAGTCAGTATGTAGAGCGAGGGTGGGGTGATGCAGAGCAGGCAGAGATAACGCCTCTTGCAGAGGACAGCGTTTCTTTGCCAGTTGGGAGTCTGCAGCACATGGTTGATTTCATGCTGCAGTGCCTAAGAAACGACCGCCGCATCGCCCACATTCTCACGACGTCTGATTATTGGGTGTACACCCTCCTAGACCCTCGCTACCGGGACAACGTCAAAAGCCTCATCACACCGTTGAACCGGGGAGCGTAAAATGCGGGAGTACCAAGACACCACTGGTGCAATCCCTAATGTTCTACCTTACTGCCGAGAGCACTGCTGCTGCTACGCTTTACAAAGCACTCTGTGCGTCGAGGCAGTGTAGAGAGCTCTGCAACAAGAGGGAGCACACGCAGTGCCTCTGCACAGGGAAAGACCAGTATGTTCAAAATGTGGCAAAGTTTTGTGGCAGCGCCACAAATGTCTACACCATCCGAGAGGGCTCCAGTCAGCGGGAGGCAACGTATCCGTCAGATGGTGACAGACTACTTGGCTTTGCCTCTCAGTGTACTCCCAGATGGCTCTTCCCCATTCAAGTTTTGGGTCTCTAAGCTGGATACATGGCCAGAGCTTAGCCAGTATGCATTGGAGGTGCTGGCTTGCCCTGCTGCCAGTGTATTATCGGAGCGCGTCTTTAGTGCTGCAGGTGGTGTACTAACAGACCGTCGCATGCGACTATCCTCCGATAATGTAGACCGGCTTACTTTTCTGAAAATGAACAAGGCATGGATCTCGCCAGAATTTCTCTGTCCGTTTCAGATTAAATAACTGGTTCGCAACGTTATCCATGTCTCCTGTTATGTTCATCTTTCTACCACCTGAACGCTACTCCCTGGGCTCCAACACTGCCAGTTGCTGCTCAGAAGTGTCGTGTCCACAGAACAAAACACAAGCTCTACTGTTAGTGGGGTTCAGTAACGCCAGCTGTTCCCCTGCTGTGTCAACGGCAAGAAGTCTCCTGTTCCCGACACATGGACAGAAAAACACATGACCAACATGCTCCAAATAGGGAAGAGCCGTCACCCTGCTTGTTATGCTGAAAACATGAAATTGTGAAGTTTTGCAGGCCTAGAATGATAAATTTTTAAGAAAAAATATGGACAAATAATAATTTGTCTCACAGCGCATATCTGCACATGTCTATTAGAAATGGTAACAAAAAATAAAACATAGTCTACTCTTCACATTTTTAAATTAATGCATAAAATACATTTCAGACTTATGAATTAATGCTTTTAAAGGAACTTTATCTGTACCTGTAAGATAATGCACTCAATGGATGTACGAATCATTACATCCTCATCATCATCATGACGAGTTTTATTTATGACAGACATTATAAAATACACATACTGATGCCAACTGGAACTTCAAACACCATATATGAAAATGGCCAGCATGTAAACATGGTAATAATGTCCAATAATAAATTATTACATCAGAAAGTGCATCATGCATACTGACAATAGGTACTTATACCTGCAAGTGCTGTTGAAACAACCACAAGAGATATAAATTAATACTGGTATATAGGTATCACAGTGCATAGTTACTCATGGACAATGTTGAGTAATACTGTATCTCAATTAAGTCAGCGTCAACCATTAGGCTTGTTAGTCTTGTACATTGTTAAAGAGGGAACGTAATTTTTTGGTTTGTCATAGGTGTAGTATTACACATTAAATTCTTACTGCTGTATTTTTTTGGCGTCCCTAGTGCGCAATAACGCAGCCTAACCTCACATTTGATAGTCAGCTAATTGCCACACGCTACCCTACCCTACGCGTGACAGTAGGAAGGTAGTGTTGACGGATAAAGCTTTGCGCAAACAGACATTCTTTTACCCCTTCAACACTCTACAAGCAAAAAATGCATGATTTCAGCCGCAGACTTTATTGACGTTACAGTATAACATCGGCATTACCCATCAGAGGCTGTCCACTGTGTGATACAGACATAGAATATTACCTTTGCTATCCGTAGCCTTTGTTTCACCTACACTTGCAGGCACACACTTAAAATTGTGACAAACAATGCCTAATGTTTTTTTAAATGGTTATTTTTTATTGTACATTATTGTGTCATCAATCACATTGATGAGTCCATGCTGGACATGTCATACATGCTATAGAAAGTTACGATTTTATGAACTTAAATAATTAAATTGTCTGTGACTGTCACATAAAATTTGCGATGATGATGATGAGTGACTATTACAAAATCCATTGTCTTCACTATGTTATAGTTTAACATTGCGTTCCTTAAGCATTATTCATAAAAAAAAAATGTACTTTATTTTAAATGTACAACACTATATTTTGTTACCAATTTTTTGGGTGTTGTGTTGTTCCATTTATTTTTGGCATGTGCATATATGCGTTTATATTTGTATTTTCTTATTTTTCCTTCTTGAAATTAGAAAACATGTGTATCTTTGTACCGTGTTAGCCAGTAGATAGAAAATATTTAGACTTCAGAGTCAGCAGTGGTTCATACCTTTTTATGGATAACTGAAAAGATGGAAACAAATTGCAAGCTTTCAAGGCTACTCAACGTCTCTTCATCAGGGAAAGACTAACTAAAAAAAGTTAAGCATCACATATTTCTATACACAACAGGACACAGGAATATTGCAATAGGTAAGACAAGTAAGTGACGTGTATCAGAACTGTAATTATCTCACAGGGATGAACATAAATATTCAAACAGTTCC
>JARQOD010000001.1:964967999-964995761 GCA_033576555.1 Oophaga sylvatica
ACTCAAAACAGGATCCCCAGGTATCAGGGAAAAAGCCCAATCCTGAGGATCGCCGCGCAGGAGAGAGATGATAATTTGAACCTGCTGCGCTGCGTTTCCTGAGGACTTAGATTTTAAGGCAAAAAAACAATTTACAATTATTTTTGAAATTCTAAAACTTAGCTCGATCCCCTAAAAACAAATCTGGCATGGGGATCCTAGGTTCCACAACAGGCAACCTAGCAAGATATGCAGCAATACTCTGAACCTCAGTGGCAAGCTGATCCACACGGCCAGACAACTGTGCAAACTCCATTGGGAGAAAAGATCCTCCCCAGCACCCAGAGATACAGAGGAAAAAAAAAATGCAACAAACAGAAAAATATCTCTGACAACTCTGACAACCTTTTTTCTTTCACAATATTTTTTTTCCCTTCTGTGAGTACCATACAATTTTCAATTTTTTGGCCGGTGATACTGTTATGTTTCGGTAGCTGAGGAGTGCAGGTAAAAAAGGCAATACACCAGAGCAGTTGGAATCTATGAGATTGCAGTACCCTGACTAACCACCACAACTAGAGGCAGCCGTGGAGCGTTCCTACGTTGGTCCTAGACGCCTCGTCACAGCCTGAGAAACTAACTACACCTAAAGATAGAAATAGGAAAGCTATCTGCCCCGGAGCAGATCCCCAAAGATAATAGAAAGCCCCCAAACATGTAATGGCGGTTAGACAAGAGGAAATACTGACACAGAAAGAAAATAGTATGAGCAAACGCTGGGGCCCAAACTATCTAAATAGAAAAGGATAGGAAGGGTACTTACTGCAATCCCAGAAAACCCTGAAAAGCACCAACTCTACTAATTTCAAAATCACCTGAGATCACACGACCTCTACCACCTAAATTAGTTCTCTGGTGTAACAAAATCAAAACAGCAGCCACTGAAAAAACTGGAAAAAGCAAAAGAACAAAACTCAGTGGCTGAACTAAACTGAGAGGGCAAGCCCCCGGAGGGGACCCTGAAGGCACCCAAAGAAGTGCAGGACAAAAAGCAAAAATATAGCACAAACACAAAAGAAGCAAAAGTCTTATCTGTTAGCAGGAGATGCAGACACGACCCAGCAGGCTACAAGGGAAACTGGAATGAAGGATTCAGACCAGAACAATTGATCACCGGCAACCCTGATGGGAAAATGACTCCCTTATATAAGACCAGTCAGTAACACCTGATTCCCAGTCCTCACAATCTTCATTAGCACCGCTTGTAACCACCAGAGGGAGCCTCTGCTCAGAACTCATCTCAAACCCATTCACAACAATGGGGCCCACGAGGTCCATGGCAATCCTCTCAAAGGGAACCTCTATCACAGGTAGTGGAACTAAGGGGCTACGGAAGTGGGAGGAGGGAGCGGTTATTTGGCAGGTGGGGCAGGACCTACAAAAGTTTTGAATTTCTCGATAACACCCTGGCCAATAAAACCTCCTCAGTATCCTCTCCTGAGTTTTCTCGACCCCTAGGTGTCCCCCCAGAACATGTGAATGGGCCATGTCTAGCACCCGCCGTCTGTATGGCCCCGGCACTAACAACTGTTCCACTATCTCACCGCCCCTCAGTTTGGCCACCCGATATAGCAACTCCCCCTGTACTGCAAAGTGGGGGAATCTGGTGTCAGCCCCTGGCTCTTGGGCAACCCCATTACATACAGTAACCTGGTCGAACGCCCCTTTTAAGGTCAGGTCTCGAACTTGAGCAGTCCCAAAGTTCTCTCTGGACATATCTAACGCAGGTAGGTCGGCCTCCTCGGTCACCGTCTCACCCTCATCACCGACAAGGACGCACAGTGGGAACTCCTCTCTCTGAGATTCTGTCGGGGGTTCTTCTTCAAGGATCTCACTTCTCCCCAGGCTACTTAGTCCAGTTCCCTTCCCCCACAAGTCCCAGAATAAGGAAAAATCACGGCCCAATATGACAGGATGTATCAGGTCCTTTACCACCCCGACTTCATGGGACTGGGCACCACAGTCTGTCCCCACTGTTACTGTGGCCACGGGATAGTCCTTGGCGTCACCATGGATGCACCGAACACCCAGGGTTTTGGAAGGGATCAACTGGTGGGGAAGGGATGCTCTGATCAAGGTCACCAGACTCCCGGAGTCCAACAGCCCAATCACTTTTATTCCATTAATGGATACTGCACATGCCTGCGGTCCCTTGCCGGGTCGACAGTCCACGCTACAGGCTGGATAGGCATAATAGGAGACCCGTCTGCCTAGGCTACAGTCCATGGGCTCAGGGGATATTTGACACTTGGCGGCTACACGTCCAGGGTTGTGACATCGCCAGCAAACTATATCTTTCCCATTTGTTCTAAAGGCCCCTTCAATAGGAGTGGGATGCCTCCCAGTGGTGGCTCTAGACCCCTTCCGTGGTGAACCCACTCCCTTTTGGGTATCCCAGTAGGGAGAAATGACTGCATCCGGTTTCCCAAGAGATCTCTCAACTACCTGGTACCTCTCTACCAGGCCGATAAAGTTATCTGCGTTCTGGGGATCACCCTGGGCAACCCAGGTCTGTACTGACTTGGGAAGGGAATGCATGAATCTATCAATCACCACCCGCTCAACCATCTGGGCCGGAGTGGAGGACTCCGGTTGTAGCCACTTCTGAACAAGATGCAATAGGTCAAACATCTGCGAACGAGGGGGTTTGTTGCTAGCATACGCCCAGTGATGAACTCGCTGGGCTCTTACTGCCATATTTACTCCCAGACGTGCTAAGATCTCTGTCTTTAGTTTGGGATACTCCTTAGCATCTTGCAGTGCCAAGTCAAAATACGCTTTTTGGGGTTCACCCGATAAATATGGCGCCAGAACCTCTGCCCACTGTGCTGGTGGAAGTCTCTCCCGATCAGCCACCCTCTCAAAAACAGTCAGAAATGCTTCTACATCATCCCCAGGGGTCATCTTCTGCATGGCCCGCCTTACCGCCTTCCTGACGTGAGAATCATCAGTCGGCCCTGGGGTTGGGGTGGCCGCCCGGCTCTGGATGGCGTCCGCCAAATATGTATCTGTTGTTGCGCCTCCTGCTGGTGCTGCTGCTGCGACTCTTGCTGAAACTGGATCTGCTGAAGCAACAGTTTGGTCGTCTCCTGGTGCTGCTGCTGCATGCTCTGTTGGGCCTGCTGTATGCTCTGCTGGCTCTGTAGGTGTTGCTGCTGTATGCTCTGCTGGGCCTGGACCAGGTGCTTAACGAGCTCCTCCATGCTGCCGGACTTCTCTAGCTGTCTGGCAGCCTTCACCCAGGACATACACCGGTCTTTGTGGCAGGTACACGTGTTCCTGGAATCCTGCCCGCATTCTCCACCAACTGTGGTAAGACGACTCGCTCGGCTCTCCTGAAGGCAGACTCAGGACACACGTTCTCTGGGTTTTCTTTCTGCTGGTTTATTATCAGCCATAAACTCATGCAGGTTTCGCAGGAAAAGTAAACATGACCCTTCTGGGTTAAACGGGAAAAGCATAAAAAAAACAAACAATAACTCAGTCAATAGATGAGTGGGTTCCGCCCGCTCTCGGTAGCATAAACTGCACTGCTAAAGTCCTTGTGGCAAGCTCTGCAGCTTCCACTATCCTGTCTGGAGTCTTTCCTCTCCAGACTACACCCGAGAAAAAAAAAACAGGACTGAGCTTTTATACCTTGCTCAGCCACACCCTTTAACATATAACATGCTGGCAGATAAATAAAGCAGGTCTTAGTTCACACAGGAGAGCATCCTGTGTGACACATACCTCCCTTCACATATAAAACCAGTGACACTGTCACAATATATAATATATATATATATATATATATACATACAGTACAGACCAAAAGTTTGGACACACCTTCTCATTTAAAGATTTTTCTGTATTTTCATGACTATGAAAATTGTACATTCACACCGAAGGCATCAAAGCTATGAATTAACACATGTGGAATTATATACTTAACAAAAAAGTGTCAAACAACTGAAAATATGTCTTATATTCTAGGTTCTTCAAAGTAGCCACCTATTGCTTTGATGACTGCTTTGCACACTCTTGGCATTCTCTTGATGAGCTTCAAGAGGTGGTCACCAGATTTGGTCTTCCAACAATCTTGAAGGAGTTCCCAGAGATGCTTAGCACTTGTTGGCCCTTTTGCCTTCACTCTGCGGTCCAGCTCACCCCAAACCATCTCGATTGGGTTCAAGTCTGGTGACTGTGGAGGCCAGATCATCTGGCGTAGCACTCCATCACTCTCCTTCTTGGTCAAATAGCCCTTACACAGCCTGGAGGTGTGTTTGGGGTCATTGTACTGTTAAAAAATAAATGATGGTCCAACTAAACGCAAAACGGATGGAATAGCATGCCGCTGCAAGATGCTGTGGTAGCCATGCTGGTTCAGTATGCCTTCAATTTTGAATAAATCCCCCACAGTGTCACCAGGAAAGCACCCCCACACCATCACACCTCCTCCTCCATGCTTCACTGTGGGAACCAGGCATGTAGAGTCCATCCGTTTATTCACCTTTTCTGCGTCGCACAAAGACATGATGGTTGGAACCAAAGATCTCAAATTTGGACTCATCAGACCAAAGCACAGATTTCCACTGGTCTAATGTCCGCTCCTTGTGTTCTTTAGTCCAAACAAGTCTCTTCTGCTTGTTGCCTGTCCTTAGCAGTGGTTTCCTAGCAGCTATTTTACCATTAAGGCCTGCTGCACAAAGTCTTTTAACAGTTGTTGTAGAGATGTGTCTGCTGTTAGAACTCTGTGTGGCATTGACCTGGTCTCTAATCTGAGCTGCTGTAAACCTGCGATTTCTGAGGCTGGTGACTCGGATAAACTTATCCTCAGAAGCAGAGGTGACTCTTGGTCTTCCTTTCCTGGGGCGGTCCTCATGTGAGCCAGTTTCTTTGTAGCGCTTTATGGTTTTTGCAACTGCACTTGGGGAAACTTTCAAAATTTTCCCAATTTTTCGGACTAACTGCCCTTCATTTCTTAAAGTAATGGTGGCCACTCATTTTTCTTTACTTAGCTGCTTTTTTCTTGCCATAATACAAATTCTAACAGTTTATTCAGTAGGACTATCAGCTGTGTATCCACCAGACTTCTGCACAACACAACTTATGGTCCCAACCCCATTTATAAGGCAAGAAATCTAACTTATTAAACCTGACAGGGCACACCTGTGAAGTGAAAACAATTTCCAGTGCCTACCTCTTGAAGCTCATCAAGAGAATGCCAAGAGTGTGCAAAGCAGTCATTAAAGCAAAAGGTGGCTACTTTGAAGAACCTAGAATATAAGACATAATTTCAGTTGTTACACACTTTTTTGTTAAGTATATAAATCTACACGTGTTAATTCATAGTTTTGATGCCCTCAGTGTGAATTTACAATTTTCATAGTCATTAAAATACAGAAAAATCTTTAAATGAGAAGGTGTGTCCAAACTTTTGGTCTGTACTGTATATATATATATATATATATATATATATATATATATATATATATATATATATGTATATATACATATATATATACAGTATATATACACACTGCTCAAAACAATAAAAGGAACACTTAAACAATAGAATATAACTGCAAGTAAATCAAACTTCTGTGAAATCAAATTGTCCACTTAGGAAGCAACTCTGATTGACAATCAATTTCACATGCTGTTGTGCAAATGGAATAGACATCAGATGGAAATTATTGGCAATTATCAAGACACACTCAATAAAGGAGTGGTTCTGCAGTGGGGACCACAGACCACATCTCAGTACCAATGCTTTCTGGCTGATGTTTTGGTCACTTTTGAATGTTGGTTGTGCTTTCACACTCGTGGTAGCATGAGACGGACTCTAAAACCCACACAAGTGGCTCAGGTAGTGCAGCTCATCCAGGATGGCACATCAATGTAAGCTGTGGCAAGAAGGTTTGCTGTGTCTGTCAGCTTAGTATCCAGAGGCTGGAGGCGCTACCAGTAGACATGCCAGTACACCAGGAGACGTGGAGGGAGCCGTAGGATGGTAACAACCCAGCAACAGGACCGCTACCTCCACTTTTGTGCAAGGAGGAACGGGAGGAGCACTGCCAGAGCACTGCAAAATGACCTCCAGCTGGCCACAAATGTGCATGTGTCTGCACAAACGGTTAGAAACCGACTTCATGAGGATGGTCTGAGTGCCCAATGTCCACAGATGGGGGTTGTGCTCACAGCCCACCGCCGTGCAGGACGCTTGGCATTTGCCACAGAGCACAAGGATTGGCAAATTTGCCACTGGCACCCTGTGTTCTTCACAGAAGAAAACAGGTTCACACTGAGCACATGTGACATATGTGGCAAAGTCTGGAGATGCCGTGGAGAGTGATCTGCTGCCTGCATCATCCTTCAGCATGACCGGTTTAGCAGTGGGTCAGCAATGGTGAGGTGTGTCATTTCTTTGGAGGGCTTCACAGCCCTCCATGTGCTCGCCAGAGGTAGCCTGACTGTCATTAGGTACCGAGATGAGATCCTCAAACCCCTTGTGAGACCATATGCTGGTGCGGTTGGCCCTGGATTCCTCCTAATGCAGGACAATGCCAGACCTCATGTGGCTGGTGTGTGTCAGCAGTTGCTTCAAGATGAAGGCATTGAAGCTATGGACTGGCCTGCCCGTTCCCCAGACCTGAATCCGATTGAGCACATCTGGGACATCATGTCTTGCTCCATCCACCAATGTCACGTTGCACCACAGACTGTCAAGGAGTTGGCGGATGCTTTAGTCCAGGTCTGGGAGGAGATCTCTTATGAGACAATCTGCCTCCTCATCAGGAGCATGCCCAGATGCTGTAGGGAGGTCATACAGGCGCAGGGAGGTCATACAGGCACATTGAGGCCACACACACTACTGAGCATCATTTTGACTTGTTTTAAGGACATTACATTCCAATTTAATTTTGTGTGTGACTCCAAATCCAGGCCTTCATTGGTTAACAAATTTAATTTCCATTGATGATTTTTGTGTGATTTTGTTGTCAGCACATTCAATTTTGTACAGAACAAAGTATTGAAAACTTTGCCACATGGGCTATTAAACTAGCTTTCTTCATGGATTATGGTGTGCTGCTTGCATACTTTTTTAGCTACATTTGTGGATTGGCATGTACCTGGTAGGCTTTGCACCAAATTTTCCTGGTGCTTCTCTTGTCCTTTTCTTTTTTGAGTTATTTTCATCCATTCTTCCTTGGAAAGTTCTTCCAGGTCTGTGAGATTCCTGGGTTGTCTTGCATGCACTGCTTTTTGAAGGCTAGCAGATTTTCAATGATGTTCAGATCAGGGGACTATGAGGGCCATTGCATGCTTCTGAGGAAGTCTATCGTGGATTTTGATACAGTGTTTTGGATCATTTTCCATTTGTAGAAGCCATCCTCTTTTCGTCATGAGCTTTTTTACAGATGGTGTTATGTTTGCATAAAAAATTTGTTGAAATTTAATTGAATTCATTCTTCCCTCTACCTATAAAACATTCCCTGTGTCATTGGTTGCAAAACAAATCCAACGCATGATTGATCCCCCCATGCTTAATGGTTGCCAAGATGTTCTTTTGCTGAAATTCTGTGCCCTTTTTTCTCCACACATACCTTTGATCATTGTGGCCACAGAGTTCTATTTTAACTTCAACGATCCACAGGACTTGTTTTCAAAATCATTAGGCTAGTTTACATGTTCTTTTGTATACTTCTGACACTGAATTTTATGTTGAGGATACAGGAGATATTTTCTTTTGAAGTCTCTTCCATGAAAGCCATATTTATGCAAATGTCTCTGAACAATAGAACAGGGTATCACAACTCCAGAGTCTGCTAAATCTTTCTGAAGGTCTTTTGTAGTCAAGCAGGGGTTCTCATTTGCCTCTCTAGCAATCCTATGAGCAGCTCTCAATTAAATTTTTTTTGGTCTTCCAGAACTTATCTTGACCTCCACTGTCCCTGTTAACTGTTACTTCTTAATTACATTTTGTACTGAGGAAAGGGCAATTTTTCTATCTGCTTATACCTTTCTTGTGCTTTGTGGGCCTCTACCATTTTCATTTTCAGAGTGGTAGGCAGCTGCTTAGAAGAACCCATGACTGCAGTTTTTTGGCACTAGGTGAGAGGAAGCTGGGCTTTTATCAAGTTGTGAAATTTGCATCACAACCCATAACGGTTGTCAAAGTTATCTGAGCACACAAATCTTCAAGGGCACAAAAATATTTTTCTTTTTATAATTTTAAGTCCTTCACAGTTTTATTATGTACATGCGGCATAACCCTTGGTGAAGTAAAAATATACATGGCCCTTAGGGCAAAACAGGAAAACAAAACAAAATAGCATATCACAGTTCATACATCTGCGGGTATCTGTCTGCTTAGGGTAATTCAGCATTCAGTGGTTCAGCTTTCTTTAATAGAAAGCAAAGCACTTTAACTCCGCTCTCCAGCCCTACCGAACGCTGAATGCCACTGGAGGCTGAATATTTAAGCCCAAAACCACACCCTGGTGGAGAGATAAGGTAGAGAACCTCCCACCCACTCTATGGTTGTCTCCAAAACCTGGCCCTTAAACAAAATGGCTTATTAACCCATCTCAACAATTAGTGTGCTGGAACAAAACTTCTGGGTTTCAAATCACTGAAGCCAATAGCCTCAGTGAAACATATCTCCCTTCCAGAACTTTGCCAATGACTTTATTACATATCCCCCCCGCCCATAGCCAGGGGATTTGGCACCTTCACTCGTTAAACAGGGAAGTCTGGACAAGGCAACTGCTATGTAGCGTCCCATGCCTATGTTCTACCTGAAAACTAAAGTCTTGGAGCGCTATAAACCACCCAGTCACACGGGCATTCTTCCCCTTCTTTTCCCCTCATCTATCCCAGATGCGCAAAACTTGAAACTAGCCTGAACTTGCAGCCTAACAGGTAGTATCTCAAGGTGTCAACTGCTCACTTGATGGCCAAGCACTCTTTCTCTACAATGGCATAGTTCTTTTCACTGGAGAAGTTTCCTACTCAGATATAGGACTGGGTATTGATCCCTATCTATTTCCTGGGACAACACAGCTCTAAAACCAACCTCGGAGGAGGTCTTCTCCTTGGCATTTGTGGACAGGAGAATTTACCAGTACCATTTCATTAGGTCTAAGGTGGTGATATATCTGGCTGACCCTAGCCTCTCAATGAGCTCACTGACCCGGGGCATCCGATATGTGTCGAATTTGGACACCTCGATCAGCTTCCTGTAGTCTTAACAAAAACGACACTCTCCATCTGGCTTCAGTGCAAGGATACTGGGATGGGCCAACTGCTTTGACTCCTCGATGACGGCCAGGCTCGACATATTTATCACCTGCTTGGAGATCACCTCACGGCCGGCTTCAGGAATCCGACATGGCTTTTGATTCACCTTCACATGCTATTCCATTAGGTTTTCATGCTCCACAACCTGCGTATAACCTGGCAACTCCAAAAATAAGTCCTGGTTCCTCTGAAACAGCTCTTGGCACTGTTGCTTCTGGGCCGGTGACAGAGTCTCTGCCATTGTGACATCGTTGACCCTGACTTCAGGATTGGCCCACAGTCACAAAGCTTACACCGATTCCCCATCTCACCATGGTTTGAGCAGGTCAATATGACACACCTGGTACGGCTTTCTTCTCACTGGTTGGTGGACATTGTAGTTGACATCACTCAAATTTTTAACCACTTTGTATGGCCCTTGCCACTTGGCCAGGAACTTACTTTCTACTGTGGTGATAAACACCAACACCCAGTCTCCAGGGTTAAACTGTCTCTGTCTTGCCAACTGATTGTAAACCCTTACCTGGGCCTCTTGTGCTTGAAGGAGGCTCTCCTTCACTCTCACAATCCTGACCTAAGTCTGGTCCACATGTTCGATGACGCTTCTGTGGTGTTTTACCTTCGCTTCCCAAGTGTCTGCAATGTACAGAAGTCCACAAGGGAGACGTCCGTACAGCAGCTCGAATGGCAAGAATCCCATAGAGGCCTGTGGGACTTCTCTAATGGAGAACAGTAGATGCGGTAGTAGGCAACCCCAGTCCAGGTCATCCTTCTTCATGACATTCTTGTTGAATCTCTCCATGAGACTGTCTGTCTGCGGATGTTACATACATGTCCTGAGTTTAGTTATTTGGAGAGCCTTACATCACTCTCTCATTACCTTGGACATGAAGGCTTTCCTTGGTCCATCAGAATCTCTCTTGGCAGGCCCATCAGGGAGAAAATATGGACTAGCTCTCAGGCTATTCTCCAGGATGAGAAGTTCTACTGCCTCCCGTTACCATGTTGCATAGTCCATAACCACCGAGGTGAATTGGTGGCCTCTGGTGGTCTTAACTAGAAGCCCTACAAGGTCCATGGCACTCTGGTCAAATGGGACCTCTATAATGGGTAATGGATTTAGGGGACTGCGGAAGTGGGAAAAGGAAGCAGTTAACTAACATGTGAGACATAATCGTCAATAATAAACAATCTCCCGGTGGTACGCAGACCAGTAGAACCTTTGAAGGACCCAATTTTGGGTTTTATCTACACCCAAATGCCCCTCCAAGACATGAGAATAGGCCAGGTCTAGTACCCCACACATATAGGGTCTCTAGACTAGCAGTTGCTCTACTTCCACTTTTTAGTGACCCAATAAAAGAAATCCTCATTAACTGCAAAATAAGGAAACCTGGTGTCTGCCCCCAGCTCTTGGCCAACCCCACTTATCAAAGTCACATTGTCCCATGCCTTTTTTAACAAAAGGACTGCCTTTTGAGCAGTCCCAAAATTCCCCCCAGAAAACCCTAACTCAGGAATCTCAACCTCATGGTCACTGTCTAGTCCTCGTCACCAGCAAGGAAATACAGGGGAACTCATCCACCTTTGACTGTAATGGAGATTCATCATAGGTGAATCGACTCCTGTCTGAGTTAGTGGGTATCCACGCCTTTCCCCACAAGACACAGAACAGACTGAAGTTCTGCCCGATTATCACTGGGTGTAGCAAGCCTTTGACTACCCCGAGCTCATGTAACTCAGTGCCATGGTTTATTTTTATAGTCACTCTGGCAACAAGGTAGCTCTTGGCAGCCCAGTGAAAACAACGGACGCCCATGTTTTTTCTGGGGATCAACTGGTGAGGAAGTGTGGCCCTAACCAGAGTCACCAAACTCCCTGAGTCCAAGTGTCCCGACACCAGTATGCTACTTATTGTCACGAGACTTGACCCTCCAAAGGCTGATAATCCACACTGCAAGCGGAATAGGCATAGAACAAATAGCAACAATTGCTGTGCCACATGAGATGTCCATTTCTAATCTTCAATTTTTAATGGATAACCCAATAAAAGTTTGCTGATTTTTAAATGAGCCCTGTGAGTGAGCTGGATCTACTTCTATATTTCCTATTGCTTTGAACGCTGTGCAGTAGTGAGGATGCCGTGCTCCTTCTTGTATCTGAAATTATATCTCAGGGGTGAGCTGAAATTTTCTCATCTTTCATAGAACAAACAGCGCCTCCCTAGGCTGCATTCCATCTGCTCAGAGGACATAGGACAATGGGTGGCTATGTGTCCAGGACCATCGCATCTCCAGCATACCAGGTCTTTACCAGCTGTCTTTGGGAACCCCTCAGCAACTGCTTGGGATCTTAGACTTTCCCTAGTGTTGGCTCCACAACCCTTTTTTTGAGGCTTTTTTGGGACTCGGGATCCCACAAGGTTCCCCCATATGGTGATGCACCACTCCTCAGCTTCCTTAGGGACCTCTCGACCAACTGTTACCTTTCTACGAGACCAACGAGGTCATCTGACTTCCGGTGCTCTCCCTGGGCAACCCAGGTCTGCATCGTTCTAGGCAGGGAGTTAATAAATCTGTCCATGACAACCTGCTCGACTATCTGGGCTAGGGTAGAGACTGCAACAATTTCTGTACAGGGTGCGGTAAGTAAAACATTTGAGAGTGAGGTGATTGTCACCATAATACGCCCAGTGGTGAACCCTTTGGGCTCTGATAGACATAGTCACTCCTGCATGTGCCAAGATTTCAGTTTTTAGTTTGGTATACTCCTGTGCATCCTGTAATGCCAAGTCATAATAAGCCTTTTGTGGCTCACCAGTTAGATAGGGGGCCAGCACCTCCACCCACTGCTCTAGGGGCAGCTTCTCTTGCTCTGCAATCTGTTCGAAAACAATCAAAATGCCTCCACATCATCCCTTGTGTTCATATTTTGCGTGGCTCATCTTACCAATTTCTGATCTTATGAGTCATCAACTGGAGTTGGGGAAAAGGCTACGGGCCTTCCACAAATGGCTTGTGTGAGGAGTTCCATCTGCTGCGTAAGCACCTCCTGTTGCTATTACTGCTGTTGCTGCTGCTGTTGGAGCTGCTGCGCCTAATGTTTATTCATTTCCTGTTGCTCCAGCTGCTGCTGTTGACCTGCTTGCTGCTGCTGTTGCAGGACCTGGACCAGGTGCTTGATAAGCTTCTCCATGCTTTCTGTCGTCGCTTTCTTGCTTATAGCCACCTTTACCCAGGACATGCAGTTTGTCCACAGCCGCTATACGTGTTCCTGAAATGTTGCCCGCATCCAAAACACCTCAAGTGGTGGAGCGGCTAAATCAGTGGTACACAAAGGTAGGCACAGAAAAGCTGTCTCTTCAAGTCCTTCACGGCTTTACTATATACATGTAGCATAAATTTTGGTGAATAAAAAATAAACTGGGCACTTAGGGCAAAACAGGAAAACAAAACAAAAATGGTTTATCACAGTCCATACATCTGTGGAAGTCTGCCCGCTCAGGGAAAATCAGCATCCAAAGGTTCAGTTTTCCTTAACTGGACACAAAGCACTGGAGCTCCACTCCCCAGCCCTACCAAATACTGAATGCCTGTGGAGGCCAAATATTTAAGCCTCAGACCACACTTTTGGGTGGAAATAAGGTGAATAACCTCTCACCTGTTCTATGGGTGTACAGAAAAATCCCAGCCTTTAAACAAAATGGCTTATAAACCCCTCTCAACACTTAGCGAACGACACGGATAAAGCGGTATACGAACATACCGTATATACTCATGTATAAGCCAAACCATGTATAAGCCGACCCCCCCTAATTTTGCCACAAAAAACTGTGAAAACTTATTGACTCGCGTATAAGCCTAGGGTGGAAAATGCAGCAGCTACTGGTAAATTTAAAAAATAAAAATAGATAACAGTAAAAGTAAAATTAATTGAGACATCAGTAGATTAATTGTTTATGAATATCCTTATTGAATCAGGAGCCCCATATAATGCTCCATACAGTTCATGGTGGCCCCATAAGATGCTCCATACAAAATACTCCCCATATAACGCTGCATAAAGGTTAATAATGGCCCCATAAGATGCTCCATAGAATAATATGCCCCATATACTGCTCCATAAAGGTTATGCCCCCATAAGATGCTCCATATATTTTATGCCCCATATGATGCTCCATAGATTATGCCCCCATATGATGCTCCATAGATTTTGCCCCATAAAATGTCCCATAGATTATGCCCCCATAAGATGCTCCATAGATTATGCCCCATAAGATTCTCCATATATTTTATGCCCCATATGATGCTTCATAAATTATGCCCCCATAAGATGCTCTATAGATTATGCCCCCATATGATGCTCCATAGATCATGCCCCATATGATGCTTCATAGATTATGCCCCATAAGATGCTCAATATATTATGCCCCCATATGATGCCCCATAGATTATGCCCACAAATGTTGCTCCATAGATTATGCCCCATAAGATGCTCAATAGATTATGCCCCCATAAGATGCTCCATAGATTATGCCACCATATGATGCTCCATAGATTATGCCCCCATAAGATGCTCAATTGCTCAATAGATTATGCCCCCATATGATGCTCCATAGATTATGCCTCAGATAATGCTCCATAGATTATGCCCCCTTAAGATGCTCCATAGATTATGCCCCCATAAGATTCTCCATATATTTTATGCCCCATATGATGCTCCATAGATTATGCCCCACAAAATGCTCCATATATTTCATGCCCCATATGATGCTCCATAGATTATGTCCCCATATGATGCTCAATAAATTATGCCTCCATATGATGCTCCATAGATTATGCCCCCTTAAGATGCTCCATAGATTACGCCCCCATAAGATGCTCCATATATTTTATGCCCCATATGATGCTCCATAGATTATGCCCCACAAAATGCTCCATATATTTTATGCCCCATATGATGCTCCATGGATTATGCCCCATAAAATGCTCCATATATTTTATGCCCCAAATGATGCTCCATAGATTATGCCCCCATAAGATGGTCCATAGATTATGCCGCCATATGATGCTCAATAGATTATGGCCCATATGATGCTCCATAGATTATGCCCCATATGATGCCCCATAGATTATGCCCACATATGATGTTCCATAGATTATGCCCCATAAGATGCTCAATAGATTGTGCCCCCGTATGATGCTCCATAGATTATACCCCCATAAGATGCTCCATAGATTATGCCCCATATGATGCTCCATAGATTATGCCCCATATGATGCCCCATAGATCATGTCCCCATATGATGCTCAATAGATTATGCCCCTATATGATGCTCCATAGATTATGCCCCATATAAGGCTCCATAGAATATGCTCCCATAAAATGCTCCATAGATTATGCCCCCATAAGATGGTCCATATATTTTATGCCCCATATGATGCTCCACAGATTATGCCCCTTAAAATGTTCCATATATTTTACACCCCATATGATGCTCCATAGATTATGCCCCGTAAAATGCTCCATATATTTTATGCCCCATATGATGCTCCATAGATTATGCCCCCATAAAATGCTCAATAGATTATGCCCCCATATGATGCCCCATAGATTATGCCCACATATGATGCTCCATAGATTATGCCCCATAAGATGCTCAATAGATTATGCCATCATATGATGCTCCATAGATTATGCCCCCATATGATGCTCCTTAGATTATACACCTATAAGATGCTCCATAGATTATGCCCCATATTATGCTCCATAGATTATGCCCCCATATGATGCCCCATAGATTATGTCCCCATATGATGCTCAATAGATTATGCCCCCATAAGATGCTCCATAGATTATGCCCCCATATGATGCTCTATAGTACAGGCCCCATATGACGCCCCATAGATTATGCCCCCATAAGATGCTCCATAGTATAGGCCCCATATGCTGCCGAAGCTGCTGCAAATGAAGAAAAAAAAATGACATACTCAACTCTCGTCGCTGGGGGCCAGATGCCGGTGTCCTAAGCAGGCGAGGACACCGGCGCGCTATGGGGGACAGGTGCCGGTGTCACCGCTGGCTCAGGGCCCCAGCACCTGAGATATTCACCTGTCCCTGATATTCACCTGTCTTCCGGGTCCTCTGTAAGCGAGTGCTCAGGCAGAGGGTGTGGCGTGCACTAACTACGTCATCGCGCCCTCTGACCTGAACATCGCAGCTAGAGGATGCAGAGGAGAGAGCGGTGTGCAGCGGTGGACCGGGGTCAGGTGAATATCGCAAATACTTACCCCTCCTGGAGCATCTCTGCAGACTCCCTGCTTCTCTTGCGGTTTCCGGCAGCTATTACTTCAGCGGTCACGTGATACCGCTCATTAAAGTCATAAATATGTGCATATTCATGAGTTTAATGAGCGGTACCATGTGACCACTGAAAGAAGGAGCCTGAGAGCCTGGGAGAAGCAGAGGGCTGCAGAGAGCATGATCTGCCAAACCGGCTCGCCCTCCCCCGCCGACCCCTGGCGTACATGACTCTCATATAAGCCGAGAGGGGGACTTTCAGCCTTAAAAAATGGGCTGAAAATCTCGGCTTATACGCGAGTATATACGGTACTCGGATGTTATCCGAATATCTTGAGCATGCTCAGATAATATGTCTGTGTCCCTATGGCTGCATGTTTTGTGGCTGTTGCACAGCTGCAACACATGTAGACATTGCCTAACATACAAGCAAACCCTGCATGTGTAGTTGCAAAACAGTCCCAGACCACCTCACTACCACCACTATATTTTACTGTTGCTATGATGTTCCTTTGCTAAAAATGCCGTGTTACTTTACGTCAGATGTAATTGGACACATAACTTCCAAAAAGTTCAACTTTTGTTTTATCAGTCCACAGAGTATTTTCCCAAAAGTCTTTGGGATCATCGAGATGTCTTCTGGCAAAACTGAGACGTGCCTTTTTGTTCTTATTGCTCAGTAGTAGTTTTCGTCTTGGAACTCTGCCATGCAGGCTATTTTTTCCCAGTCTTTTTCTTATGGTGAAGTTATGAACACTGACCATAACTGTGACAAGTGAGGCCTGCAGTTTTTTGGATGTTGTTGGGTCTTTTGTGACCTGTTGGATGAGTCGTGGCTGTGCTCTTGGGGTAATTTTGGTAGACAGTCACTCCTGATAAGGTTCATCAATATTCAATGTTTTTTTCCATTTGTGGATAATGGCTCTCACTGTGGTTCGTTGAAGTCTCAAATCTTGAGAAATGGTTTTATAACCTCTTCCTGATTGATAGATCTGTTGTGAATGTGTTAGAAATGAATTCTGAGTGGGAGCTCCCTCTGGTGGTTACAAACAGTACTGAACCATTCAATGAAGATTGTGAAGATTGGCTATCAGGAGTTACAGACTGGTCTTATATAAGGGAGGTTCCCTCCCATCAGGGTTGCCGGTGATCAATTGTTCTTGTCTCAACTTTGGTTCCTGGTTCACTTGGAAGCTTGCTGTGTTTTTCCTGCATCTTCTGCTAACAGATAAGTTTTTTTCTGCTTGTGTTTTTGTGCTTGCTTTTTGCATTGTTTTCTGCACTCTTGTGGAGGTCGGCCAGGTCCCCTCCGGGGGCTTGTGCTCCTCTCAGTTTATCTGAGCCTCTGTTATTTGTTCATTTGCCTTTTCCAGTTTTTTCAGTGGCTGCGGCTTAGTTTTGTTACACCAGAGAGCTAATTTAGGTGGTAGAGGTCGTGTGATCTCAGGTGTTTTTGTAATTAGTAGTGTTGGTACTTTTTAGGGTTTTTTGGGATTGCAGTAAGTGTCCTTCCTATCCTTTTCTGTCCAGGTAGATTTGGCCCCAACGTTTGCTCATACTATTTTCTGTCTGTGTCTGTATTTTCTCTTGTCTAACCGCCATTACATGTTTGGGGGCTTCCTATGTTCTTTGGGGATCTGCTCCGGGGCAGATAGTTTTCCTCTTTCTATCTTTAGGTGTAGTTAGCTTCTCAGGCTGTGACGAGGCATCTAGGACCAATGTAGGTACGCTCCACGGCTGCCTTTAGTTGTGGTGGTTAGTCAGGGTACTGCAATCCAGTAGATTCCAACCTCTCTGGTGTATTGCCGTTTTTGCCTGCTCTCCTCAGCTACCAAAACATAACTCAATTACTTTGTCTATCACGTATTTCAGAATTTCTTTGGATCACGGGATGATGTCTAGTTTTTGAGGATCTTTTGGTCTACTTAACTTTGTCAGGCAGGTCCTATTTAAGTGATTCCTTGATTGAGAACAGTTGTGGCAGTGTGGCTTGGGAATTTGAACCTTCCTAAAGATGTGTTAAACCACAGTTAATTTATGTCTTAAGGCGGGGGCAATCAGTTTTTCACACAGGACCTTGTGAGTTTGGATTAAGTGTGACAAACATGCAAAAGAATAGGAAATCAGGGAGTTACGATGAATTCAAAGTGAATCCATAGACGCTCCATGATCAGTTGGAGACACCAACACTCCATTTGCAATTTACAGAGAAAATTTTCCTTTGAGACAATTATGTGCAGAATAAATATACAGAAAAACTGTGTGTCTAAGTTGAGCTTCAGTAATTTTATGCTAATTTTCAGCTCCATTTGACAGTACCAGCTATGTCTATAAGATTTCAGAAATGTCATGCACACAGCTTGTTTTTTGTCATCAGTATTTTGTGCTTTGATTGTTATTTTGGACATAGAGCAGGTTACTTCTTTCAGAATTTTTCAACCATTGAATTGAATGGAAAAAAACGAATCAAAAAATGCTACAATAAATGCAGCAAAACCTTCATTTTTGCCGCAGTTTCTTTCCTGCCAAGCACTCAGGTTTTGCTGCAGAAAAAAAAGATCAAAAATGCCCAGTGTGAACTTAGCCTATGACTTTTTATGGGTATCATAATATTTCCATAACATTCGATGCAGCTCCACCAAAAAAAAACAAAGAGCTTGCAACACACTTTAGAAAAGTTTCTACCACTAGAGGTAATATTTTATAACTAACTGCAGGTAAACCACCCACCACTAAAAGTTTTAGATCCCCTGATGTGTATTTATGGAATAATGAAATACAGAAACCGAGAATGAAAATATCCGAAGTATTTGGTTAAAGTCCAGATGATTATTATTATTTGAAAGTCTCATTTTATATTTTAATTTTTATTCTCATTATTTTTAGTCGTTTGTTTTAATATAGCCAGCATATTTTTCCTTTGAATTCTCAGCTGTACAGTTGGTAAACTTGGTTTCATTATTATCTGAACGACCTGCTGGAGAGCTGGATTTACATTAAGGTAGCAGATTGGATCTGTTGACAATAAGTCAATGATTCCTTCTGACTTGACTTTAATAGTCCTGAAGAGGTGATTATAGGATTCTAGAATATAGAGATGAATGACCCGAGTTTTATTAAAAAGATCGATGGAGGCATTGTGGAAAGACAATTATTTCATAGTTATGGCAGGTGATGACTTCCATGATTGCTTATATGTGCCATTCTAACAAATTACACCATCATAACCATACAGCGAAGATGTAGAGAGACAGAAGGAAAAAGAATCAAGCAAATTATCCAAGAACAGAATGAGAATGCGGTGTTATCTATCTATTGATCTATCTGCTTATCTACAATATCTATCTATCTATCTATGTATCTATTATCTATCTAGTATCTATCTATCTATCTATCTATCTATCTATCTATCTATCACCTATCTATTATCTATCTATCATCTATCTATTATCTATATCTATCTATCTATCTATCTATTATCTATGTATTATCTATTTATCTATTTATCACCTATCAATTATCTATCTATCTATCTATCTATCTATCTATTATCTATCTAGTATCTATCTATTGTCTATCTGTTATCTATCTATTATCTATCTATTATCTAATATCTATCTATCTATTATTTATTATCTATCTAGTATCTGTCTATTGTCTCTCTGTTATCTATCTAGTATCTATTAATCTATCTATCTATCACCTATCTGTCTAGTATCTATCTATCTATTATTTATCTATCTATCTATCTATTATATATCTATCTATCTATTATTTATCTATCTATCTATCTAATCTATCTATCTATCTATCTATCTATCTATCATCTATCCACCTATTATCTATGTATTATCTATCTATCTCATATATATATATGTCTATCTTCTTCATATTTTTAATTCTTTCTTTACTTTTTTCTATTTCTTTTTCCTTGCCTACTTTCCTCTTTCTTTCCTTTGTTACCTTATTCTTTCATTTTTTGCTGTCTTTCCTTCCCTCTTTTCCTTCTTTCTCTTTTCAGGAACTAAAGAGTTGAATAACATTATATTGTCTAGGTGCCGTTATCCAAAGACACCAATCCTGACACGTATCCTTTAGGATTTTATCACTTTTCATCAAACCTACGTATGATATGCATGAGTCTCTCCTAATAGCAGATAATGGATGTTTTAATGAAATGAGCTTAGTGAACTAAAACTGGGGCAAATATCCATAGCTGCTGGAGAACATGTCTCAGTAACATTAGAGTCATTTCTGTATTAAGCCCTAAAATTGTGCTGTATTTTTTTATTTATTGCACTCCATCATTGTATTAATGTGTAATAAGATGCTTTTGATTGGGACCCAGAAGGGTTAATTGCAAAATTCTGTCTACAAAAAAACATATTCCGAAAATGCCATTTGTTAGATTTAATATATCGCTAATGTTCTTCCTATATATGTCAGAAATCCAGCCTGCAGTCGAAAAATTGCCATCACTGATTTGATGATCTTGAAAATATAATTTATTATGATTTATAAGACAATTTTGCTTCATTTTTATAGCTGTAAAGAAAAGACGGTATAAAATTCTAATAATCGCCGTTCTTAATGTACCCTTTCTATTGTCTCACATGTTTCATTTCATCATGTTCATTTTGTTAATAAATATGACAATATTCCTTCCTTTAAAATGATCTGCAATGATTTTCAAAGAGAGAGAAGCAGTAAAAGAATATAAAAAAGAATAAAAGAATATAAAGCAGAGTCCCTGCTGTTTTTTGTACTGCCCTGCTGGGAAATCACAAATAAAATTTTTCTGATAGGGAGTGTTATTAAAAGTAACTATAATCCTTTTAAGTAGACGTCTCATAAAATCATACAATTAAATCTACAAATGACAAGTGCGTTTTCAACTGCCTATTGCCAATTTCAAGAGTAATTGCTTCAGGCCAATGCTATTTTCTTCTTATATCTGTCTCTCATGTTGATGCCGTTGTCTCATAGACATTGTCCCCAATGGCTTGTATACTTACACTCTTTAAATATGCAAGACAACTAGTGGATAGTGAATAGTCTTTCTATCTTTATTTATCTATCTATTATCTATCTTTATATCTATCTATCTATATCTATTATCTATCTATCTATCTATCTATCTATCTATGTTATCTATCTACAGTTGTGCTCAAAAGTTTACATACCCAGGCAGAATTTTTGCTTTCTTGGCCATTTTTGAGACAATATGAATGAAAACACCTAAATTTTTTCTCCACTCATGGTTAGTGGTTGGGTGAAGCCATTTATTGTCAAACTAATGAGCTTTCTCTTCTTAAATCATAATGACAACCCAAAACATCCAAATGACCCTGATGAAAAGTTCACATACCCCATTTCTGAATACCTTGTACTGCCCCCTCTAACATCAGTGACAGCTGTAGTCTTTTGTGGTAGTTGTGGGTGAGGTTCTTTTTTTTCTCAGATGGTAAAGCTACCCACTGTTCTTGGCAAAAAGTTTCCAGTTCCTGTAAATGCCTGGGCTGTCTAGCATGCACTGCGTGCTTGAGATCTCCCCAAAGTGGCTCAATGATATTAAGGTCAGGAGACTGAGATGGCCGCTCCAGAACCTTCTCTTTGTTCTGCTGTAACCAATGATAGACTGACTTGGCCTTGTCTTTTGGATCGTTGTCATGTTTGAACATCCAAGTAAGTCACATGCACAGCTTCCAGGCTGATGATTGGCTCCAGTATTTGCTCAAAATGTGCTGCCTTCACTTTTATTTCAACTATGACCAAGTTTCCTGTGCCTTTGTAGCTCACACATCCCCAGAACATCAGCGATCCACCTCCGTGCTTTACAGTAGGAATATACAGTAGGTGATACTTTTATGATAGGCTTTGTTGACCTCTCTCAAATTTAATGTTTATGGTTGTGGCCAAAAAGTTTTAATTTTGCTTTTATCACTCCAAATTACCCTGTTCCAGAAGTTTTGAGGCTTGCCCCTGTTCTATTTTGCATATTGTAGGAGAGATACTTTGTGGCATTTGCGCAGCAATGGCTTTCTTCTGGCGACTCGGCAGTGCAACCCATTTTTCTTCAAGTGCCTCCTTATTGTGCAACTTGAAACAGCCACACCACTAGTTTTCAGAGAGTCCAGTATTTCAGCTGATGTTATTTGTTGGTTTTTCTTTGCATCCCGAACAATTTCTTGTTAGCTGTGGACAAAATTTTTGTTGGTCTACCTGACCGTGGTTTTGTTTTTACAGAGCCCCTGATTTTACATTTGTTAATCACAGTTTGAATGCTGATGACTGTTATGAATGTGCTAGAGATGGTTTCTGAGCAGAGGCTCCCTCTGGTGGTTACAGACAGTATTGAACCTTTCAGCGAGGAGTGGCAATCTGGAATCACGGACTGGTCTGATATAAGGGAGGTTCCCTCCCATGATGGTTGCCGGTGATCAATTGTTCTTGTCTCAATTGTGGTTCCTGGTTCATTTGGAAGTTTTCTGGAGTCCTGCATGCATCTCCTGCTTTCAGATAAGATATTTTTTGCTTTTCTTTTTGTGCTTGCTTTTTGCATTGTTTTCTGCACTTTTGTGGAGGTCAGCCAGGTCCCCTCTTGGGGCCTGAGCTCCTCACAGTTTTTCTGCAACCATTGTTATTTGCTCATTTGCTTTTTCCTGTTTTTTCAGCGCTGCGGCTTGGTTTTTCTTCACACTGAGATCTGATTTAGTGGGTGGCGAGATCATGTGATCTCAGTATTTTTGTAATCAGAATTGTTGGATTTTTGTAGGGTTTTCTGGGTTGCAGAAAGTAATCTCTCCTGTCCTATCCTATTTAGTCAGCTTGTGGCCCCAGCGTTTGCTCAGTCTATTTTCTGCCTATGATTGTATTTTCATCTTGTCTAGCCGCCATTATATGTTTGGGGGCTTCCTATTTTCTTTGGGGATCTGCTCCGGGGCAGATAGCTTTCATCTTTCTGCCATAAGGTGTAGTTATCTCTCAGGCTGTGACGAGGCGTCTAGGATCAACGTAGGAACGCTCCACGGCTACCTCTAGTTGTGTCGTTAGTTTAGGAATCTGCAACCCATCAGTTACCAACATCTCAGGTGTTCGGCTGCCCTGCTGTTGTTCCTGTCCTCCTCAGCTACCGAAACATAACAGTATCACCGGCCATAACTGAAAATTGTATGGTACTCACAGAAGGGAAAACTAGTGTGGAAAGAAAAAAGTTGTCAGAGTTGTCAGAGATTTTTTTTCTTTTTTCTGTCTGTTGCATTTTTTCCCTCTTTTTCTCTGGGTGCTGAGGAGGATTTTTTTTTCTCTCAATGGAGTTTGCACAGTTGTCTGGCCGTGTGGATCAGCTTGCCACTGAGGTTCGGAGTATTGCTACCTATCTTGCTAGGTTGCCGGTTGTGTAACCTAGGATTCCCATGCCAGATTTGTTTTTGGGGGATCGGGTAAATTTCTGAATTTCAAAAATAACTGTAAGTTGTTTTTTGCCTTAAAGCCTAAGTCTTCAGGTAATGCAGCACAGCAGGTTCAAATTGTCATCTCTCTCCTGTGCAGCGATCCTCAGGATTGGGTTTTTTCCCTGACACCTGGGGATCCTGTTTTGAATGATATTGATGCATTTTTTCTGGCTCTGGGGTTATTGTACGATGAACCTAATGTCACTGATCAAGCTGAAAAAACTTTGTTGGCATTAAATCAGGGTCTTGAAGACGCTGAGTTGTACTGTCAGAAATTCCGAAAGTGGGCAGTCCTGACCAAATGGAATGATGATGCTTTGGCAGCCCTTTTTTCGGAAGGGGCTGTCAGAGAATGTAAAGGATGTTATGGTGGGATTCCCTGCTCCCTCTGGTCTCAATGATTCTATGTGATTGGCTATTCAAATTGTCAGACGTTTGTGTGAGCGCAGAGGTATGCGTGAGATAGTGTTGACTTGTGAGTAGTGTTGAGCGATACGATACCGCAAGTATCGGGTATCGGCCGATATTAGCTCTATCGGCCTTTCGATACTTAGTTCCGATATTTTCGTCTTATCGGATACCGGAATCGGGATTGTCACTGTCACTGTCAGTGTCCGTCGGTCGGGTCTGTCAGGAGTCAGCGGCACTTACCTGGCAGAAGATCTCCGGCGGTCACGGGCTGGACTGCTTCATGGCCGCCATCATCTTTCCCCGGCGGTCACATGCAGTTTCTCGCGATAACTGCAGTGACTGCTGGGTAATCCCGGCCGTAAAGCAGTCAGTCCGATGACGTCACCGCCGGGGAAGCAGGTAATCAGCTGTGCTGCGTTGCGATGACAGGCTCTGCCTGTCATTGCGATGTAGCAGAGCTGGATCGTCGTGGGACTGTCGTTACTATGGACTGCGTCGGACAGGTGGTATACTGTTGGTTTGTTTTTTTTCTTTTTTACAGGAGATCGATGGCGTCGCAGGAATGAGTGTATAATAAAATTAATGAAAACTGTGTTGTCTCTTTTATTTCATTAAAAGACTTTTTTCTTGCTTTGTCTTTTTTTTATACATTTAATAACTTTGGGATTAATAATGGATCGGTGTCTTATTGACACCTCTCCATTATTAACCGGGCTTATTGTCACCGTGCAATCAACGGTGACATTAACCCCTTATTACCCCACTTGCCACCACTACAGGGCAGTGGGAAGAGCCGGGTAAAGTGCCACAATTGGCACATCTTTTGATGCGCCAAATGTGGGGCTGCTGTAGCCTGGTATTATCAGGCTGTTGAGGGCCAAAATCCATGGGCCTTGACAGTCTTTAATACCAGGCCGCAGCAGTCTGCATTTTACTTGGCTGGTTAACAAAAATAGGGGGACCCCTACGCCATTTTTTTTTCGAGGGGATCCCCTATTTTTGTTAACCAGCCAAGCTAAGCAGACTGCTGTGGCCTGGTATTATCAGGCTTGCAAGGTCCATGGATATTGGATCCTTACCAGCCTGAAAAACCAGGCCTCAGCGGTCTGCTTCATCTGGCTGGTTAACAAAAATAGGGGGGACCCCACGCCAATTTTTTTCGAGGGGATCCCCTATTTTTGTTAATCAGCCAAGATATGCAGACTGCTGTGGCCTGGTATTATCAGGCTGGCAAGGTCCATGGATCTTGGCTCCTTAACAGCCTGAAAATCCAGGCCTCAGCGGTCTGCTTCATCTGGCTGGTTAACAAAAATAGGGGGGACCCGACGCCATTTTTTATTCGAAGGGAACCCCTATTTTTGTTAATCAGTTCCCTCTGACGTCACTGATTGTGTCCCTGGCTGACCTGAAGTGAAAGTGGAAAGCAATCAATTAAGCTTTCCACTTCCTCTCCTGTCAGCCAGGAGAGGAACTCATTCATTTGGTGGTTTACTGTGAGGCTGCAGCATTAGCTGCGGTCCCTGCAGTAAACATTAACCCTTTCTGAAGGATTACACCGTGGGACCTGACTGTGCATGGGGTAGGTAAGAATAATTTTGCTTTTTTATTTTATTTTTATTACAGGAAATGGTTTTTGCAGTCAAATAAAAGATGGTCAAAAACATGTGTCTTTATTTCATTAAAATGATTTTTAATTAAAGTGTGTGTGTTTTAGTTTTATTTCATGCAATAGGATTAATAATTGATAGTTGTCTAATTGACAGCTCTCAATTATTAACCTGGCTTAAGGTCACCTTTCAATTGCAATGTGGCTTTAACCCCATATTAACCCATTCGCCACCGCTACAGGGCAATGGGAATAGACGGGCAAAGTGCCAGAAAGGGCGAATCTAATTATAGATTTGTCTTTTCTGGGGTGTCTGGGGGCAGATGTTAGTAGCCAGGGGGGGCCAAAAATAATGGTCCCTCTCTGGGGTATTATTATCTGCCCCCATTCGCTGGCTTTGTCTGTCTGGTTGCGAAAATAGGGCGGGAGCCCACGCATTTTTTTTAAACAATTTTACACCTCATATATATATATACATGTCATTGAATTTGTGACACATATATATATATTTATATTTATAGTTCATACACTTCTACATAGTATAATAGCCGCTAATTCAATTGACGGCTTTTGTGAAAATGCAGAACCCGACATGAAATGACACTTGGTGTACATAGGGTTAACCATGCCTTTCATGTCCTTTGCTATCTGATTTGCACAAACAATTACATCAGTCTATGTGTGCAAAATTTCACACCTGTAGGGGTTAATTAAAGGTGTAAATTCGAAGCAAAAAAGTCCGTTTTTTTTACAACGAATTTACACCTTTAATTAACCCCTACAGGTGTGAAATTTTGCACACATAGACTGATGTAATTGTTTGTGCAAATCAGATTGCAAACGACATGAAAATACATGGTTAACCCTATGTACACCAAGTGTCATTTCATGTCGGGTGCTTCTGTCTTTTCACAGAAGCCGGCTTTACACGGCAATTGAATCAGAGGATATTTTACTATGTAGAAGTGTATAAACTATACATATATGTATATATATATGTCACAATGACATGTATATATATATATATATATATATATATGTATTCTATGTGTGTATATTTAGTGTTTACAAGGAAATAAAGGTTTTTTTTAGTTGCGATATTTTGTTCCCATAGACTTACATGGACTTCCGGTATCGGAATCGGATATCGCCGATATTTAGTGATATCGGCGATACCATTCCGATCCAATATTTTTAGATATCGAGCAGTATCGCTCAACACTACTTGTGAGCCAGCTTCTGAGCCCATGCAGTGTGATAGAGTGACTTCTGGGCTCATCGTCTGAGTTTCGAAAGCGCAATGGGTTATGTTTCCACTGTGGTGATGCCTCTCATGCTATTTCAGTCTGCCCTAAGCGAGGAAGACGTTTTGCACGCTCAGTTGTCTTGGGTAGTGTTCAGACTAAATTTCTGTTGACTGTTACCCTGATTTGCTCCCTGTCCACATTTTCTGCTCAGGCTTTTGTTGATTCAGGAGCAGCTATTAACCTGATGGATTTTGACTTTGCCAAACGTTGTGGGTTTCCCATGATACCCCTGCGGAAGTCTATTCCCCTACTGGGCATTGATTCTACCCCTTTGGCGGAGAATAAACCCCAGTTTTCTACTCAGGTGATAATGAGGGTTGAACCAGATCATCAGTAGAGTTGCAAATTTCTGGTGCTGTATAATCTGCATGACATTATTGTACTAGGTTTCCCTTGGTTACAGTCTCATAATCATGTTTTGGATTGGAAATCTGTGTCTGTAACCAGTTGGGGCTGCCAATGTGTTAATGCCGACACTCCTGTTTTTCTGCCTCTCCCAAGTCTCAGGATGTTCCTGACGTTTTGACTGATTTTTCGGATGTATTTAGTGAAAGTAAATCTGCATCTTTGCCCCCTCACAGGAGCTACGATTGCACTATTGAATTAGTGCCTGGTGGTAAATTTCCTAAAGGTCGCCTTTTAAACTTGTCTGTACCTGAACACGATGCTATGCGATCTTATACCAAGGAGTCATTGGAGAAGGGTCATATCAGACCATCCTCTTCACCCTTGGGTGCCGTTTTTTTCTTTGTGGCCAAAAAGGATGGTTCATTGAGGCCGTGTATTGATTATCGTCTCTTGAATAATATCACTGTGAAGTATCAATACCCGTTACCCTTGATTTCTGACCTGTTTTCCAGGGTGAAAAGTGCTAGTTGGTTTACCAAGCTTGACCTCAGGGGGGCATATAACCTTATTCGCATTAAGCACGGGGATGAATGGAAGACGGCGTTTAATACCCTAGAGGGGCATTTTGAGTACCTAGTGATGCCCTTTGGGCTCACTAATGCTCCTTCCGTCTTCCAATCCTTCATGAATGATATTTTCAGGGATTTTGTGGATACATTTCTGATTGTTTATTTGGATGATATCTCGATTTTTTCCAATGACTGGGATTCTCATGTGAAACATGTTCGGACTGTGTTCCAGATTTTGAGAGAAAATGCACTGTATGTGAAGGGATCTAAGTGTCTTTTTGGCGTACAGAAGGTCTCATTTCTGGGATTCATTTTGTCTCCGTCTGTTATTGAAATGGACCCGGTCAAGGTTCAAGCCATCTGTGATTGGGTCCAACCTACTTCATTAAAGGCTCTTCAGAGATTTTTGTGTTTTGTCAATTTTTATCGTAAATTTATTGGTAATT
>JARQOD010000001.1:964995861-965017513 GCA_033576555.1 Oophaga sylvatica
TCTCAGCAACTTCATGATGTCAGAATGTATGCAGGGACTTTTAGGGATGAGTGAATCTGAACGGTAATGTTCAGAGTCCGTTCCGGATACCCAGTTTCCAGTAGCAGACTTTTTACCATATGTCCGGTTTCTTGTTCTGGTTTTCCAGTTTTGCCAAGCTTGCTGAAAGGCTGCAGTGCAGCCAGATCCCGAGTGTCACTGCCATTATGGTCTCATTGGTGTAAAGATAGGGCACAGCTGGAATGAGAGACAGCATCTGACTGCACACTCTGCAAAATGTCGCTGTGTGTACTCTGCAACCCATATCTGTGGGAGTACTGTGCTAAATGCCACTGTATGTGCTCTCCAACCCATATCTGTGGGAGTACTGTGCCAAAAGCCGCAGTGTGTGCTCTGCATCTCCGCCTGTGAGTGTACTGTACTTTTAAGCTGCTGTGTGTACTTTGCCCACCCCACCTCTGGGAGTCCTGGTCATTTCAGAAGCTGTGTGCACTCTACACCCCACACCTGTGAAAGAAAAGCTCCTTTATACCACAGTGTGTACTCTGCAACCCCGCATGAAAGAGCACTATGACTTTAATCCGCTGTGTGTACTCTTTCCACCCACCTGTGGGAGTACTGTGCCATAGAGCTGCTTTGTGTACTCTGAACTCTCCACCTGTGGGAGTACTGTGCCTTTAAGCCGCTGTATATACTCTGCCCTACCAAGTGTGAGAGTACAGTGCCTTTAACCCCTTTCCATCATCGGGATGATAGCACCTGTTTGGTGAAGGTTCAGCGCTGAGCCCGCAAGTTTCTGGGCATATGACAGCTGATCCATACAGCTGACATGGGCCCTCAACCAGCTGCGGGTGGAATCGCATTAACTAGTTAAAGGTCGCTATCAATCTCTGACTGCGGAATTTAACTCTCGCTTCTGGCAAGCGCGCCGGAAATCCCACCCATCAGTGACCCCGTCACATGATCGCTGGTCACCGATGGGTTGGCATGACAACCAGAGGTCTCCAGCAGACCTCTATGGTTGTCACAGCAGGATTGCTATGAACACCACCCGGTGGCCGGCGCTCAAAGTAAATGAGCATTTCTGCTACATACAGGCGACCTGATCATCGCCTGTATGTAGCAGAGCCAATCAGAAAACTGCAGCTATTGAAGCATGCAAAAAATAAAAAAAGTTTAACAAAAATAAACCTATATATTTAAAAAAATATATCTAAAAGTTCAAATCAACCCCTTTCTCCTCATTCAAAGTAAAACAATAACAAAAAATCAAATATACACAAATTTGGTATCACCGCATTCACAATCGCCCGATCTATCAATATAAAAAAAGAATTAACCTGATTGTTAAACGGCATAATGATAAAAAAGTAAAAATGCTAAAATTTGGCTTTTTTTGGTCGCCACAACATTGCATTAAAATGCAATAACGGGCGATCAAAAGATCGGCTCTGCACCAAAATGATATAATTAAAAACGTCAGCTCGGGTCGCAAAAAAATAATCTCTCACCCAACCCTAAATTACCAAAAATGGAGACGCTATGGGAATATGGCGCAATTATTTTTTTAACAAACTTTGACATTTTTTTTCATCACTTATATAAAAAAGAACCTAAACATGTTTGGTCTGTGTGAACTCGTAATGACCTGAAGAATCATAATGCAAGTCAGTTTTAGCATTTGGTGAACATAGTAAAAAAAAAACTGTGGAATTGCACTTTTTTTGTATTTCACCGAACTTGGAATTTTTTTCCTTTTTGCAGCACATCATGTTAAAACCAATGGTGTCATTCAAAAGTACAACTCGTCCCACAAAGAACAAGCTGTCACATGGCCATTTTGACAAAAAATAAAAAAGTTATGGCTCTGGGAAGAAGGGGAGCAAAAAACAAAAGCATAAAAGTGCAAAATGGCCCGAGGGTTAAGGGGTTATGCTGCTGTGTGTACTCTGATCCACCATAAATAATTGACATCAGCTGTCCTGTTACCGTTTCTAGGCCAAATAAATAATTTTTCAGGGCTGTTGTGTTTTTTTAGTAGTCTAAGAAATAAATAATTGGCATCAGCAATCTCGCTTTCATTTTTAGGCCAAAGTAATAATTTTTCCAGGCCGCTGTGTGTTTTTTAGTGGTCTGTGAAAAAATAATTGACATCAGACGTCTTGTTACCATTTCTAGGACAAATAAATAAGTTTGCTAAACCGGTGTGTTTTCCAGCAGTCTGAGAGATAAATAATTGGAATCAGCCATCTTTTTGCCATTTATAGGCCCCCAAAATAATTCTCAAGGACTGCTGTGTGTTTTCTAGCTGTCTTGCAAATAAATAATTGGCATCATCCATCTTGTTGCCATTTGTAGGCCAAAAAATATTTTTTCCTTACCTCTTTCTTTTCTTCTAATGTGGCAAATAAATAATTTGCATTAGCCTTCTCGTTGTCATTTGTAGGCCAAATAAATACTTTTTCATGACAGCTGTGTGTTTTCTACTACTATTGCAATTAAGTAATTGGCATCAGACATCTCATTGCTATTTCTTGGCCAAACAAATAATTTTTCTTGACTGGTGTGTGTTTTTTAACAGTCTGGGAAAAAATATATGGCATCAGGCATCTCGTTCCCATTTCTAGACCAAAAAAATATTTTTTCTTGACTGATATGTGTTTTTTAGTAATCTGGGCAATAAATAATTGGCATCAGCCATAACATTGCCATTTCAAGGCAAAACAAAATAATTTTACTGGACCAATGTGTCATTTATAGTAGTCTGAGAAATCAATAATCAGGATCAGCCAGCTTGTTGCCGTTTAAAGGCTGAAGAAATTATTTTTCAGTGAGTAATGTGGAAGGGCTAGTGCCAACGGACAGTGGACCACTGCAGGACTTGTCAGATGATGACAAAACTCAGTTTCCAACTACAGCGTGTCTCTGCAGTTTACAGAACGGCAAAGAGGGCAGGGTTGAGAAATCAGTGGAACAGTATGCAGGGGATGATGAAGTCCTAAACCCCACATAGAATGGAGGCCATCCAAGTGACAAGCACAATTTGGAGAAGAAGGAGGTGGCCATGCTGCCACAGCTGCAAAGCAAAAGAAGGAACTCGGTGCAAAGGCCAGTATGTCAGCAGCAGCTACGTCCAGAAGCAGACTTTTTAAAAAGTCTTTCTGAACCTGGTAAACCCAAACATTAATGGGTTCGCTCATAACTAGTGTCCTTATTATGCTTACTCTAGTCACGCAAAGAGAAGTCCTCTGGAAGGTTTGGCTTTTTGAGTAAAGATGTTTAAGGTTTTAGAGCGCAGTAGTGCTAAGAAAAATTGTTGAGGACCATACAGGGTTAAATGAGCAGCTGAGGTGATTGAAAGGGAAAGAGGTGTTAATATTTATTGATTTTTAACCTTTTGCTAGCCCTACATGGCTTAGAAAGATGGTGGTCATATTGCTGTATTCCCAAAGAGCAAATTATAAAAAATCCACTTACTAGAAAATGCTAATTTTTATAAAATTTCTAGTAAAATTCAATTCACTCAACTCCACCTAATAACAAATGGGAACATTGGAAGATTTCAAATTATAAGATAGTGAAATCAAAAATAAGAAAAGAAAAAAGAAGAAAAACTTAACTAGTAGGTCATTTTCTTGTAATACATTATCTTTAAGGCTTTTGATATATTATACATTCCCGAGTTAACCCCACCTCAGATTCATAAGCAATACATAGATTCAACATCAGTACCTTGACACTATGTGAAAGAAAAAAAATACATATTTTGCTTATATTTTTTTGCTCAGTATGAATCCTTTTGTTTCCTGTCAAATAACCACATCTAGATAAAAACTTTACATCTCTGGTTGCATATTTTTTCAGCTAACCCACATGGCAGTTATTTCAGCTAGGAAATGAAAGATGTGATCTGTGAAAATGGCTACTTTCATGCCTGGTTTTTCTCAGTTAATATAAGCTGAGAATTTCTAGTTTCAGGGTAAGTACAAAGATATCATCTGTATTTACACTTTCTTATCTCAGAAATTAAAAAATAAAGTTGATACATAAGTAAACAGGAAAGTGAAGGAATAACTTATTCTGCACCTCGGTAGTCTAGCCAAAACATATAGCAGAATGCAGTAGTGATGATGAAGCTTTCTTAACTGTAACTAAAGTATCAACTTTTATTCATTTTTTCAATGTATATAATTTAGTTATGGAAACTCATGAAATACATGTGTCATGTAGATGATGCCCTTTTTAGATTTGAACCAAGTATCTAATGTCAATATTGCTAGCCTCTAAGCCACCATGCTTGGATATTACTTATATTTCCAGACTTAAGCGTTGGTCTGAAACTATTTAATCTATAGTCTCTATTTAATGTAATAATCTCATCTCTTTTTTAGTATACTTTAATTAAAATTACTAATCATTCTCTCCATGCTCTGATTCACTTTTTTCTTTACCTATTTTCATTTGATGATGCTTTGCTTGAGAATTCCTAGTGCATGCTTAGATAGTGAAACAAGACATCATCAGGGGGCAGAGGCTGTGGTCACTGTCATAGGTGTCGCCCCATCCCTGAAATGAAGTGTCGTCAGTGATCTCCATTTCAGCAGCTGGTTAGTCTCTGCTCTACCGAGCATGCATCACTTGTCAGTTAGGATGTTTGCTCAGTAGTATCTTGTCACTTGCCACATTCTTTTTAATGCACAGTGACAGTGCGCTCCCTCACCATTTCCGATAAGATGTGACGAGCTGGCAACAGAGCACACTGTCAGTGCACGTTGTAAAGTAATTACCCGATGAGCAGGAAAAGAATAGAACATCTGTTCTGCCAAAAGTGACTTTGGTTTCAGAGATCACAGCCTCTGCCCCCTGATTATGTCTCTTTTGAGTAACATAACATGTACTGGGGAATCTCAAACAAAATGTCGTCAAACAGGAAGTTAGTAAAAAAAGTAATGAAGCAGCTATATAATGTAGAGTAGAGTGGAAACAGTAGCAATTTTTTATTAAATTTTATTGCAAAAGAGATTAGATTATTACATTAAATAGATAGACATTTAGGATTAAATGAGTGTTAGTTCCGAACAGTCCCGTTAAGTCCTATATGTCTATTAATGGGTAAGCACATCTTTGCAGACAACTTTTTTATTACTTCACTTACAACATTTTTCAATGAGTTCAGATTAAAAGAAAATTCATTTTAAAATACAGTACATGAAAAGTCTGTCAGTGCACTGTTTCATTAAATTGGCAGTTGGTTATCATTGGCTAAAGTCCATTTATAGGGTGAAGTCACTTTGACAATGCTAAGGCTTGCTTGCATTAAAAAGAGTTATATGCAGTCCTAAGAGACATCACAATCTTCTACACATCTTTTCAGGGCAACTGGAGCATCAAGGTATTGCTGTGAATCAAAGTTTTTGAAAAAAATTGCCAAACCTGTCAACTTTGCATTTCAAAAGATTAAATCATCTTTAATTGGGACATTTACTGTAGAAACTGATTCATTAAATTTTTTCCTTTAATATTATGGTGTCAAATACCTTAAAAAGCTGCAAGTTTTCAAGTTTTACTCTAGTTTTGGATAGCTTGGCTTAAATGGGCATAGCTGGGGAAGGAATGTATGTTGACCTGTCTAAATCATAGAAATTTATTGCACTTTAATGGTGTAAATTTCACCACAAATATATTACAGTCTATGATTGGAGTAAATCTCTGGCAGATGTGTATGACACATGTGAGATGTGTATAATCCATTAGGTGGCTAACCCTTCTCAAAAAATCAGGTCCATCTTTCTCTACTCTCCTTCATTTAGGCTAGTGTTCACAATGCCACTCTTAATGAAATCTGTTCATTAAAGCGAACCAGTCAGCAGGATTTTGCTAAGTAAACTACAGGCATTGTCAGGTTGTCAGTGTTAAACGGATTAAAATGATTCCTGAGGTGAAGAAATCCGTCTTATGGTTCTTGTGTAATTAGTGTTAGAAGTTTTCAGTTACTGATATGTTATTGCTCTGGGGTAGGCCTGAGGCAGTGTCTTATCTTCCTGCTCTGAGCCACAGAAAGAGTCTGTCTCTCTCTGTCGGCCTGTGGGCAAATCTTTCCTTGATTTTCCTTGCTTAAAGGTACTGCCACACTAAACAATCCCGCTAGCGATCACGATAACGACGCATACTAATGCGATCGCTAGCGGGATTGTTTCTATATCGCTAAGTGCGGCCACATTTAGCGATATAGTTAACGACGCTATCGCCGTTAGCGATCTTCTTAACGACTTTAGCGGTACAAAAGTACCGCTATATCGCTAAGAAAAGGTGCCACACTAGCGATATATACTTACCCAGCGGGAGCGCCGACGAGAAAATAGGGTCCGGAACGATTCCAGCGACGAGCGAGATCACAGCAGGAAGCTCGTCGCTGGCAGATGCCGCACTGAACAACATCGCTAACGGGATCGCTAAATAGTGACGTTTTTTAGCGATCCCGTTAGCGATATTGTTTAGTGTGGCATACCCTTAAGCCCTGTCTCACATAGCGATCTCGCTAGCGAGATCGCTGCTGAGTCACTAGTAGTGTTGAGCGATACTGCTCGATATCTAAAAATATCGTATCGAAATGGTATCGCCGATATCACTAAATATCGTCGATATCCGATTCCGATACCGGAAGTCCAATGTAAGTCTATGGGAACAAAAAATCGCAACAAAAAAAACCCTTTCTTTCGTTGTAAACACAAAATATACACACATAGAATACATATATATATATATACATGTCATTGTGACATATATATATATACATATATTTATAGTTTATACACTTCTACATAGTAAAATAGACTCTGATTCAATTGCCGGGTAAAGCCGTGACATACCCCATAGAAGTCGACGGGCTCGGTGCCGAGTACCCCCAAAACCTCTGGCTCTGTGCGACTCAACTTTGGCGTCACAAACAGGATTCTGTAGCTCGCTATAAGCGAGTCCTGTGTGCCTGAATTGAACTGGTTTTGTGCTTGAGAATTGCTAAAATCATCAGAGAATGTATTTGCCATTTTTCCGCCATATCTGCGTCACGACCAGGCACTGGTGAAGAAGAAGGGCGTGCTCTTCGTGGGTGTACACTCACTCAGTGGCGTGAAAACGATGGCCGACCACTCTAAATGGTACTGCAATGTAAGATCGTGCCCCACAGCTCTTCAGTTCCACCTCCTCATCCTCCTCAGTGTGCGGAAAATAACACGAAGGTCCCGCCTCCCTACAAAAGAGGGGCCCTCTCCAGATGCTAATGACACATGTGACTTGGCAGAGATGGCTAATGGACACGAGCAGAAGTGTGAAGGGATGGAGCAGTCAGAGCTCTCCCCCCACGGAAGCGACCCAATCGCCACGGAACCACCGTTGGGCACCCGGCCTGGAAACCCTCCTACGCTGGAAGAAGCGGAGGATACCCTAAGAGGCCTGGCCCGGCACCGGGAGGAGGTCGCCAGGATGGAAGCCAGCTGGCGTGCCCTAAAACTAAACTTGGAGCGGCGCCAATCCCTCTTACCTGAAGTTTCTGTACCGGAAGGTGAGGCACCCGTTCTAGTAGAGGAGTCCATGTGGGCATCCCAGCCCTTGCAATGTGATCCGGTTGACGTTGTCGCAGTGGAGGCACCCGTTCCTGCAAAAAACTCTGCACCGGCAGCACCCCAGATCCCGCTGTCTGCCCCCGTCGCTGAGACAGCAATTACTTGCAAAGTCAATATTTGGCTAGAAAATGAACTTTATCCCCCAAAACACATTTCAACATCATTGCAGCCCTGCCTTAAAAGGACCAGCTAACCTCTTTTCAATGATTGCTCCATTAACACAGGTGTGGGTGTTGATGAGGACATGGCTGGAGATCAATCTGTCATGATTAAGTAAGAATGACACCACTGGACACTTTAAAAGGAGGCTGGTGCTTGGCATCATTGTTTCTCTTCTGTTAACCATGGTTATCTCTAAAGAAACACGTGCAGTCATCATTGCAATGCACAAAAATGGCCTAACAGGGAAGAGTATCGCAGCTAGAAAGATTGCACCTCAGTCAACAATCTATCGCATCATCAAGAACTCCAAGGAGAGAGGTTCCATTGTTGCCAAAAAGGCTCCAGGGCGCCCAAGAAAGACCAGCAAGCGCCAGGACCGTCTCTTAAAAGTGTTTCAGCTGTGGGATCGGGCTACCAGCAGTGTAGAGCTTGCTCAGGAATGGCAGCAGGCAGGTGTGAGTGCATCTGCAATCACTGTGAGGCGGAGACTCTTGGAGCAAGGCCTGGTCTCAAGGAGGGCAGCAAAGAAGCCACTTCTCTCCTGAAAAAACATCATGGACAGACTTATATTCTGCAAAAGGTACAGGCAGTGGACTGCTGAGGACTGGGGTAAAGTTATTTTCTCTGATGAATCCCCTTTTCGATTGTTTGGGACATCAGGAAAACGCCTCATTCGGAGAAGACAAGGTGAGCGCTACCACCAGTCTTGTCTCATGCCAACTGTTAAGCATCTTGAAACCATTCATGTGTGGGGTTGCTTCTCAGCCAAGGGAATCGGCTCTCTCACAGTCTTGCCTAAAAACACAGCCATGAATAGTGTTGAGCGATACTGCTCGATATCTAAAAATATCGTATCGGAATGGTATCGCCGATATCACTAAATATCGTCGATATCCGATTCCGATACCGGAAGTCCCATGTAAGTCTATGGGAACAAAATATCGCAACAAAAAAAAATACTTTCTTTCGTTGTAAACACAAAATATACACACATAGAATACATATATATATATATACATGTCATTGTGACATATATATATATATACATATATTTATAGTTTATACTCTTCTACATAGTAAAATAGACTCTGATTTAATTGCCGGGTAAGCCGTGACATACCCCATAGAAGTCGACGGGCTCGGTGCCGAGTACCCCCAAAACCTCTGGCTCTGTGCAACTCAACTTGGGCGTCACGAACAGGATTCTGTAGCTCGCTATAAGCGAGTCCTGTGTGCCTGAATTGAACTGGTTTTGTGCTTGAGAATTGCTAAAATCATCAGAGAATGTATTTGCCATTTTTCCGCCATATCTGCGTCACGACGAGGCACTGGTGAAGAAGAAGGGCGTGCTCTTCGTGGGTGTACACTCACTCAGTGGCGCAAAAACGATGGCCGACCACTCTAAATCGTACTGCAATGTAAGATCGTGCCCCACAGCTCTTCAGTTCCGCCTCCTCATCCTCCTCAGTGTGCGGAAACTAACACGAAGGTCCCACCTCACTACAAAAGAGGGGCCCTCTCCAGATGCTAATGACACATGTGACTTGGCAGAGATGGCTAATGGACACGAGCAGAAGTGTGAAGGGATGGAGCAGTCAGAGCTCTCCCCCCACGGAAGCGACCCGATCGCCACGGAACCACCGTTGGGCACCCGGCCTGGAAACCCTCCTACGCTGCAAGAAGCGGAGGATACCCTAAGAGGCCTGGCCCGGCACCGGGAGGAGGTCGCCAGGATGGAAGCCAGCTGGCGTGCCCTAAAACTAAACTTGGAGCGGCGCCAATCCCTCTTACCTGAAGTGTCTGTACCGGAAGGTGAGGCACCCGTTCTAGTAGAGGAGTCTGTGCGGGCATCCCAGCCCTTGCAATGTGATCCGGTTGACGTTGTCGCAGTGGAGGCACCCGTTCCTGCAAAAAACTCTGCACCGGCAGCACCCCAGATCCCGCTGTCTGCCCCCGTCGCTGAGACAGAAGAAGCGACACCCGTCCTCATGGAGGAGGCCGCGCAGGCACCAGAGGTCTACCTGTCTGTACCGGAGCCCCGACTGTCATCTGTTCCAGAGCCGGCTGTTTCCTCCGCAGGGGAGCACCACCAGGACTGGGGGGCGCCAGGAGAGCTGCCGCAAACCGGACATCGTAAGCTGCAGTTTGATGGTGGAGACATGGAGATGCTGGTGGAGGAGAATTACAACCGGCGTCAGGAGGAAGAGTGGAGACGTTGGGAGCGGGAAGCAGAGCGACAAAGGGAGCAGCGAGAATCCCAAAAGCTTCGGCAACGTAACCTGGAGAAGGACCGGGCAGATAAGGACCGGATGAGAAAAGATAAAGGAACCCTGTGGGAGCGCGGCGTAAGGGTGCAGTACGGAGCTTTAAATTGTGGTGGTTGGGGCTTCATCCAGGAGCCTGGACTTTATTTAGAAGTGTTTGTGACCCGGCGGGACGTGGAGGCTCACCTCCCAGAAGGACACCCGGGGAGGGACCTGTTGCCAGGAGACTTGGTGACTTACACCCGACACTGGGGTTACAATGGATGGTACGCCCTAAATGTTACCAGGTGCGACCCCTACTCCCCAGAGTGTCAGGAACCTGTGAGACCCTCGGAGCCTTCAGCCTCCCACATCCAGGCCTCTGCACAAGTGCCCACCCCACGCCGTAAATCTCCCCAGCCTCCCTCAGTGGTCTCCTCAGCAGCCCCAGCTATGGACATGATAAGTATAGCTGGCCCGTACCCGGCGCCTGTTAGGCCCCCTGGGGTTCGTTCAGTCCGGGACATAGGGCTCCAGACCCGGAGGGAGATGAAAGAGGTGGCCACACAGACACAGATAGCGGGTCACGACTTGACTGTACAGGCCACACGACGTCATCAGGTCCTGGTGGTCCTTGGTGTCTCGGATGTTTGGCAAGCATAAGAAGAGTACCAGGTGGTACCTGGAACACCCCTGCCAAAGAATTATAAATAACCCGGACAGGGTCCCTGTATGTAAATAGTTAAATTGTTGATGTACCCGGACGGGTGAATGTTCATAAAAAAATTTTTAATTTAATAAAAAACACAACACAGTTTTCATTACTTTTATTACAGTCTCATCCTGCGACGCCATCGATCTCCTGTAAAAACAAAAACAAAAAAAAACAGCAGTATACCACCTGTCCGACGCAGTCCATAGTAACGAGTGTCCCACGACGATCCAGCTCTGCTACATCAGAATGACAGGCAGAGCCTGTCATCCCGGCGCAGCACAGCTGATTACCTGCTTCCCCGGCGGTGACATCATCGGACTGCTTTACGGCCGGGATTACCCTGCAGTCACTGCAGTTATCGCGAAAAACTGCATGTGACCGCCAGGGAGAAGATAATGGCGGCCATCAAGCAGTCCAGGACGTGACCGCCGGAGATCTTCTGCCAGGTAAGTGCCGCTGACTCCTGACAGACCCGACCGACGGACACTCACAGTGACAGTGATAAATCCGATTCCGGTATCCGATATGTCGAAAATAACGGTACTCGGAATCGAAAGCCCGATACAGCTAAAATCAGCCGATACCCGATATTTGCAGTATCGTATCGCTCAACATTAGCCATGAATAAGGAATGGTACCAGAATGTCCTCCAAGACCAACTTCTCCCAACCCTCCAAGAGCAGTTTCGCGATCAACAATGCCTTTTCCAGCATGATGGAGCACCTTGCCATAAAGCAAAGGTGATAACTAAATGGCTCAGGGAACAAAACATAGAGATTTTGGGTCCATGGCCTGGAAACTCCCCAGATCTTAATCCCATTGAGAACTTGTGGTCAATCATCAAGAGACGGGTGGACAAACAAAAACCTAAAAATCCTGACAAAATGAAAGCATTGAATGTGCAAGAATGGACTGCTATCAGTCAGGATTTGGTCCAGAAGTTGATTGAGAGCATGCCAGGGAGAATTGCAGAGGTCCTGAAGAAGAAGGGTCAACACTGCAAATATTGACTTGCTGTATTAACTCATTCTAACTGTCAATATAAGCTTTTGTTTCTCATATGTTTGCAATTATTATATTTCTGTCTGTGATAAAAACATCTGTCAAAGACACATAAAAACCAGAGGGCAGCAGATCATGTGAAAATATAATATTCGTGTCATTCTCAAAACTTTTGGCCATGACTGTATTTACTATACGGTCAATATGATTTTTCCAACAATAGTAGTGAAAGCAGCCGTCTCTTCATTCATCAATCGTTGGCCATCTGTGTATTGTCCTGGCAATTGGAGGTGGCAGAGTGTTGTTCACTTGACAAATTGGTGGCAGGGGTGGGACTTGCACAACTCCCCCAACCCCGGCTTTTACCTTGACAGGGAGATGTCTATTAAAACTGAAATAGCGGCAAAGTTGGACCCTTCATTGTTTTTTTATTCTACAAGTGCAGGTATTTTTAATTTCAAACATGTGTCCCTTACATGATACTGAATATCAAATGTAAAGTGATGAGACATTTACCAGTACACCTCCCTGTCTGTGTATGAAAATGTGAGCATTTGGTAATCACTCCCAGGCACAATGATGGCTGCTCTACAGCATTCTGTAAGCGAGAAGATGGAGAATGTACCTTCTTCTCCCTGTAGCTGCTTGTCCATTACACCAGGCAGACATGATTTAAACAATATTTACCAGCAGATTACCACTATATCTGAACAGTCATGGCCAAAAGTTTTGAGAATGACACAAATATTAATTTTTACAAAGTCTACTGCTTCACTTTTTCTAATGGCAATTTGCATATACTCCAGAATGTTATAAAGAGTGATCAGCTTAACAGCAATTACTTACAAAGTCAATATTTGGCTAGAAAATGAACTTTATCCCCCAAAACACATTTCAACATCATTGCAGCCCTGCCTTAAAAGGACCAGCTAACCTCTTTTCAGTGATTGCTCCATTAACACAGGTGTGGGTGTTGATGAGGACATGGCTGGAGATCAATCTGTCATGATTAAGTAAGAATGACACCACTGGACACTTTAAAAGGAGGCTGGTGCTTGGCATCATTGTTTCTCTTCTGTTAACCATGGTTATCTCTAAAGAAACACGTGCAGTCATCATTGCAATGCACAAAAAGGCCTAACAGGGAAGAGTATCGCAGCTAGAAAGATTGCACCTCAGTCAACAATCTATGGCATCATCAAGAACTTCAAGGAGAGAGGTTCCATTGTTGCCAAAAAGGCTCCAGTGTTATGATTTAGTAGCTGAGGAGAGCAGGCAAAAAAGGCAATACAACAGAGAGGTTGGAATCTACTGGATTGCAGTACCTTGACTAACCACCACAACTAAAGGCAGCCGTGGAGAGTACCTACGTTGGTCCTAGACGCCTCGTCACAGCCTGAGAAGCTAACTACACCTAAAGATAGAAAGAGGAAAACTATCTGCCCCGGAGTAGATCCCCAAAGAACATAGGCAGCCCCCAAACATGTAATGGCGGTTAGACAAGAGGAAAATACAGACACAGACAGAAAATAGTATGAGCAAATGTTGGGGCCCAATCTTCCTAGAAAGAAAAGGATAGGAAGGACACTTACTGCAATCCAAAAAGCCCTAAAAAAAATACCAACACACTAATTGCAAAAACACCTGAGATCACACGACCTCTACTACCTAAATTAGTTCTCTGGTGTAACAAAACTAAGCAGCAGTCACTGAAAAAACTGGAAAAGGAAAATGAACAAATAACAGTGGCTCAGATAAACTGAGAGGAGCACAAGCCCCCGGAGGGGACCTGGCTGACCTCCACAGAAGTGCAGGACAAAATGCAGAAAGCAAGCACAAAAATAAAAGCAGAAAATATCTTATCTGTTAGCAGAAGATGCAGGCAAGACACAGCAAGCCTCCAAGCGAACCAGGAACCAAAGTTGAGACAAGAACAATTGATCACCGGCAACCCTGATGGGAGGGAACCTCCCTTATTAAGACCAGTCTGTAACACCTGATTGCCAAACTTCACAATCTTCATTGAATAGTTCAGTACTGTTTGTAACCACCAGAGGGAGCTTCTGCTCAGAATTCATTTCTAACACATTCACAACAGTACCCCCCCCTTGAGGAGGGTCACCCAACCCTCATTTGGGCAACCAGGTCGGTCAGGATGAGCTCTGTGATAGGCACGGATCAGTCTCCTAGCATGGATGTCCGAAGCAAACACCCAAGAATTGTCCTCCTGACCATAACCTCTCCACTTTACCAAATACTGGAGTTTCCGTCTAGAAAAACGAGAATCCAATATTTTCTCAACCACATACTCCAGATTGCCCTCAACCAAAACAGGGTCAGGAGGCGCAGCCATAGGAACCACTGGCTCGACAAACCTCTTCAATAAGGACTTGTGGAACACGTTATGGATCTTAAATGTCCCTGGAAGAAGTAAACGAAAGGAAACAGGATTAAGAATCTCCATGATCTTATAAGGTCCAATGAACCTAGGCTTAAACTTAGGAGATGCAACTCTCATAGGGATATTTCTTGAGGACAACCAGACCAAGTCCCCCACTTCAAACCGAGGACCATCAGTCCTATGCCGGTTGGCAAACCGCTGGGCCCTCTCCTGAGAGAGGGACAACCTCTCCACTACCTGGTACCAAATCTGCTGCATACGCTCCACAACAGAGTCAACACCTGGACAGACAGAAGCCTCCGTCTGTCCCGAAGAAAATCGATGGTGAAACCCAAAATTGCAGAAAAATGGAGACATCAAAGTGGCAGAGCTAGCCCTATTATTAAGAGCAAACTCAGCCAAAGGCAAAAAAGAGACCCAGTCATCCTGATCAGGAGACACAAAGCATCTCAGATAAGTCTCCAATGTCTGGTTTGTTCTCTCAGTTTGTCAATTGGTCTGAGGATGAAAAGCTGAGGAGAAAGACAATTAAACAAGATGTTTAGAACAAAAAGTCCTCCAAAATCTGGAAACAAACTGGACTCCTCTGTCAGACACAATGTTCTCAGGAATGCCGTGTAACCGAACCACGTGCTGAAGGAACAAAGGCACCAATTCGGAGGAGGAAGGCAACTTAGGTAATGGCACAAGATGTATCATTTTGGAAAACCTGTCACAAATCACCCAGATAACGGTCATTCTCTGAGAAACAGGGAGGTCGGAAATGAAATCCATAGAGATATGGGTCCATGGTCTCTTGGTCACAGGCAATGGCATCAACAAACCACTAGAGCGAGAGCAAGGCTTGGAGCGAGAGCAAGTCCCGCAGGACTGCACAAATTCCCTGACGTCACGAGACAAAGTAGGCCACCAAAAGGACCGACTAACCAAGTCTCTGGTACCAAAAATTCCGGGATGACCGGCCAACGCGGAACAATGAATCTCAGACATCACACTCTTTTTCCACCGGTCTGGGACAAACAATTTCCCAATAGGGCAGCGCTCGGGTTTATCCTCCTGACACACTTCCAGGGCCAGTCTCAAATTGGGCGAGATGGCGGAAAGAACTACACCCTCTTTCAAAATAACAGCAGGATCAGATAACTCAGGAGAGTCCGCAAGGAAACTCCTCGAGAGGGCATCCGCTTTAACATTCTTAGCGCCAGGAAGAAAAGAAACCACAAAATGAAAACGTGTGAAAAACAAGGCCCACCTGGCCTGTCTAGGATTAAGTCGCTTGGCTGATTCCAGATAAACCAGATTCTTATGGTCCGTGAGGACCACCACCTGATGTTTGGCTCCCTCCAGCCAATGTCTCCACTCTTCAAAAGCCCACTTCATGGCCAATAACTCCCGATTACCCACGTCATAATTACGTTCAGTTGGAGAATATTTTCGAGAGAAAAAGGCACAAGGGTTACTTTTAGAGGTCTCTGGATCTCTTTGGGACAAAACGGCACCTGCCCCAATTTCAGAGGCATCAACCTCCACCTGAAATGGCAGAGAAACATCAGGCTGCCGTAAAACAGGAGCAGAAGTGAATCTCTGCTTAAGTTCCTGAAATGCAGAGACTGCCTCAGGAGGCCAATTCATCACATCAGAACCCTTCTTGGTCAAATCAGTCAATGGTTTAACAATAACAAAGAAATTACCAATAAATTTACGATAAAAATTGGCAAAACCCAAGAATCTCTGAAGAGCCTTTAATGAAGTAGGTTGGACCCAATCACAGATGGCCTGAACCTTGACCGGGTCCATTTCAATAACAGATGGGGACAAAATGAATCCCAGAAATGAGATCCTCTGTACGCCAAAAAGACACTTTGATCCCTTCACATACAGAGCATTCTCTCTCAAAATCTGGAACACAGTCCGAACATGTTTCACATGAGAGTCCCAGTCATTGGAAAAAATCAAGATATCATCCAAATAAACAATCAGAAATTTATCCACAAAATCCCTGAAAATGTCATTCATGAAGGACTGGAAGACGGAAGGAGCATTAGTGAGCCCAAAGGGCATCACTAGGTACTCAAAATGCCCCTCTGAGGTATTAAATGCCATCTTCCATTCATCCCTGTGCTTAATGCGAATAAGGTTATACGCCCCCCTGAGGTCAAGCTTGGTAAACCAAGTAGCACTTTTCACCCTGGAAAACAGGTCAGAAATCAAGGGTAACGGATATTGATATTTCACAGTGATATTGTTCAAGAGACGATAATCAATACACGGCCTTAATGAACCATCCTTTTTGGCCACAAAGAAAAAACCGGCACCCAAGGGTGAAGAGGATGGTCTGATATGACCTTTCTCCAATGACTCCTTGATATAAGACCGCATAGCGTCATGTTCAGGTACAGACAAGTTAAAAAGGCGACCTTTAGGGAATTTACTACCAGGCACTAATTCAATAGCGCAGTCATAGCTCCTATGGGGGGGCAAGGATGCAGATTTACTTTCGCTAAACACATAAGAAAAATCAGTCAAAAAGTCAGGAACATCCTGAGCCTGGGGAGAGGCAGAAAAAACAGGAGTGTTGGCATTAACACATTGGCAGCCCCAACTGGTTACAGACACAGATTTCCAATCCAAAACAGGATTATGAGACTGTAACCAAGGGAAACCTAGTACAATAATGTCATGCAGATTATACAGCACCAAAAATTTGCAACTCTGATGATCAGGTTCAACCCTCATTATCACCTGAGTAGAGAACTGGGGTTTATTCTCAGCCAAAGGGGTAGAATCAATCCCCAGTAGGTGAATAGACTTCCATAGGGGATGAAGGGAAACCCACAACGTTTAGCAAAATCAAAATCCATTAGGTTAATAGCTGCTCCCGAATCAACAAAAGCCTGAGCAGAAAATGTGGACAGGGAGCAAATCAGGGTAACAGTCAACAGAAATTTAGTCTGAACACTACCCAAGACAACTGAACATGCAAAACGTCTTCCCCGCTTAGGGCAGACTGAAATAGCATGAGAGGCGTCACCACAGTAGAAACATAACCCATTGGGTTTTCGAAACTCATGACGATGTACCCCAGAAGCCACTCTTTGATCCCTTCACATACAGAGCATTCTCTCTCAAAATCTGGAACACAGTCCGAACATGTTTCACAAGAGAGTCCCAGTCATTGGAAAAAATCAAGATATCATCCAAATAAACAATCAGAAATTTATCCACAAAATCCCTGAAAATGTCATTCATGAAGGACTGGAAGACGGAAGGAGCATTAGTGAGCCCAAAGGGCATCACTAGGTACTCAAAATGCCCCTCTGGGGTATTAAATGCCGTCTTCCATTCATCCCCGTGCTTAATGCGAATAAGGTTATACTCCCCCCTGAGGTCAAGCTTGGTAAACCAAGTAGCACTTTTCACCCTGGAAAACAGGTCAGAAATCAAGGGTAACGGATATTGATATTTCACAGTGATATTGTTCAAGAGACGATAATCAATACACGGCCTTAATGAACCATCCTTTTTGGCCACAAAGAAAAAACCGGCACCCAAGGGTGAAGAGGATGGTCTGATATGACCCTTCTCCAATGACTCCTTGATATAAGACCGCATAGCGTCATGTTCAGGTACAGACAAGTTAAAAAGGCGACCTTTAGGGAATTTACTACCAGGCACTAATTCAATAGCGCAGTCATAGCTCCTATGGGGGGGCAAGGATGCAGATTTACTTTCGCTAAACACATCAGAAAAATCAGTCAAAAAGTCAGGAACATCCTGAGCCTGGGGAGAGGCAGAAAAAACAGGAGTGTTGGCATTAACACATTGGCAGCCACAACTGGTTACACACACAGATTTCCAATCCAAAACAGGATTATGAGACTGTAACCAAGGGAAACCTAGTACAATAATGTCATGCAGATTATACAGCACCAAAAATTTGCAACTCTGATGATCAGGTTCAACCCTCATTATCACCTGAGTAGAGAACTGGGGTTTATTCTCAGCCAAAGGGGTAGAATCAATCCCTAGTAGGGGAATAGACTTCCATAGGGGTATGAAGGGAAACCCACAACGTTTAGCAAAATCAAAATCCATTAGGTTAATAGCTGCTCCCGAATCAACAAAATGCTGAGCAGAAAATGTGAACAGGGAGCAAATCAGGGTAACAGTCAACAGAAATTTAGTCTGAACACTACCCAAGACAACTGAACGTGCAAAACGTCTTCCCGCTTAGGGCAGACTGAAATAGCACGAGAGGCGTCACCACAGTAGAAACATAACCCATTGCGTTTTCGAAACTCATGACGCTGTACCCCAGAAGCCACTCTATCACACTGCATGGGTTCAGAAGCTGGTTCACAAGGCAACACTATTTCACGCATACCTCTACGCTCACGCAAACGTCTGTCAATTCGAATCGCCAATGACATAGAATCATTGAGACCAGAGGGAGCAGGGAAACCCACCAAAACATCTTTTACATTCACTGACAGACCCTTCCGAAAAAGGGCTGCCAAAGCATCATCATTCCATTTGGTCAGGAATGCCCACCTTCGGAATCTCTGACAGTACAACTCAGCGTCCTCAAGCCCCTGATTTAATGCCAACAAGGCTTTTTCAGCTTGATCAGTGACATTAGGTTCATCGTACAATAACCCCAGAGCCAGAAAAAATGCATCAACATTACTCAAAACAGGATCCCCAGGTGTCAGGGAAAGAGCCCAATCCTGAGGATCGCCGCGCAGGAGAGAGAGGACAATTTGAACCTGCTGTGCTGCGTTCCCTGAGGACTTAGGTTTTAAGGCAAAAAACAAACTTACAGTTATTTTTGAAATTCAGAAATTTAGCTCGATCCCCTAAAAACAAATCTGGCATGGGGATCCTAGGTTCCACAACCTGCAACCCTGCAAGATAGGTAGCAATACTCCGAACTTCAGTGGCAAGCTGATCCACACGGCAAGACAAATGTGCAAACTCCATTGAGAGAAAAAAAAATCCTCAGCACCCAGAGAAAAAAAGGGAAAGAAAAAAAAAATATCTCTGACAACTTTTTTTTTTTTTACACTATCTTTCCCTTCTGTGAGTACCATATAATTTTGAGTTTGGCCGGTGATACTGTTATGATTTGGTAGCTGAGGAGAGCAGGCAAAAAAGGCAATACACCAGAGAGGTTGGAATCTACTGGATTGCAGTACCCTGACTAACCACCACAACTAAAGGCAGCCATGGAGCGTACCTACGTTGGTCCTAGACGCCTCGTCACAGCCTGAGAAGCTAACTACACCTAAAGATAGAAAGAGGAGAACTATCTGCCCCGGAGCAGATCCCCAAAAAACATAGGCAGCCCCAAACATGTAATGGCGGTTAGACAAGAGGAAAATACAGACACAGACAGAAAATAGTATGAGCAAACTTTGGGGCCCAATCTTCCTAGAAAGAAAATGATAGGAAGGACACTTACTGCAATCCAAAATACCCTAAAAAAATACCAACACACTAATTGCAAAAACACCTGAGATCACACGACCTCTACCACCTAAATTAGTTCTCTGGTGTAACAAAACTAAGCAGCAGTCACTGAAAAAACTGGAAAAGGAAAATGAACAAATAACAGTGGCTCAGATAAACTGAGAGGAGCACAAGCCCCCGGAGGGGACCTGGCTGACCTCCACAGTAGTGCAGGACAAAATGCAAAAAGCAAGCACAAAAATAAAAGCAGAAAATATCTTATCTGTTAGCAGAAGATGCAGGCAAGACACAGCAAGCCTCCAAGCGAACCAGGAACCAAAGTTGAGACAAGAACAATTGATCACCGGCAACCCTGATGGGAGGGAACCTCCCTTATATAAGACCAGTCTGTAACACCTGATTGCCAATCTTCACAATCTTCATTGAATAGTTCAGTACTGTTTGTAACCACCAGAGGGAGCTTCTGCTCAGAATTCATTTCTAACACATTCACAACACTCCAGGACGCCCAAGAAAGACCAGAAAGCGCCAGGACCGTCTCTTAAAAGTGTTTCAGCTGTGGGATTGGGCTACCAGCAGTGCAGAGCTTGCTCAGGAATGGCAGCAGGCAGGTGTGAGTGCATCTGCACGCACTGTGAGGCGGAGACTCTTGGAGCAAGGCCTGGTCTCAAGGAGGGCAGCAAAGAAGCCACTTCTCTCCTGAAAAAACATCATGGACAGACTGATATTCTGCAAAAGGTACAGGCAGTGGACTGCTGAGGACTGGGGTAAAGTTATTTTCTCTGATGAATCCCCTTTTCGATTGTTTGGGACATCAGGAAAACGCCTCATTCGGAGAAGACAAGGTGAGCGCTACCACCAGTCTTGTCTCATGCCAACTGTTAAGCATCCTGAAACCATTCATGTGTGGGGTTGCTTCTCAGCCAAGGGAATCGGCTCTCTCACAGTCTTGCCTAAACACACAGCCATGAATAAAGAATGGTACCAGAATGTCCTCCAAGAGCAACTTCTCCCAACCCTCCAAGAGCAGTTAGGCGATCAACAATGCCTTTTCCAGCATGATGGAGCACCTTGCCAAAAGGAAAGGTGATAACTAAATGGCACAGGGAACAAAACAGAGATTTTGGGTCCATGGCCTGGAAACTCCCCAGATCTTAATCCCATTGAGAACTTGTGGTCAATCATCAAGAGACGGGTGGACAAACAAAAACCTAAAAATTCTGACAAAATGAAAGCATTGATTGTGCAAGAATGGACTGCTATCAGTCAGGATTTGGTCCAGAATTTGATTGAGAGCATGCCAGGGAGAATTGCAGAGGTCCTGAAGAAGAAGGGTCAACACTGCAAATATTGACTTGCTGCATTAACTCATTCTAACTGTCAATATAAGCTTTTGTTACTCATATGTTTGCAATTATTATATTTCTGTCTGTGATAAAAACATCTGTCAAACACACATAAAAACCAGAGGGCAGCAGATCATGTGAAAATATAATATTTGTGTCATTCTCAAAACTTTTGGCCATGACTGTGGGTAAAAAGCATTTTTGGAGGTGATTCCTATTAAAGTTCTTGCACCCATATGTGCAAACAACCCATAGACAAATTTTCTACCATTGTGTACCCATTACTTATGTTCACATATGCTGCTGCTTGTCATAGACAATGGGTCACATTTAGTAATCAGATTGTGCTATTTATTTTTGCACCTTATTCCATAAAAGTTGATGTGTCATGGTGTATGCCATATTTCAGAAACCTTTTGTAACTTTTTTCACAGCGCGCCAGATTTTAAAAGTGCACCTGTTATATAGGCGGTGTGTTACATCCCCACTAGTAACTGCTCCAATGATGTCTAAGTGCCATAGTATTCAGTGCCACTAATGATGAAGTCATAATTTCCAATATTGATGCACAGCATAGATGATGTCCAGTCTGGGATACCGCAGCTCAGCAAGTGTAATGACTGAGATTCCTTCTGTGGCAGTAGGGCAATACCACACCCTTCTTAAAAGTATAGCTAGGAATTGTCGGTATT
>JARQOD010000001.1:965017613-965033883 GCA_033576555.1 Oophaga sylvatica
AAGCCCATAATGTAAGAGCTCTGTGCACCAGGCTCTGTGGGTGAAATATGTACGTTGCAAATGTTGGGGTACTCTGTCCCATGCTCTGATGATGAAATTTGTAAACTGCTAATGTAGGGGTACAGTGCGCCATGCTCTGTGAGTGAAATCTGTAAGCTGCTTTAACTGGACTGGAAGTAGCTAGCCTTAGTATCTATGAGGGCACCGTTAAAATTTGTATGTTATTTATTTACCTCCTATTTTTCAACTGATTACTATGGTGACAGAACCTGTTTAAGTCATTTCCCTATTCACATTGCTTTGCTGGGCAATTGTTTTGCTTTTACCCCCATTTAGCTTCCTTTTGCAGCCCCTTAGCCCTAACTATGACCATTTTACAGCCATTTTAAAGCACCAAAGTTCAGGTACCCATTTCTATTGGATTTGGGTCCAAGGTTAAAATTGAGGTTATTTTCGGACCCGAATCAAAACTTTTACTGTATGCTAGTCTAAACCAGTGAACCTAAACATCCACGAGTTCGCTTATCTCTAGTGCCCAATTCACTAAGAGGCACATACCTCTTAATGAATTAAGTGCATCCTACTGCTGTGCCCCTCTGACAGACAGGAACTGGAGTACATTTCTGGCATAATTTTGATAAAGTTGCTAGACGCCCTTTCTTAATCCCCTTCCGGCTCCATCTCAGCCCACTTCTCTTATATTGTGGGCAGTAGTGACGTAAAACAACCAAAAGACACCAAGTTTTTGCACAACTTTCAGTCGCGAAAAAACATTTTGCAGCATTTCCAGGTGTTTTACGAATGAATTCTTGGGGAAAAAAACTAAATGACTTGGGCCCATATGGTCTAAACGTCTCCCCAATATGAAAAAATATATCTATATATATATTTTTTTTTTCAAAAATAATAATGTTCCGTGTTATGTTTTAAGACATGTGCAGCAAAGAGCCAACTTTGAAAATTAATCACTCTGTAATAGTTTTGAGATTTAGGCAATATAATTATTGTAAAAGAAAATGTGGTATAAATTATGTGGAATTTTTATTGTGATTAATAAGATAATAATTCTAGCATTATGATAAGATTCCAAAAAATCAATTTTTCAAAATTACAAATGTAAAAAAAAGATATTTAGTGGATTGAAAAATGTATATATATATTTAAATGTTAATATTTATCTATACATCATTGCATTCCGATTTTATATTTCTTTTATCATTTATTTATTTATTTTTTTACATTCTGTTGCTTTTGCACCGCATTCATGTCCATGAAAGCTGCAAGCGGATCTCTGGCTGCAATGAAGGCAGTGTGGATATTAGTTAGAGAGCTTGCCAGGAGGACTATTAAGGCTGCATCATATGTCTTTGAAGTCCTCAGTCTCAGTTTCATATTAGTCAACCTGTCAGTGTGAGCTATCTTTTCCTTCAGGGAAGAATTTATGATGCATATATATGACATGCCAGCTGAGCGGATATTAGATGAATCTCGGTAGGATAAATGAAGAAATAGCGTCATCAAGCCACCGCTCTGGCCTGATACTACAAATTACATGGCCCAAGAAAAGGATCAGTTTTTTTAATCAGCTGCAACATTCTTTTTTTTTTTTTTTAACAATGACCTGTAGCAAAAGTTAAGTTTAATTTTATTGAATATGCAGTAATATTACTGTGATCGTAAAATGGAAACAAAGATAATTTTAAAAAATCACATTTTATCTTATATATTGATAGGGTTCAGTGTTATAGAAGCTTAGCTTTTAAATGTTATTTAAATACTTTTGAACACTACATAGTTTATAGATAATATATGAAAGACATAGGAAAGTCTGGAGTATCATTTTACCACGCCCCCTGATGAAGGTTTAATCCGAAACGTGCATAGGGGAGGGCGGGCTAGCCCCTCGAGAGACGCTGCGGATCCATCACCACTTATCACCAACGGGTAATGATTTATTCTTATTGTGGGACTTGTTTCGCCCATTTCAGTGCGGGGTATTGTATCCACTAATGTTTTTTAACTCTATCTATCCATGTCTGCTTCTTTTGACTAATAAAGATCATATTGTTTAGTATATGGACTCGTGTGATTGCAATTTTTATTGGTTTCCTTCCCCCCTTGCATAGTTTATGAATGAAAACAATCTACATGAAAATCAGAATCTTTTTTTTTAATAAACAATTGACGTTGATTATCTAGTACTGATTTAAACTTACATTGTGTATTATGCTCCAGAGTCGCACTCATTATACTGCATCCACTATTCGACTGCTGGCATCAGTAAGTACATAGCTTAAACTTACCTTAACATACATTGTGTATTACAATCCAGAGATCACTGTGTACATATGTAAGGTGGCCAGGGTGGTAGTCGTGGCAATGGGCTGTTCTGTTCCCACACCCTGGAATCCCACAGATGCAATATAATGTCTTTTCAGCTGCACGTGCAGGGTGCACAGCAGTACATTCACATTCACTGTCAGAGTCCCCTCTGCTGCTGTCACGCCAGCTCTGCATCCATGAACTCCACAAACCACTTCTGAGACAAAGTTCTTTTCCAACAGTTCAACTTAACTGAGCAGTAGGGTATCCTTCACACATGCAGCACAATATACCTGTTTCCCTGTTATTCCTGCAATCTCTTTCTCCTTCCAGCAATCTCATCCTTGCTTCTGGACAATCCCTGTCCCATCTGTGAACCAGGCTCACGAGCTTCCTACAATTCCCTGGTCCAGCATCAATAGAAAAAGGTACCAGGTTCATTGTCTCAGCTTCACTTGCCTCTGTCGTAGACCCCGGATCCTCTTCTGGTTGGTCTCTATTCTAGCTGGTGACCACCCACATGCCGCTCATCCTGGGACCCCTTCCTGCCTTAGCAGCTTTATGCCCATGACTAGCAGACTCTTATCCTTCACTGCGGCATCCTGACTCACTTCTCACCAAGAAGTGCACCTCCTATACCTCAGTGCTCTGTGCTGCACTGCTCTGTAGCACCTCACAACAGGAAAACCTCTATGCTAAATAAACCTAAGCTAATAATCCTATTCCCTATCTGTAATGTGCCCACTAATCTAACCCCACTATGATCCTAGGCTAACCTGTATACTATTCATAATTCTATACATAAACACATATCAAAGACATCCACATTACAGTACATAAAGAATACAACACATTACGTTAACAAACAACAAGGTGCCACACGTGATACAGGTGTACAGTATCCACAGGGGGGATGACACCTGATGGACTCTGTCACCTCCTTACACATACATTACATTATTTATCATGTACTGATCCCGAATTACATCCTGTATTACACTCCAGAGCTGCACTCACTATTCTGCTGGTGTAGTCAATCTGTACATACATTACACTACTTATCCTGTACTGATCATGAGTTACATCCTGTATTATACCCCAGAGCTGCAGTCACTATTCTGCTGGTGCAGTCACTGTGTACATACATTACACTACTTATCCTGTACTGATCATGAGTTACATCCTGTATTATACCCCAGAGCTGCACTCACTATTCTGCTGGTGGAGTCACTGTGTACATACATTACATTACTCATCCTATACTGATCCTGAGTTACATCCTGTATTACACCCCAGAGCTGCACTCACTATTCTGCTGGTGCAGTCAATGTGTACATACATTACACTACTTATCCTGTACTGATCCTGAGTTACATCCTGTATTATACTCCAGAGCTGCACTCATTATTCTGCTGGTGCAGTCACTGTGTCCCTCACCCCGACGAACGTTTCGTCCTCTTCTTTCTTCCCCCAAAGAAGAGGACGAAACGCGCTTCGGGGTGAGGGACAAGGCATATCATTCCACACATGTGAGTTTTCATATGTATTCATTTTTGGCAGTGGACTTTCATATATTATGGCTTAGTTAATTGAATGATGCTATCCCTTTGCATGGTATAAAGCTATGACAGAGGTCGGGATGTTTGAAATAATTGCAAGGAATGGTTTTCATTTTCTGTTACGTGGCCATTCATTGGTTTCATACCCTGCCTTAGCCTAATAGTGATTCACATTTGTGTAAAAATTGACACCTGTTGCTCCATGTGGGTAAGGGAGTGAATAGCCTTTAAATTGTCCCACTACTTTGGTTCTCGGATTGTGTATTAATTGGTGTTTTTCATTATGCTATAATTTAGCAATCAATAATATTTTCTATTAAATGAGATTTGTGCGTTTTCTGCTCTGTAAAACTTGCTTTAGTGTTTGAGTGGACGGGTTTTCTAAAAAGTAAATAGAAGTGAGAAATACTGCAGCAGTAAGACTGTAAAGCCCTTGTCACATTGCATTCTTGACCACATTCACTGGTCCCGTCGAGGTTTGCGTCCGAATCCCGTGCAAAACATTTTTCGGACATATGTGCCCATGGGTTCCTTAACTATAATAGTGCCAACAAAGTCATCATGTGCTCTGTCATGTATTATTTTCTAGCTTATATGCTACTGAAAGCGAAAACTCAGATGCAGTCTACTCTGTGTTAATGATTACCTCCAGTAGCGGTATACGCCTAAAAATTATGCCCGGCAAAGCACTTGTTGACTCTGTCAGCAACATTAAAGTCAATGGACCCATCAGTGCATACACCCGAAACCCGTTTAGCGGAGTTTCAGACTCCAGTCCTGATTCATGATTTCATGAGCTGCTCCATGCTGTGCCAAGTGCATTTCCGATTATATAGAAGGTATATTCTCAGAGTTACATCCTGTATTATACTCCAGAGCTGCACTCATTATTCTGCTGGTGCAGTCACTGTGTACATACATTACTTTACTGATCCTGAGTTACTTCCTGTATTATACGCCAGAGCTGCACTCACTATTCTGCTGGTGCAGTCCCTGTGTACATACAGGGAGGGGGAGCGCAGCTGTTCTATATACTCACCCCTCCACCAGCGCGGTCTCTGCAGCCCCTGCTCTTCTCCCACGGTTTCCGGCGCCAGTGTTCAGCGGTCAGGTGGTACCGCTCATTAAAGTCATGAATATGCACATATGACTTTAATGACTTTAATGAGCGGTACCACCTGACCGCTGAACACTGGCGCCGGAGACTGCGGGAGAAGAGCAGGGCAGAGACGCACCGGCGGAGGGGTGAGTATAAGCGATATTTACCTGTCCCGTTCCACCGCTGCTCGCTGCTGTGTCCTCGGGTCTTCTTGCTGCGATGTTCAGTCAGAGGGAGCGATGACATGGTTACTGCATGCCGTGCCTTCTGCCTGATCATTCACTCCTGGAGGACCCGGAAGACAGCGGCGCTCAGCGGTGGACTGAGTGACAGGTAAATATCTCAGGTGCAAGGGCCCTGAGCGAGCGGTGACACCGGCACTTGTCCCCCATAGTGCGCCGGTGTCCCCGCCTGCTCAGGACACCGGCACCTGGCCCCAAGCGACGAGAGGTGAGTATGTCTTTTTTTTTTTTCGCAGCAGCAGCAGCTGCGGCAGCATAAAGGGCCTATTTAATGCAGCATCTATGGGGGCATAATCTGTGGAGCATCTATGGGGGCATAATACATGGGGCATCTATGGGGGCATAATCTATGAGGGCACAATCTATGTAGCATCTATGGGGGCATAATACATGGAGCATCTATGGGACATAATCTATGGGGGCACAATCTATGGAGCATCTATGGGGGCATAATCTGTGGAGCATCTATGGGGGCATAATACATGGGGCATCTATGGGGGCACAATCTATGGAGTGTCTATGGGGGCATAATACATGGGGCATCTATGGGGGCATAATCTATTGGGGCACAATCTATGGAGGATCTATGGGGGCATAATACATGGAGCATGTATGGGGGCATAATCTATGGGGGCACAATCTATGGAGCATCTATGGGGGCATAATACATGGAGCATCTGTGAGGGCATAATCTATGGGGCACAATCTATGGAGCATCTATGGGGGCATAATGCATGGAGCATCTATGGGGGCATAATCTATGGGGGCACAATCTATGGAGCATCTATGGGGGCATAATACATGGAGCATCTATGAGGGCATAATCTATGGGGCACAATCTATGGAGCATCTATGGGGGCATAATACATGGAGCATCTATGGGGGCATAATCTATGGGGCACAATCTATGGAGCATCTATGGGGGCATAATACATGGAGCATCTATGGGGGCATAATCTATGGGGCACAATCTATGGAGCATCTATGGGGGCACAATCTATGGAGCATCTATGGGGCACAATACATGGGCAGCATATGGGGCACAATCTATGGAGCATCTTGTGGGGCATAATACATGGGGAAGCATATGGGGCATAATCTCATTTTCCACCCTAGGCTTATACTCGAGTCGATAAGTTTTCCCAGTTTTTTGTGGCAAAATTAGGGGGTCGGCTTATACTCGGGTCGGCTTATACTCGAGTATATACGGTAGATTTATTAAATCAACAAGGGATCCCAAAAATTTACTGTGCTGATTTTAATAAATAGAAAACCCGTCCACTCAAACACTAAAGCAAGTTTTACAGAGCAGAAAAAGTACAAATCTCATTTAATAGAAAATATTATTTATTGCTAAATTATAACATAAAGAAAAACATCAATTAATAACAAATCCGGTAACCAAAGTAGTGGGACAATATAAAGGCTATTCACTCCCTTACCCACATGGAGCAACAGGTGTCAATATAGACCCAAATGTGAATCACTATTAGGCTAAGACAGTGTATGAAACCAATGAATGGCCACATAACAGAAAATGAAAACCATTCCTTGCAATTATTTCAAACAGCCCGACCTCGTCATAGCTTAATACCAAGCAAAGGGATAGCATTATTTAATTAACTAAGCCATAATATATGAAAGACCACTGCCAAAAATGAATACGTATGAAAACTCACATGTGTGGAATGATAGGCTTTGTCCCTCACCCCGACGAACGTTTCGTCCTCTTCTTTCTTCCCCCAAAGAAGAGGACGAAACGCGCGTCGGGGTGAGGGACAAGGCATATCATTCCACACATGTGAGTTTTCATATGTATTCATTTTTGGCAGTGGACTTTCATATATTATGGCTTAGTTAATTGAATGATGCTATCCCTTTGCATGGTATAAAGCTATGACAGAGGTCGGGATGTTTGAAATAATTGCAAGGAATGGTTTTCATTTTCTGTTACGTGGCCATTCATTGGTTTCATACCCTGCCTTAGCCTAATAGTGATTCACATTTGTGTAAAAATTGACACCTGTTGCTCCATGTGGGTAAGGGAGTGAATAGCCTTTAAATTGTCCCACTACTTTGGTTCTCGGATTGTGTATTAATTGGTGTTTTTCATTATGCTATAATTTAGCAATCAATAATATTTTCTATTAAATGAGATTTGTGCGTTTTCTGCTCTGTAAAACTTGCTTTAGTGTTTGAGTGGACGGGTTTTCTAAAAAGTAAATAGAAGTGAGAAATACTGCAGCAGTAAGACTGTAAAGCCCTTGTCACATTGCATTCTTGACCACATTCACTGGTCCCGTCGAGGTTTGCGTCCGAATCCCGTGCAAAACATTTTTCGGACATATGTGCCCATGGGTTCCTTAACTATAATAGTGCCAACAAAGTCATCATGTGCTCTGTCATGTATTATTTTCTAGCTTATATGCTACTGAAAGCGAAAACTCAGATGCAGTCTACTCTGTGTTAATGATTACCTCCAGTAGCGGTATACGCCTAAAAATTATGCCCGGCAAAGCACTTGTTGACTCTGTCAGCAACATTAAAGTCAATGGACCCATCAGTGCATACACTCGAAACCCGTTTAGCGGAGTTTCAGACTCCAGTCCTGATTCATGATTTCATGAGCTGCTCCATGCTGTGCCAAGTGCATTTCCGATTATATAGAAGGTATATTCTCAGAGGTGACTATCCTGTTCATAGCTAGAAAGGTCACTTTTGATGGCCAAGACTTTTACTCGTTGCATGGCTCGAATCATTGAGAAAGACAGTATAATGATTGGACACCAAGGAGAATTTAACCAAAGCAACACATAAAACTAAAAAACCCAGCAAAACAATTACATAACATTGTAGCTTTTACCCTGCGACATAAACTATTATACCACTCTTGGATTCATACTGGGCTGTAATACACCTGGTTTTCATATAGCTGCTGTTTTGACAAGATTGATTGTCCCATTGCATCCCACAAAATATATTACAAATTCCAGAAACTTGACAAAAAAGTGCCATTTGACAGACGGCAGGAAACAATGTGAAAAATGGAGCAAACAACGAGCGGAAACAAATATGCAGCTTACATCTTTTACTTTGTCTTTGATTAAGTCTGACTTTGCCAGATCAACATTATGACAGCCAATATCAGCACGACACTTGGAAGTGTCTGAAATAGTCAAAACTTACAGAAAGCACAACACGACATGAAAAGGTGACTTAGAATGAAGAACAAAATAAATGATTCTTCATGTTTGCTATATTTGGAGTGTAAAGACAAATTACTTTACGGATTTTCTCTAAAACTATGAGTTTATACTTTAAACTGTGCACCACCCAAAAATAAGCCCTGGTTCTACGCAAACCCCACTATTGGGTTCTAGACTGTCAATGCTTCATTTATATATGTTGATGTAACAGTGTTGATGATACCAACTGGTTATTATCTGCAAAATTGATGATAACTTGCTGATTGTTATAAGTCCATCAGAATGGGGAAATTTTATCCCAATGCCTAAACGCCACTTCATTAATTTTCTGCTGGAAAAAGCTGAGAGTAGCACTTGTCAGTCCATAAGGAATAAATAGAGCAGCGGTTGTGTATGCACACTGTCACTTTATTCTAATAGTAATAAAAGTGTTCCATTATGAGAATTGGTGAATGTCCAAGCTGTCAGAAACCAACCAGTTCTATGGATTATTTGGTTTGTTTTCACTAGATAACCCCTTTAGCCCCTTTACACTTTCAATTTTTTTGTTTTTCATTTTTTCCTCCCCTTCTTCCAAGAGCCATATTGTTTTTATTTCCTTTAACCCATTTATGACATTAGACGTAATATTCCGTCCATGTGCCTGGGTCAATTTGACCATGGACGGAATATTAAGTTTAAGTAATTGGATGTGCTCATGGGTGGATCGCAGCCGGGTGTCAACTGATTCTGACTTTAAGCCCCGAAATGCTGCGATCTAACAAGATCGCAGCATTCTGGGAGCCGGCACAGAAGCTGACAGCCCCTCTGCCTATGGATCAGAGACCCATCGGCGTGACCTTGGGTCCTGATCATTGCTATGGTGAGCCAGATGTCGTCATGACGACATCTGGCTCACCAGAGCTAAGTAAACTTGCTGATCATGCACAGTGCATGATCAACAAGTCTCCCTGTCAGTGCAGCACTGACAGCTTCTATAGCATGCAGATGCTGCTTCATCTGCATGCTATATAAGTGATCAGCCTACAAAAAATGATTGTCCCATAGTGGTACTATGTAAAAAAGTTAGGCAAAGGTAAAAAATTTTTTAAATAATTGTAAACATATTAAAAAAAAATCAAAAATAATAAAAAAATCAATATATATTCAATCACTAAATAAATATTTGAATGAATAAAAAAACAATAAACGTACACATATTTAGTATCGCCGTGTCCTCAACAACCCAACCTATAAAACTTTACCACTAGTTAACCCCTTAAAAATGTCAGCTTGTTTGCAAAAAACGAGATGCCATACAGCTCTATCAGCAGAAAAATAAAAAAGTTATAGCTCTCAGAATAAAGTGATACAAAAACAATTATTTTTTCTATAAAATAGTTTTATTATATAAAAGCGCCAAAACATAAAAAAAAAATGAATGAGGTTTCGCTGTCATCATACTGACCCGAAGAATAAAACTGCCTTATCAATTTTACTACACATGGAACAGTATAAACACCCCAGGTTTTTGCCATTCTGTCTCCAAAAAATCAGAATAGAAAGCTATCAAAAATATCATGTGACCGAAAAAGATACCAATAAAAGCGTCAGCTCGTCCCGCGAAAAAAAAGACCTCACATGACTCTGTGGGCCAAAATATGGAAAAATTATAGCTATCAGAATGTGGTGATACAAAAAACTATTTTTTGCAATAAAAAGCGTCTTTTTAGCGTGTGACAGCTGCCAATCATAAAAACATTAGTTTTCAGCCTGGAAGGTGCCAAGATGCGACAGTCCACACTGAGAACCACTGGTGAATGAGCTGCTGGGAATGCAACATCAGTAACAGGAGGTGATGTCATAGAGGTTACCTCTGGTAACTGGGCTCCGTTCCCAGCTGGGCTCAGCTGCACTAAGATCTGGTGAGATTCCCGCTAACATCGTGAGCGCTGATGGAGCAAGCAGGGATCTCACTGAAGTCACCGAAGTAACATCCAGTCACTGGGCTCTGTTCCCAGCCGGGCTGAGCTGCGGTGAAATCTGGGGTCACTTACAAAATTCACAAACCAGGAAACTGTAGATTAGTTCCAAAAAGGGGGCACTGGTTGGGCATTGCCACTGTTAAAGCACATCTAGATAAGTTCCTTGGGGGTCTAGTTTCCAAAATGGGGTAACTTGTGGGCATTTCCACTGTTTAGGCACATGAGGGGCTCTCCAAACGTGACATGACACCCACAGACGGTTCCATCAAAGTCTACATTCCAAAACGTCACTACTTCCCTTCTGAGCTCCGATGTGTGCCCAAACAGAAGTTTTATCCCACATATGAGGTATCAGCGTACTCAGAACAAATTGGAAAACATCTTTTGGGGTCCAATTTCTCCTGTTACACTTGGGAAAATTAAAAATTTGGGACTAAGAGATAATTTTTTTGGGAAAAAAATTTTTTTTTATTTTCACGTCCGGATGTTATAAACTTAAGTGAAACACCTGGGGGTTCATAGTTCTCATGATACATCTTGTAAAGTTCCTTGGGGGGTCTAGTTTCCAACATTGGGTCACTTGTGGAGTTTCTTCTCTATTTATGCACATCAGGGGCTCTCAAAACGCGACATGGAGTCCAATCTCAATTCAAGCCAATTTTGCATTGAAACAGTCAAATGGCGCTCCTTCCCTTCTGAGCTCTGCCATGCGCCCAAACAGTGGTTTACCCCTAAACATAGGGTATCAGCGTACTCAGGACAAATTGCAAAATAACTTTTGAGGTCCAATTTCTCCTGTTACCCTTGGGAAAATAAAAAAAATTGGATCTGAAATACATTTTTTGTGAAAAAAAGTTAAATCTTCATTTTTTTTTTTAAATATTCCATAAATTCCTGTGAAGCACCAGATTGGTTAATGAACTTCTTTAATGTGGTTTTGAGCATTAAAGAAGTTCATTAACCATTTTTAGACTGGTGTCACTTTTGGTATTTTCTATCATATACACACCTTAAATTGACTTCAAATGTGATGTGGTCCCTAAAAAAAAATGGTATTGTTAAAATGAGAAATCGCTGTTTAACTTTTAACCCTTATAACTTCCTAACAAAAAAAAATTTTGGTTCCAAAATCATGCTGATGTAAAGTAGACATGTAGGGAATGTTACTTATTAAAAATTTTGTGTAATATATTTCTGTGATTTAATGCCATGAAAATTCAAATTTGTAAAATTGCAAAATTTTCAAAATGTTCTCCAAATTTCCATTTTTTCACAAATAAACACAAGTTATGTGAAAGAAATTTTACCACTATCATGAAGTACAATATGTCATGAGAAAATATTGTGAAAGTCACCAGGATCCATGGACGTATTCCATAGTTATTACCTCATAAAAGGACAGTGGTCAGAATTGTAAAAATTGGCCCGGTCATTAACATGCAAACCACCCTTGGGGGTTAAAAGGTTAACATTGCTGTTGTTTTTTGTGGTATGAGTTGTAATTTTGAATGACACCATTAGTTTATCATGCGATGCACTTGAAAGCACAAAAAATTTCTGTGTGACCCAAAATTGCCAAAAATGTGCAATTGATTTTTATTTACCGTGTTCACTAAAAGGTAAAACTGACCTGGCAATATAATTCTCCAGGTTAGTACAATTACCCAGATGCCAAATATGTGTAGTTTTTTATATGAGTGGTTAAAAAACTTTGGAAATTGGTAAAAAATAAAAACTGATTGTGTTGCCATATTCCGAGACCCACAATGTTTTAAATTTTGGGATATGGAGCTGAGTGAGAGCTTAGCTTTGCACCCAGAGCTGATGTTTTTACTGATAGCATTTTAGGGTAGATATGGTATATTATCACCTCTTATTGCATTTTATTTTAATATTTTGTTGGCCAAAAAACTTAATCCTGGCATTAGAGGCATATGATGGCTTAATAATTTAGCCATCATCTGCCGGGAAAGATGTGGGCTCAGCTTATGACCTGGTATAGGTCATATGTAGAGAGGAGGTTAAGTTTCCATACTTCCATGCAAATGTCTTGTTGTATGCCAAGCTATGTGTCATGGTACATTGTATTTCTTGTGCTACATATCACCGGACAAAGTATACATATATATTAATATACACGGCATATGTATACAGAGATTTTGAGATAAGGAGAGAGAAGGTCGAGTCTGCCATATTAAGAATTTAGCAGTTTCTTTACACTTTAACGCCTATATGCTTTCCTTTGCCAGTAAACAATATTTCTTTTTGATAATTCTATTTATCAACTGATTGCATCTATGTTCTAGACTCAAAATATATTACTATACTGTCACCAGGTTTATACCCTCCTATCAACCCTTTTCCATAGTGGAGTCTGGCCAATATGCATGCCTGCGATGGGAAATGATGGGATCATCATGACACACAGTTACAGTCCTCCAAAGAAGCGCATGAGAATTGCGGGCCAGGGCTGCTGGCAAGATATTCCATAAGGGGAAATATGGGTAAGAGCTAACTAGGTGTGTCTTCTTTGGCTGAATTCATTATAAGCTTAGCACTCACTATATTATTTAGTGCTTGTATTCTTATGTGTTAATGACTAGTACATACAGCTCGGGCAAAAATTAAGAGACCACTGCAAAATTTTCAGTTTGTCTGATTTTTATCTTTATAGCTATATTTTTGAGTAAAATGTAAATTTCTCTTTTATTCTATAAACTACTGACAACATGTCTCTCAATTTCCAAGCACTAAATGTTATATTTATTTTTAGAAAATGAGAAATGGTAAAAATAACTAAAAAATGCAGTGCTTGCAGACCTCAAGTAATGCTAAGAAAACAAGTTTATAATCATTTATAAACAACAATACTATTGTTTTAACTCAGGAAGAGTTCATAAATCAATATTTTGTGGAATAACCATGATTTTAATCACTTTCATGCGTCTTGGCATGCTTTCCACCAGTCTTTCACACTGCTTTTGGGTGACCTTATGCCATTCCTGGTACAAAAATTTAAGCAGATCTTTGTTTAATGGCTTGTTACTATCCATCTTCCTCTTGATTACATTCCGGAGGTTTTCAATGGGGTTCAGGTCTGGAGATTGGGCTGGCCAATGCAGGGATTTGATGTGGTGGTCCTTCATCAACACATTGATTGACCTAGCTGTGTGGCATGGCGCATTGTCCTGTTGGAAAAAACAGTCCTCAGAGTTGGGGAACATTGCCTGAGCAGAAGGAATCAACTGTTTTTCCAGGAGACCTCTGGTTGTCATGTCAACACATCAGTGACCCGCGAACATGTGACTCGGGTCACCGGTGGGCGGATTTCCGTCGCGATTGCCGGAAGTGCTTGCTAAATGCCGCTGTCAGCGTTTGACAGTAGCATTTAATAGGTTCATAGCCATGGATGGATCCCGATCCCACCCGCGGCTATTGCTGGCACATGTCAGCTGTTCAAAGCAGCCGACATGTCCTGGGAAATATGTGGGCTTACTGCTGGAGCCCACATCAAAGGGAGGGAGTCTGACATCGGTGTACTATTACACCTGATGTTGGAAAGGGGTTAAATGAAGGCCTTTCTTATTAAGGGAAAAAGAAATCCTACAGGGTCCTGTGTGAAAAATTGTTTGCCTCCTAAACCTAATAACTGGTTGGGCCACCCTTAGCAGCAACAACTGCAATCAATTGTTTGGGATTCTGTGCCCTTTTTTCTCCACACATACTTTTGATCATTGTGGCCAAAGAGTTCTATTTCAAGCTCGTCGGTTGATAGTACTTTTTCCAAAGTGCATCAGGCTTATTTAGATGGCCTTTTGCATAGTTCTGATGCTGAATTTTATGGTGAACATGCCGAAGATGTTTTGTCTGATGACTCTTTCATGAAGGCCATATTTGTGCAGGTGTCCATGAACAGTAGAACAATGTACCACAGCTCCAGAGTCTGCTATATCTTCCTGAAAGTCTTTTGCAGTCAAGCGGGATTTCGATTTACCTCTCTAGCAATCCTATGAGCAGCTCTCACTGAAATTTAACTGTTAACTCCTGTTAACTGCCAATGTTTAATAACATTTCGAACTGAGGAAAGGTCAACTTGAAAACACTTTGCTATCTTCTTAAAACCTTCTCCTGCTGTGTGGGCCTCAACCATTTTCATTTTCAAAGTGCTAGGCAGCTGCTTAAAATAACGCATTGCAGCTCTTTTTGGCACAAGGCTAAGGGAGACTGAGTTTTTATAAAGCTGGGAAATTTGCATCACCTGGCTTTACCTAACGATGATAGTGAACAAGCCATAATCCTAACAGGCTAATTAAGATCTGTAACCTTGGTCAAAGTTATCTGAGCACTAGAGTTGAGCGATACTTTCCGATATCCTAAAGTATCGGAATCGGAATGGTATCGCCGATATCACTAAAATATCGGCGATACCCGATACCGATACCGGAAGTCCCATGTAAGTCTATGGGAACAAAATATCGAAATTAAAAAAAACCCATTCTTGCCTTGTTGGTTAATTGTACATGAAGGAAAACAAGAAAGAGTAATGTAGAATGTATTGGGGAAGGTTGAGGAGACATTAAAGGCATAGATGTTTAACCCAATCAAATGGAATAGCATAAATATTTTTTTTTTTAAAGATGTTCGGATTGACGAAGAAATTGACAATGTTAACGTTTTTTATATTTAGGCAAATATGTATATTACACAACTTCCATGCTCTTCATCTTCACCTTTTTAACTTTTCACACACTTTCTCCTTCATAATCTTCTGCAGCATCATCTTTTTCATCAAATTATTCTTCATCTTCACCTTCTTTATCTTCTTCTTAAACTTCTTGCTATTCATCTTTGTTAACATACCAATTCTTTTTATTAAACTATTTTTTCTTTTTCAAATCTGCTTCATCTTCTTCACAAAATTCTTATTTGTGACGGGAAAATCCGTATTTGTATCTGTAAAAAGAAAATTTTCATCCTTCCTTTTTTGCTGTCACAAAAAATTTAAAATTCAACGTATTGTCCCTGTTCAGTTTAGCCTGCAGCAGGGACATTTCCAGGGCACCAGAGGGGGAACGGACCACCCCCCAAAACCTTTTTTATCTTCTTCTGCTTAGAATTTAGAGCAATAATTTTTCTCTTCATTTGTCTTATACTCCGTTCTTCTGCTTTTAATCTTCTGCTTTTTGTTCTTGTGTTCTTGTTTTCCAAACTTGTATTTTGTAGCACAATCTTTTACCACTGTGTACTGGGCACGGTTTTTTTAAAACAGGGGGTACCTGTGCTCCAAACACTCCCAAGGACCAGCAGACTGCTGGAACTCGGTACCGGAAAGGAGGCACCTAGGCCAAAGACACTGCGGAAACCGTTGACGGGACGGAACCCGGGGGCAGCAAAGGGAAAAAAGCCAATGGCACAACCGAGGACCACTGACGTTTCTGGGGCAAAGGTTTTTCTAAGCAGGAGGTACCTGGGCCCAAAGCACTACCCAAGGGCCCAACGTTGCTGGAAATCGGATACCGAGAGGAGGCACCTAGCCCAAAAGGGACGCGGGGAAACCCGTTTTACGTACTGGAACCCGGAGGGCACAAAGGAAAAGACCAATCACAACCGGACCAGCTGACGTTACGGGGAAAATGTTTCAAGCAGGGGGACCTTTCCCAAAGCCACCAAGGACCACAACGTTTCTGGAACTCGTACCGAGATGGGGGCACCAGGCCAAAGGGCCCGCGGGGGAACCAGTTGACGGACTGGAAACCCCGGGCGGGGAGCAGAAGGGGACAAAGCCAACATAACGAGGCCAGCTACTGTGGGTGAACCCGGAGGGGGAGAAAGGAAAAGAGCCAATGGCACAACCGGGAAACCCGCACGTTACTGGGAA
>JARQOD010000001.1:965033983-965106797 GCA_033576555.1 Oophaga sylvatica
CAGCACGGATAACCTCAAAATTTCCAAAAAAGGTAATTTGGAGTGATGAGAAAAATTTTTGGGAAACTTTTGACCAAACCATTGAGGGTTACATTTGGAGAGAAATCAACAAGGCCTAGGATAAAAGGAAAAAAAAACATTTCCACGGAAAAGCACGGAGGGGGATCGTGATTTTTTGGGGGGATGTGTGAGTAAAAAGGCACGGGAAATGCAGCTGGTTTTCGCAAATTTCTTGAGGCAAACTTGCAATTTATAGCCCGGAAGCTGCGCATGGGGCGTAATTGGGGCGTTCCAACATGACAAAAAATCCAAAACACAAGGCCCAAATTTTACCTGTCATTGGTTTTCAGCAGAAAACGGGGGAAAGTTCTGGAGTGGCCATCTCATTTTCCTGCCTTTACTCTGGGAGATCTCAAGGCGCCGTTCATGCTAGACAGCCCAGGAATTTACAGGAACTGGGAGCTTTTTGCCAAGAAGAGTGGGCACCTTTACCATCTGAGAAAATTAAAAACCTCATCCCTAACTACCACAAAAGACTTCAAGCTGTCATTGATGAGAGAGGGGGCAATACACGGTATTAAGAAATGGGGTATGTGAACTTTTGATCATGGTCATTTGGATATTTTGGGTTATCCTTATGATTTAAAAAGTGAAAACCCAGTAGTTTCACAATAAATGGCTCCACCCAACCACTAACCATGAGTGGAGAAAAAGTTTTGGTGTTATCATTCATATTCTCTGAAAACATGCCAAGAAAGCAAAAATTCTGCCAGGGTATGTAAAATTTTGAGCACAACTGTATATATAATATATATATATATATATATATATATATATATATTGTGACAAGGTCACTGGTGTCATACATGAGGGTAGATATGTGCCACTAAGATTGCTTTCCTGTGTGATGTGAAAGCCATAAGTGTTTTCTCCAGCATGTTATGTGCTGAGAGCAATCCAGTTGCTATATGGGCATGGCTTTAATGGTGGGTAGGTCAGAGATGGGTGGGATGCCTACCCAACATATATCCACCTCCAGTGTGTGGCTGGAAGGGAAATAAATGTCCAGCCAGTTTTTTTCTGTGTTCTGTGTTGTGTAGAGGCAAGCAAGCTCTAGGCTAAGGCTCCTGAGAGAGCTTCCATCTGTGTTGGCCCAGGAGTGCTGGCAGAACTGTTGATGAACTTTTTATTTCCTTTCGAGCCAGAAAGGCTGTTTTTCTGTTACAATTTTGTGGTTTATGACACAATATAACTCCCAGAAACTTTAACCCACGCGTGTCTGTGTCTACCTCAAGGAGCAGCTAAGTTAGCCAACCTGCCACAATATATACAGGGAGGGCCAATTATATGGATACACCTAAATAAAATGGGAATAGTTGGTGATATCAACTTCCTGTTTGTGGCACATTAGTATATGGGAGGTGGAAAACTTTTCAAGATGGGTGGTGAACTTGGCAGCCAATTTGAAGTTGGCCATTTTGGATCCAACTTTATTTTTTCCAATGGGAAGAGGGTCTTGTGACACATCAAACTTATTGAGAATTTCACAAAAAAAACAAAGCTGCTTGCAGACATCACAAACAAATCCAAACATTTGGGGGCTTTTCAGCTTGCTGAACTGCTTTCCCAGCCTATTTTAGCCAAATTGGAGGATTTAACACTTCACTGCAGGTGAGCACATATGCAAACACATTTGTAAACATGCACTGCCTATTGAATTGTACACTTGCTCCTTTCATACTCCACCCACACAAACAAATGAAACACCATTTGAAAGGTCAAATTACCTGCTGGTGGCAGCACACTACCCCAAAGCACACTACCACAAAGCTGCTTATAGACATCACAAACAAATCCAAACATTTGCCTTGGGGTCTTTCCAGCTTGCCCAAGTGCTTGCCCAGCCTATTTCAGGCACATTGGAGGATTGCACACTTCACTGCAGGTGAGTCACATATGCAAACTCATTTGTATACATGCACTGCTTTTTTGCTGATTACTTCGCCCCACACACACAAATGATACACCATTTGAAAGGTAAACTTGCCAATTCAGCAAGAAAGGAGCCAAACCACACATTCACGATTTTACCATTAAATACAGTTTAAACATTAATTTTCATAAACCTACAGAAAGACACAATGACCTGCAGGTGGCACCTCAACCGGAAGACATTTTTTGGCCTCTACTTATCAATTCAATTTATTGTATTACCAAGTTACATATAGAAATACCTGTCTGTGTTCATCATCTCATGAAATACATTTACATTTGACCAGCTTTCTTTTTCTGAAATTGCCTACGCCCCCGACGACCAATTTGCGAAAATTTCGCACGGGCCAAGCTAGTATATATATATATATATATAATCCTAATAATATAGTACAGGATAAAAAGATAAAGTAGACAAAAGCTAGGGAGAGTCCACTTCAATGGAATATTAGACACAGTGCTATTCCTGTCCATTGTGTGCCAGATACTTCAGCTTAGGCTGTGGTTAAATAGATATTGATTCTCTTATGCGAGAGTATTGGATCGATCATGCTAATGTCACTCATATCAAACTCTGTCAGAGTTAATCCCAGTGTCTCCTTAGAGTGATCTGATTCTCTCACATGAGAGAATCGCAGCACAGGTGAGGAGAAGACGGAGAACTTAATGTCTCCATCTTCTCCATTGTCTGTATCTGCCTAAACAAATCTAACTGCACTCGGATGACATCTGTGTGCACTTTGATGTTTCATGCACTCTTGTATGGGTGTGTGTTAGACAAGTCACGCAGCCACTTGCAGCATGATGCGATAGTTTTCTCATGCCAAATCAGCATGATAAAAAAATTGCAGATTTGCACTGCTCCATAGTATAACATTAGGCCGAGTACTATCTGATAAAACATCTCATAGCTGAAGGGGTCACTCACATGACTGTATATGTTAAGTAACAGTAGCCAATAGATATGAGTGGTTAAGGTAAATTTCAAATTTGCCTGTTCGCTCGGATTTTTGCAGGAAACTCGATTTACAAAGAAGTTATTCTCTACGAATTTAAAGTCCCTTTTTATGCTCCTTTGTGTCTTCGGGCCCTGCATAATAAATTTAAGATGCAAAACATAAAAAAAAAACTTATACTCACCGCTCATCTCTTCAGTCCCTCCACTCCTCACCATCATCCATCCCGTCCTCGTTGCATATTTTGGTCACCAATAAAAGCACTTAATCCCTACAACTTTTGACACTATGTCGGGGCTTCTGGCTAAGATGAGACCTGGAGCCGTAATGCACAATTGTGTGTAAAGTCACTAAATCCTGACATCACAACATTCGCTATGATATTTGTACGTGCAGAACTGTCCTGGGTCTCATCAAAGCTGGAAATCCTGGACTAGAGTGAAGAGGCGGGAGGGATGTCATTCTGTGCTTGCAGTCAGGATCAGAAGATTCGACAAGACTGGACTGGTGATGGTGGGGAGTAAAGGAGCAGGAGAAGTGAGCGGTACTGTGAGTTTAAGAATGTTTTTTATTTTGTAACCTTATGATGGCACTTTACATTTCATCAAAATTTTGCTGCATCCACACAGAAGAAAATTACAAAAAATCAGCATTTTTGTTGAAAGCAGACTTTTGTCATTTTTGAACAGAATCAATTCAACTCAAAAATATTTTTTTTACCAATAACCTGTATAGAGTCCTATTTAACCTCTTGTATCCATTGAGCATTTTATTTTTTCTGTACTTTTTTACTGCATGTAATATTGATTTTTGTCTGAATTTGTGCAATTGAGACAGTTACAGTTTCATGAATTTATTATGATCTTTACAAGAACATTTAAACTTTCCTATTATTTAGAAAGTTTTCAGGAATTTTTTTATTTTTAATGTCCGTTTTTAACATGTTTTAGTTTATATACAGTACAGACCAAAAGTTTGGACACACCTTCTCATTCAAAGATTTTTCTGTATTTTCATGACTATGAAAATTGTAGAATCACACTGAAGTCATCAAAACTATGAATTAACACATGTGGAATTATATACTTAATAAAAAAGTGTGAAACAACTGAAACATGTCTTATATTCTAGGTTCTTCAAAGTAGCCACCTTTTGCTTTGATTACTGCTATATAATAATCCTTACCCCACGAGGCGAGATCTTTGATGTCTATTTAATGTCTGTTGAAGTTACATACAATTAACGAATCTGTGATCGCACAAATTCACTAGCGCTTGACAAAGGACTTTGAGTCCTCTGTTCTTGTAAAAAGTGACTCCAGCAATTATGCACTTCTCAGATATCCTAATGATAGGTGAAATAAGTTGGTAATGAGATAACTCCTTTAAAGCTAGAGTCACACTATCGTATTACATGGCCGAGTGCTATGTGATAAAGCATTGCACAGAACCCAGGGAAATTATATTTTATGGAGCAGGTCAGGTCTACGATTATATTTTTCATGTCCAATATATGGCTATCAGGCAATGGAGAAGATGGAGAAATTACTTTCTCTGTTTCTTCTGCACCTGTGCTGCAATTCTCTAGTGCAAGAGTATCGGAGCACAGAGCACTGACACTCGGCTCACGCTCGCAGAAGACACCTGGAAATCTTTTTCCAGCTTAATAGTCAGACCCCATATATCACAGATTGATAGTCTGCCCTATTCACAGACTTCAGTTTTATTTTTCAGAATATTCAGGTAGTCAGGTTAAAAATATCTAGAATAATGCAGGAGATAGCCAAACTTTATAGCTAACCCAGATCCTAAAAGGTTAAATATATTTTACCCTATTCCCCAAATTTGTAATTATTTGACAATGCATGCAGAATGTGTTTCCTATGTGCACATGCTATCAGACGCAGAAAATACTGAAATTAATACTTACGTGGTCAGTATTACAAATCCTCACTAAGAGCTTCTACCATTTCTGATATTTATTCCTTGAAACTTTTTGCGTGCAAAAAAACTTATAGGACTTTGTGAAGAAACAGCTACAGCAACAGTGACATCTTCAGTCAATAAATATGTATTAACAATAGCGAAAAAAGCCAAAATGATATTATCTACAGATGTAGCAGAGTCAACCTGATTGCTTACACTTTTCTCTTAAAAGTGATGACAATGCATTGACTTACAACGACCCAATAACTTACCTGCAGTTCTCGGAAGCTAAACATATAAACTCATTGGAAGCATATGGCAAAAAATATACTCTGCTGCGTTGGAAAGCTGAATTCTTCTACATCTGTATGAATTATTTGCTTTTTTAATTGTGGCATTAAATAAATGTACCTATTATTATACATCAGGGTATGTGCACATGACATCATTTTCTGGTTGTCAAACTCATCGAGTTTTTCAGAGGGACGGTCCAAAAAAACAATGCTTTACTCTGATATTTTACAATTCTGAGGAGTCTTTTTTTGCCAATTTTTTAGTAATTTCCTTAGCAATTTTGCAATACTTGTGACAGTGAACATTTTTGTAAGCATTTGCCAGGTGTCTGTATTTACTGGTCTTCTCCAAAGTTTTTTAAACTGCACTCAATAATAAAGTAATCACGTTGACAAAATGCTGATGATTCCTTGCATCTGTTGACATTTTCCATTGACTTTAACTGTAAATTATAGCATGTCTTTAGTGTGGTAAACGCCAGAAGAATGATTTGCTCACTTCTTTGAAGAGCTTCATGTTTTTGGAAACCTGAGGCTCATCCCATCCAATATTTTTTTCCTCTTAACATAATGCAGTCATCATATTATATAGCATTGTGTACTGACAATTGCTCATATTGCCTTTCTTCCAAGCTATTTTATTCTTTTCTCTGCTCTATGTAGAAACATGAAGTCTCGTGTCCCCTCTACATCTTCTCACCCAGCTCCTTTCTTCTCCCCCTACAGGGACTTTTGCAATGACTTATGACTCCAACAGGGAAAATTTACCTTATGTTTTTACATACAGCTTAGAAGGATTCCGCTAGTCAGTTTTTAATCGCATGATGTGATAGATCTAATGGAAAACAAAATAATTAACTAGGTAGAAAGGCAAAATGAGCAATTGTAAGTACACAGTGCAGTAAAATATTAAGAGGATGAAAACTTTGATGGGAGGAGAAGGAGGACTTCTTTAAAATAAGTTCAAAATGCTGAACATATATAGAAATTTTCCATACAAATGGATATATAGGGTAATTCTTTTGAGCACTTTTTCAGGTGAGTTTTGAAGTGTACCCGTCTGAGAAAAATGTTGTTTGCACACATCTTTAATACTGCTGCCCTTTAAATACCTCTTGAGAGAAAAAGAAACCAAACATACATATGTATATTTAAATATTTCTATATATACATATGCCCATACATACATATAGCCCTTGAATTGGAGATTAGAAAATCAAATGAAATTTTAATTCACCAAATTCGCTGAATATTTCCCCCAAAAATTGATTCACAGTAAATTGATTCACCGCAATGTTAGAAATCCTCTATTTGTCCTGAATAGATCTGTGTAACATACTGAAGTTTCCTGGAAACATATTAAACCCCTTATAAAGCTTCTCACCATATTTTGTGTTTCTTCAACACAATTATTCTTCCCAAAAATACTGACAAAGAAATACAAAAACTCTGTTCAGTTGCTTGTTATAAGCACTCTCTCCCTGGCAGACATTTTGGGCCCAATTCATTAAGATGTGTATCCCTGAATTCTGGCATAAAACAAACTAATAAGTCACAAGCTTTGCATCTTTGACATTTTCACTCCAGTTCTGGCCAAAATGGGCAATGAGCATGGGAGGGACAGAGCGTGGCTATGTCCACGTGTCTAATTCCTGAAAAGTTTACACAAGATTTGCACTTATAGGATGCACCTAATTCATTAATTGGCATGCATGTAACTCCACTAAAATCTTCTGGAATGTATGCCAATTTTAATTAATCAGCTCCTTATTTTTTATCATTAAGAAATATTATGTTGGCTCGCTGCTTGCTTATGAATAAAGAGTAAAAAAAATGTGTACGAGGTCCTACAAGACAGCATGCAAGCTCTTCTTTCTCTCTGTGTCTTTTTCTTTCTCTTTCACTCACTCTCCACTTTTGAATTGAATCTTTGTATTATTCACAGACTACTACACTTATATTTTTCTTTGATATACTTGTGCAACACATTTCTATTAATGGTATTTGGCCAATATTTTGTGCCTTTGTCTCCTTATCTGTGTAACTAATGTGCCAGCAGCCAATATTTTTCTGAACCATAATAAGAAATCAAAAGCTTAAAAAAGTGAAAACTTTTACTCATCTGATTGTTTACCTATCTGGCCCCTCCTCTTTTCACCAGCACCATTCTGGTCCTCACCACTTCTTCTCATCCCCCAACACTCACAATGGAATTAGACTTCTCACACTGTTCCAGACTTTCAGGTGTCATTGTGCCGGAGAGGGTTCTGCACAAGCAAAAATAAGGTCAAGGCTCACGTTGTGACATCATGATGCAGTAGATCTCCCATGCATTTGCGCAGAACCCTCCCGCGTGATATGACAACTGAAAGTCTGGCAGAGTGCATAATAACCAAGGATTCCAATGTGAGTGGTGGTGGTGATGAAGACCAGACGAGTGGCAGTGAGTAGTGGAGTGGCTGGTGATATGAGCGGAATTGATTTGTTTATCATATCACAAATTGTTCAAATGTATATATGTCCATGTTTATATGTTATTATATATATATGTATATATATATATACTTATATATAATATATATATATATATATATATATATACACACACACATATGTATACACTATGTATTTCAGTATTACTTTATTGTGCCAAAAAAATAAAATAATTGATTAATGATTATTATGCTTAAAGTTAAAATAAATTAAAAATAGACACAATATATGGTAACAAATTATTAGAGTCTGTCTCCAATGTAGTGGAATTGGAGGGAATACTGCATATAGTTATTTAACCTTTCTCCATTCATGACATAATCTAATATGGTAACAGAAGAAAAAAAAAAGCCTTAGAGAAAGCATTCTTATCCCAGCATGAGCAAGATGACATTCATGGTTGAATCAGCCCCTCTCAGCAAGATGCGTAATTGAAAAAGCCAAGGGAAGCGACCCTAATCCCAGTGCCCTGCTGGTGTCAAAATGCATTAATCTCACATGGACAAATGACCGACTTGCGAGGTTCACCCTGTGTCACACTTTCAAGATCCCAATGTACTATGTATACTGTACAGTATACAACATTTACAACTATGAGTCATTTTGTTCCGAAGAGCTTTCTGTTTGTATGTAAATAAGACTTAAAGAGTAGCTAAACTTTGAAGCTATTTCTTAAAATTTGGTAAGCTCTTTAATTGCCAACAGTTGGGGGTGTCCAGATCAGGAGACCATCCACTGATTACTCAATAGACATTGAACAGCACACAACTCAGCAGACAGGAGTTCACATGTCTTGGGTGAGCTCACAAACATTATGGATTCAATAGACAGCATTGACTTTTAGGCCGGCGTCACACTTGCGAGTGTGATGCGAGTAAGTCGCACGACTTTCTCGCATCAACACACGGCACGGCCGCCCGCTCTCGGACCCAGTGTGGGCTGCATGTATTTCTATGTAGCCACACATCGGGACCGAGAGCAGGCGGCCGTGCCGGGTGTTGATGCGAGAAAGTCGTGCGACTTACTCGCATCACACTCGCAAGTGTGACGCCGGCCTTAAGCCCCTAATTTACACCGGATCCACACCCCAATCTGTGTTCAGGCTATGAATCCTGTGCTTTCTTTTGAATCTGTTCTCCCCTCAGCATGCATGCACAGACAAGAGCAGTGCTTTTTGTTTTTACAAAATTCTGAAAAGTATTAAGCCAATAATTACATAAATATATTGTATGCATGTTTGGTATAACCATATTTGTCCTGACCTGGAGAAATATTTTTCTAGGTCTTTTTTACTGCATCAATTTTTACTGCAAAAGTAAAACCCCAAAACCAATGGCATGTGGGATTTTGTTCACTTTTTTTCATTTCCAGGTACTTGGATTTTTTTTTTTTGCTATTCTTTCTTAATCTGAAGTATATGTTAAAATTAATGGTGTCATTCAAAACTACAAAATAATTCTCTCAATGAGAAAAACAAGATAATCTGGTAGTTATGATGCCTTTTCCAAAATTACAACTCATCCTGCAAAAAAACAAGTGGCTATTTCAAAAAGGAGAGGAAAAAATTAAAACATAGTAATGAAAATTGGCTGTTGAGGGAAGGGTTTAAAAATGTTAATCTCAGTGTGGTGGGATTTGCAAACAGATTTGCATATACAAATTTAGTAATAATATCCAGAAAACCTCTTATAAGCTTTAGTGCTTTCTTCCTCCTAAACTAGGATCTGCTACTTTTTATTTGACATTAAGGAAAGAGAGCGCACAAAGGGTGATAAAAGTGATATTTTGAGTGACAATACACGGTTGGTGCACTCACCTTTACAGGTTGTGAACAGTCACAACCCCTTGCAGAATGTGAAAGGAACCAGTGGTCGCTGCAGACTCTCGTAGATGCCAATGTCACAGAGGAGGAAGAAAAGGACGGGGTTTTCCAATGTTTCCGCGCTGACCACACAAGGACAGAAAAATTCTTGAAAGCTTTATTGTGCCGACGCATTTTGTGGCAAATCTGCCACATCCTCATTGCCAAAGATAAAGCTTTCAATAATTTTTCTGTCCTTGTGTGGTCAGCACGGATACGTTGGAAAACCCGGTCTTTTTCTTCGTCCTCTGTGACGTCTTTTTATTTGACATCAGATGCAGTAGCTGGCATTAACTCTTTGTGTGTATAGAGATGATTGAATATTTTGACATTCAATTTCATCAGGTTCAGCGGATTTTTATTTTAATGCCAATCACAAGTACTCTAATTGCCCTGAAAAAATGTGGATAATAAACCAAGGACTGTATCGAATCACTTTTAATTACTTTCACGTAAACACAATCTTAGCAATGTCAAAGTGACATACATAGAAACATTGTAACAAGTGTGCAAACAGATATGCACAGTTATATGTGAAAATAAAATTCAATACAATTCAACCTATTTCCCAAAAATGATGTAATAAGAAATGCTAAGTAGGTAAATGTTTAAAAATTACCACTTGTAACAGGGCCTTGCATTGGTGTAGCCTTTATAGATGTAAAATTTGACTAGAAAGACAGAAAGTTGCAGTTAAATGTCAGGAGTTTGGGGAATTTAATTCCCCCTTCACAAAAATGATTGCACAAGAAATGCAAAAACTCAGTACAGTTGCTTGTGACAAGCAAGAAAACCATCCAACACTGATATCAGATTATTTTTTTTATTGTGCTGTCCTGCTTCTCCTTTTTAGTAGAGATGAGGGAGTTTGCTCAGATTCGGTTCCGAATACAATCGGAATCGAATATTGTTTTTGCAATATTCGTCAATCAAAGCCGAACGTCATTAGAGTCAATGGGAGTAGAAATCACCAAATATGTTCCGAACCGATCATAAGACATACATTCGGCACGAATATTGTTTGAATATGGCTCAAATATGTCAAAATCAGATTCGGAGACAAAATCCAAACAAATTGGCTCATCTCTACTTTTTAGTACATTAAAATTCAAGAAAACAACATGCAGCAGGACAAGTGTTGGCTACTCCATATCACTGATGAATCACACTCTGGCCCTGCAGTTGGCATCCTCTCCTGTTTTACTCTTCCCTATTAAGTGAATCGTTTTATTTATTTCCAGACTTCTACACTCATATTTTTCAGCTGAACACAACAGTCGGGAGCATTGTTTAAATGTTTCAGTTTTTTATTATTTCTATCCCTATTGCTGAGTAGTGATCTCTAACAAACTCTATCCTAGAATCATCTTAAAATGGTTGGTACATTCATTGCTTAAACCTACAGTTGTGCTCAAAAGTTTACATACCCCAGGAGAATTTTTGCTGTCTTCCTTTTTTCAGAGAATATGAATGAAACACCAAAGCTTTTTCTCCACTCATAGTTAGTAGTTGGGTGAAGCCATTTATTGTCAAACTACGGAGTTTTCTCTTTTTAAATCATAATGACAACCCAAAACATCCAAATGACCCTGATCAAAAGTTTACATAACCCATTTCTTAATACCGTGTTTTGCCCCCCCTCTAATATCAATGACAGCTTGAAGTCTTTTGTGGTATTTGTGGATGAGGTTCTTTATTTCCTTTTGATCAGGGTCATTTGGGTTTTTGGGTTGTAATTATGATTTAAAAAGAAAAAACACTGTCGTTTGACAATAAATGGCTTCACCCAACCACTAACCATGACTGGAGAAAAAGTTTTGGTGTTATCATTCATATTCTCTGAAAAGGCCAAGAAAGCAAAAATTCTGCCAGGGTATATAAACTTTTGAGCACAACTGTATATTTAGGCTCCTGAGTGGCCCAGCTTTACCATGTGATGTGAAAGTTGCAAGACATTATTGGGAATGCTGCACATTTGTGCCTAAAGTTATCTTTCAATGACTGATGCAGTTATCTGAAATGTGTAAAAAAGTCATCAGGATTTTTTTCAGTGATTCACATTAATTGAATCACAAATTGTTAAAATTTGCCAGGACCTGACAATTTTAAGATTTGAATTTGATTTGAACTGAAATTGTCATTATCTATAATACTCTAATAGTTAATCAATTAGGTCAAGCTGACATCTTGCCCTGCACGTAGCATATTGTTCTTTGATCACCATGAGTGGTGTGGGGCTGGTACACAATGGTACAGAATGGTACAGACATATTAGTTCACTTCATCATTATTCATCCTTGATTAGCTCAGTAGATCACACCATCATATCAGTCCACTTGAGGGTTGTATAACCTGTTGACAGAGAATGAATTAGAGCACGTACACAGTTTAAGTAATATCTGTGATTCTTCTACATATTCAGCAAAGCGTCCATTTTGTCTATAAGCGTCTTTTTTGTATATCTTCATAATCAAATATCAAATACATAACATTATCAGAACCTATAATAATAAATCCCGTTAAGCCCAAGAAATGTAAAATGTATTTGTATTGGACACAGAAATTTGACATTAACTTCAAACTTGTAATGATCTTCATTTTAGTCCTGGTATTAATAAATCAAGTGACTGCAATTTATAAAAGAATAATGTCTGTCTTTTTGGATTAGATTTTCCTTCAAGTGCTGGAAACGGCTGCTCGACACATTATGTGGGGTTGGCAGAAGCATTTTCCCACTCCTGTCACTGTCACTGCTTACTTGAGAAAGAAAAGCTGATAGTAGAAAAAGTGAAAAAGCAATAACTAAAACATGGTAAAGAGCCAAATTAGGTACTGATATGCTTGGTCTCTGCCCTCTAGTGCTGAGGTGGGAAATTCTGGCCCCAGTTTACGATTCCCAGCGATCGCAGAGCTTGTGCCATCAGCTCTATGTGTTGTATATATAGAAATATCAGCGTCTACTATTTGATGCATATACAGAAGTCTTGATGTCTCACGTTATGTATTTACAGCAGTCTCACTGTCTCTTATTTGATGTGTACAGTAATTTAGGTGTCACTTATGTGATGTCTATACAGCAGTCTGAATATTCCTATGTGTCACTGGTGTCAAATGCAACACACTGTCGCTCTTCATCTGGCTGCAGAAGGTCTCTGCGTTTGGAATTACAGACGCCGCCTCGATCCTTCTAACTCTTGGACTCAGTGGCAACCTCCCTCCAGGTGTAGATTACACACCTTCACCTGGCTGTTTATAAATCCCCAGTCTGCTGCAGAGTGAGTCGCTGGTGATATTCACATTTTTCCATTGTGAATGCTTGGAGCTGTAGCAGTCAGCTAACTTCTTCTCAGGAGCTGTTTGAGGACATTTGGAGTTAACTCTCTGTCTGCTCACGCTACGTTCATTCCCCTTGTTTCTCTACCTTTTTGTCTTTAGTTTACAGTGTGGACTGACTAGTGTTCATCCTACTCCCTCCCTATCCAGGGCTTATCTCCAGGGAGAATCAGGGCTTACGTTTCATGCTCGGCGATTGGTGAGAAACCAATTTAGGAATGGTAGGGCGGGAAGAGTGTTAATAGATCTGGCTTCTCACTCTTTCCCTAGTGTCTTGACTTTCTTTCCCTCACCCCTTCATGTTGCACTTAGTCTTCCCACATAGTGCGTGACACTATGTGATGTATATAGCAGACCTCTCACTGCTTGCAATCTATAAAAGTTATGTGAATAGTGTTGATTTTTCCACTTTGAGGAGATATGCAGAGTAATACTGTATTTATTTGTGTTTGGAAAAGCTTACTGCTGTGTTTTCTTTACCAAATTTATCATTGCTCACACTTCAGATTGATTAAAATCTGGAAAATCAGCTGTGAATAGCAATATCATCCCTACCACCTAACATCACGTCCCACCATAGAGAAGTAGTTTCAGCCATCACATTATGGGTTAGATAATTAATTGTTTGATGTAATATAGCATCGTAGTTTTCAAGTTGATAATTTTGCATTGCCCCCAAATGATGGTACAAATATCCAATTTTTCCTTGGTAGAAAAAAGGTTCACCACCCCTTCTTAAGAGGAATAAAAATCAGCATTGTCTACCAGGGTATTTTTACCATTTCAAGTGACAATAAAAATAATGTTATGCCTCCCTGGTGCAGTTCATACTCTAAGACCTTGCTCTGGATGAGCTACTTTGAATAGTAAATACTCTTCAGAGGAAATTGGAATGGAAATCCAAACTCAACATTGCTCAATCTTTGCAATATTCCTGAGCTTAAATGAATACAAGTCCTCAATCATTCTATGATTCATTGCAACTTGTTTCTAAACATTAAATGACCTTATTGCAGAAAAATAAACATATTAAAGAAACATAATGAAGCTTATACTCACCTCCCATGTCAACGTCGTTCCCGTGGTGTCGGCACTTGCTCTCCCCGTGGCTCTTGTGCGGTGTTGTTACTTGTCACGCAAATTCTTAATCAGAGCTGGTGACAGTGTAAAATTGAGCATAAAGAGAAGGTTAGTGATTAGTTGTAGCCCGGACTTCATCTTCATGCTCGATTTGTCTGAAGTGCGGGGACAGGGACTCCAGCGCTGATTGGCAACCAGTGTCACAACACCGCACAAAACCATGGGAACAGTGACAGCATGCTAGGTGAGTATAGGCTTTATTATTTTATGGTATCCAAACATTTTGATCAAGAATAGGTTGTCGTAGTAATGGACAACCCCTTTAATAATGTGCCAATAATTATACACTGTAAGGTTTCTTGTTTTGGTCAAATGGCTGTCAAACATATATTTGACATCTGTCTGACGCATCACCGATTGCAGATGTGTTGTGCTCCCAAGAAATAACTAAAAGTGGGTTTGATTGCAGATGTGCCATGGTATCACTGGTCTAAGATGACGATTGCTTGGCTTATAGAGTATACTGTAACACTCTATGGTCCATCTATCTATAAACTCAATTTGAATCATTTGAATTTTGGTATGGTAGCTATAATTGGATTGAGCCATACTTTAATTCCATAAATTTGCTTTCTGTGATACCTATTGGACAGCCACTTTTTACATTAAGTGGTTCCCCTTGTAAAACATAATGTTGTATATATAGATCTTTCACCAGCATTATTCTTTTTTTATTTGGACAAACTTTTGAAAAACAAACAAGTGAGAACCCCGCACCCCAAAAGCATCCGCTAATGACTGCAGTGCACACGTGGCATAACAGTCATGCAAGTTCAAGAAGATCTGGGGTCGATGTTGCTAGAATGGCAGCATGGTGGCTCAGTGGTTAGCACTGCAGTCTTGCAGCGCTGGAGTCCTGGGTTCGAATCCCACCAAGGACAACATCTGCAAGGAGTTTGTATGTTCTCCCCGTGTTTGTATGGGTTTTCTCCAGGTACTCTGGTTTCCTCCCACACACCAAAAAAACATACTGATAGGGAATCTAGATTGTCAGCCCCATCAGGGACAGCGATGATAATGTGTGTAAAGTGCTGCGGAATATGTTAGCGCTTTATAAAAATAAAGATAATTATTAATGGTGACAGTGTAAGAGGTGAGTATATGTTATTTTTATGTTACAAGGTGGACTACTTCATTTAAAAAGGTTTTGCATAGGTAGTGTACACATTTTGTAAAGAGATTCTCCCAAAATCAAGGCATCATCAACCCACTGCAAAGTTCAAAATGTCTCATAAAGAGGTTTCACTGCTTCAAATGGAGCACTGATCTAGCATGAGCTCAGCTTCCTTCCTTCAATCAAACTCTTAATAGAGGAACAATGCACTATGCCACCTCCAGGACTCTGGAATCTCCAGTGATCAAATACTTAGAGCCTATCTAGGGAATAGTTCACAAATCTTGATTCTGGGAAACCTTACTAACTTCATACAAAACACTGTCATTTTGGGAGGAAAACATCTGAAATATTTTCAAAGGCTAGGGTCACATCAGTGGATTTTTTACAGTGGCATGTTAATATTTGGGCACTAATGCTCAAAATTACTGTTACTGTGAACAGTTAAGCAAGTTGAAGATGAAATCATCTCTAAAAGGCTTAAAGTTCAATATGACACATTTTATTTGTATTTTAGACAAAAAAAATAGTGTCATATTTTACAATTTAAAAATTACAAAAATGAAAAATGGGCTGATGCAAAAGTGTTGGCACCCTGCATGGTTAGTACCTAGCAGCACCCCCTTTTGAAAGTATCACAACTTTAAATATTTTTTGTAGCCAGCTAAGAGTCTTTCAATTCTTGTTTGAAGGATTTTGTTCTATTATTCCTTAGAAAATTCTTCCAGATCTGTGAGATTCCTGGGTCTTGCATGCAGTGCTATTTTGAGGTCTAGTGATTTTGATTGATGTAGAGATCAGGGTACTGTGAGGGCCATAGTAAAATTGTCAGCTTGTGACTTTTAATATAATGTATTGTGGATTTTGATGTATGTTTACAATAATTGTAAATTTTTAGAAGCTATCCCCTTTTTAACTTTAGCTTTTTTACACATGGTGTTATGTTTGCATCAAGAATTTTTAGAACTTTCATTGAATCCATTCTTCTCTCTACCAATGAAATGTTTCCATCGCCATTGGCTGCAGCACATCTCCAAACCATAATTTATCCACCCCCATGCTTAATGGTTGGCGAAATGTTCTTTTCCTGAAATTCTGTGCCTTTTTTACTGCACACATATACAGTATTTGATCATTGTGGCCAAAGATTTCTATTTTAACCTCATTGGTCCACTGCACTTGTTTCTAAAATGGATCAGGCTTGTTTAGATGTTCTTTTACATGCTTTTAAGGCTGAATTTTATGTGTACAATGAGTGGTTTTCTTCTGATGACTTTTCCATGGAGGCCATATTTGTGCAGGTCTTTGAACAGTAGAACAATGTACCACAACTCCAGTCTGCTAAATCTTTCTAAAGGTCTTTTATAGTCAAGTGGGGATTCTGATTTGCCTCTCTAGCAATCCTGCGAGCAGCTCTCTCTGAAGCTTTGCTTGGTCTTCCAGACCTTTTCTTGACCTCCACTCTTTCTGTTGACAGCCATGTCTTAATTACATTTCAAACTAAGGAAAGGGCAACTTGAAAATGCTTTGATATCTTCTTATAGCCTTCTCTTGCTTTGTGGGTCTCCACCATTTTCAGTTTCAGAGTGCTAGGCAGCTGCTTAAAAGAACCCATGGCTGCTGTTTTTGGCACAAGGTTAAAGGAGGCTGGGTTTTTATAAATTTGCATCACCTGGCCATTCCTAACGATGATAGTAAACATGCCATAACTGTAACAGGTTAATTTAGGTCTGAAACATTGCTCAAAGTTATCTGAGCACACAAATCTCCAAGAGTGCCAATCTTTTGCATCAGCCCATTTTCCTTTTTGCAATTTTTTAACATAAAACTGCTACAATATATATATATTTTAGTACCTACTTTAAGAGATAGAAACAGAAACATCACATCTTTTTTTTTTTAAATGTTCTCTCTCTGGATCAAACATTGACTAGACATGCACCCTCAAGGAGGACTTCCTTATATATCAAGTATTAGAAATAGAAGAAATAGAAAAAAATACCAGAAAACGGACCAATAAGACATTTCAATTATGTTTTTTAAGCATAACCTGCTTTTGCGCTAAATTGATATAAATAAACCAAAAGAAAAGCCTCAAAAATGTGTTCAATTCCATAAAAAATAAATTAGTTTTAAAAAGTTTTAGCGCTCGACATTTTAACGAACAACTAAAATGGTTGTTTAGAGACCAAAAGAGCAATTTTGAGTCTGATGTTGATTGGTTACATTTAAAGTGCCTAAGACAGGAATCTTTCATTCTGTGATTTTATTACTTTCAATGAAAAATGAAAATCTTTCAGATTGCATCCAGTAGTTCCATTGCCTAAAGACACGGATGGCATTGCTTAACTTCAGGTTTCCTCATTTATGATGGCTAGACCGTCATTAGACACATTTATCTCACACATCACATCCTCAGATGAAATACAATTAATAGGACAGCAGAGAAATATATATTGAGCCTTAACCATCTTCTAAACTTCAGAGCGGATACATTGCCATGCACCACCAGGCATGTCTAGACTTCTGAATTTCATTTCACAATGGCAAATTTTATGTTCTTGTGATGACTTTGGTAAATGCATTTAAAAAGGTTAGAAATTGATCATAATTAGTCTAAAAAGGGCCAGCATTTAATTCTACTTCTTGTACTCATTTGTTTTAATTTTCAAGTATCCTTGATGCATTATAAAAATGACAGCCATAAATATTTACACAAAAGTAACTGCATTGTCTGTTGTGTGACCTTTCTATGTGGACTTTGAAACTTTTCAATATAAAATTCAATGGCCTGGTATGAAGCTCAGTCAAAAATATGCCTTGTATTGCTTTATATGGTGGCTAAGGTCCCCTTATAACAGTCAATTATGGTTGGACTGGCTAAGGGTATGTGCGCATGTTAAGTATTTGGTGCAGAAATTTCTGAACTATTTCTGCACCTTTTGGCAGTAAGAATTCTGCGTGTTTTTGATGCATTTTTTACATGGATTTTTGGTACAGATTGTTCCTCACTCATTAGTATGAGTGAAATATGCAGCAAAAATGCGGAAATTGAAACAATGCAAATTTAAATCTGCACCGAATCTGCAAGTCACAAAAAAATCAACGTGTGCATGAGACATCAAGATTCTCATTCGCTTTGCTGGTATCAGCAAACTCTTCAGATTTCGTGACAAATCTGTGCAGAAAAAAATGCGACAAATCACAATGCATGCACAGGCCCTAACAAACTTACACAGATGTACCAAAAGGCAATCATGACCCATAACACTCTATATTGAACTTAGAACAGAATGTTATATCACTTAAGATTAAAATATCTCTACATTGCACAATTCACTGATTGAGGTCAAGCTATTTATTGAATTAAAACGGTTTGTCCCCTGATATCCCAGCATACTGTTATCTGTGTCATGGCAACTCTTGGTAAATTTGTATGTATGGGACCTTTCAATAAAAAATAATCAGAAAATATTAACACTACTACTACTACTACTACTGCTAATAATAATAAATAATAATAATAATAATAAAACAGAGGTGTCTAGCAGAGACTTCCCACCCTTCATTAAAAAAAATGCGTGCTCAGCAAAATAAATATTTATTATAAATCTATTTATTATATTTATAAATCTTTTTTATTTTCCTGAAAGGCTTTGGGGAACACTGGATAATATGTAAGAAGAACATACTTCCTTGGCGTTAAGTAAGCAATGATTTATAGGAAATATTTTTTAATGTTGAAATAGTTTTTCTTATCACAATTAATTCAAGTCTTACGCTGTTGATGTGATATATCTACTTTTTATGAAATTGGTAAAATTATAGGTCACATACATTGAATAAATACTGTTGGAAGAAATTGTTCACCTGAATATGAATGTTCAAAGAGGATACACAGGACTTTAAAATAAAAAGGCACGTAGTTGCTAACAGAGTCAACTACCTGCATTTTGTACCCGTCGCTGGTCATTGACCAATTCTGCCAGAGAGTCAACAGAGCAGCAGTTTCTTTTCCTGTTGCCAGGGCGTGTCTACCTGTGTCATGCTGATTGACAGCTGGCTTCCCCCAAATAGGCAGCGGAGAGCCAGCTGTCTATCAGCATGACATTAGTAGTTCCACCTTGTCAACAGGAAGAGAAACTGCTGCTCTGCTGACAGAGAGTAGCTGAATCTCTTTTTAACGAGGCAAAAGTGGGGTGATTGGCACTTTTTTAATTTTTTAAAAACTTTTTTTCACACTTTTTACTGACTTTAATTGTCCCGTTAGGAGACTTGTAGCTGTGATCATCTGATTGCTTGTGCTATGCATAGCAGTGTTTCAGCCATCAAGTGCGTGTACAGATGCAGGTTCAGTGCAGTCTCTGGTTTTCAGCATAGGTCTGCTCTGCCTCCTCCTCTGACATAGAATGTATTCTACTTTTAGAATAGACATTATGCTCCTTTGCAGCATCTGTTCCTGTATACAGGAAAGATGTGTATCTTTGTACCGTGTTAGCCAGTAGATAAAAAATATTTAGAATTGAGAGTCCTCAGTGGTTGATACCTTTTAATGGCTAACTGAAAAGATGGTAACAAACTGCAAGCTTTCAAGATTACTAAGGTCTCTTCATCAGGCAAAGACTAATACAAAATCTGAAGAATCACATATTTATACACAACAGGACACAGATATACAGTACAGATCAAAAGTTTGGACACACCTTCTCATTCAAAGATTTTTCTGTTTTTTCATAGCTATGAAAATTGTAGAATCACACTGAAGGCATCAAAACTATGAATTAACACATGTGGAATTATACATTACACTTTACAAAAAAGTGTGAAACACCTGAAAATATGTCTTATGTTCTAGGTTCTTCAAAGTAGCCACCTTTTGCTTTGATTACTGCTTTGCACGCAGAAAAGGTGAACGATGGACTCTACATGCCTGGTTCCCACCGTGAAGCATGGAGGAGGTGGTGTGATGATGTGGGGGTGCTTTGCTGGTGACACTGTTGGGGATTTATTCAAAATTGAAGGCATAGTGAACCCAAACAATGACAATGACCACAAACACACCTCCAGACTGTGTAAGGGCTATTTGACCAAGAAGGAGAGTGTTGGGGTGCTATGCCAGATGACCTGGCCTCCACAGTCACCAGACCTGAACCCAATTGAGATGGTTTGGGGTGAGATGGACCACTCACCTCTTCAATTTTGAATAAATCCCCAACAGAGTCACCAGCAAAGCACCCCCACACCATCACACCTCCTCCTCCATGCTTCACGGTGGGAACTAGGCATGTACAGTCCAGCCATTCACCTTTTCTGCATGCAAAGCAGTAATCAAAGCAAAAGGTGGCTACTTTGAAGAACCTAGAATTAGTGTTGAGCGATACGATACTGCAAATATCGGGTATCGGCCGATATTAGCTGTATCGGGCTTTCGATTCCGAGTACCGATATTTTCGTCATATCGGATACCGGAATAGGGATTGTCACTGTCACTGTGAGTGTCCGTCGGTCGGGTCTGTCAGGAGTCAGCGGCACTTACCTGGCAGAAGATCTCCGGCGGTCACGGGCTGGACTGCTTCATGGCCGCCATCATCTTTCCCCGGCGGTCACATGCAGTTTCTCGCGATAACTGCAGTGACTGCTGGGTAATCCCGGCCGTGAAGCAGTCAGTCCGATGACGTCACCGCCGGGGAAGCAGGTAATCAGCTGTGCTGCGTTGCGATGACAGGCTCTGCCTGTCATTGCGATGTAGCAGAGCTGGATCGTCGTGGGACAATCGTTACTATGGACTGCGTCGGACAGGTGGTATACTGTTGGTTTGTTTTTTTTCTTTTTTTACAGGAGATCGATGGCGTCGCAGGAATGAGAGTATAATAAAATTAATGAAAACTGTGTTGTCTCTTTTATTTCATTAAAAGACTTTTTTCTTGCTTTGTCTTTTTTTTATACATTTAATAACTTTGGGATTAATAATGGATCGGTGTCTTATTGACGCCTCTCCATTATTAACCGGGCTTATTGTCATCGTGCAATCAACGGTGACATTAACCCCTTATTACCCCACTTGCCACCGCTACAGGGAAGTGGGAAGAGCCGGGTAAAGTGCCACAATTGGCACATCTTTTGATGCGCCAAATGTGGGACTGCTGTAGCCTGGTATTATCAGGCTGTTGAGGGCCAAAATCCATGGGCCTTGACAGTCTTTTAATACCAGGCCGCAGCAGTCTGCATTTTACTTGGCTGGTTAACAAAAATAGGGGGACCCCTACGTCGTTTTTTTTTCGAGGGGATCCCCTATTTTTGTTAACCAGCCAAGCTAAGCAGACTGCTGTGGCCTGGTATTATCAGGCTTGCAAGGTCCATGGATATTGGATCCTTACCAGCCTGAAAAACCAGGCCTCAGCGGTCTGCTTCATCTGGCTGGTTAACAAAAATAGGGGGGACCCCACGCCAATTTTTTTCGAGGGATCCCCTATTTTGGTTAATCAGCCAAGATATGCAGACTGCTGTGGCCTGGTATTGTCAGGCTGGCAAGGTCCATGGATCTTGGCTCCTTAACAGCCTGAAAATCCAGGCCTCAGCGGTCTGCTTCATCTGGCTGGTTAACAAAAATAGGGGGACCCCACGCCATTTTTTATTCGAAGGGAACCCCTATTTTTGTTAATCAGTTCCCTCTGACGTCACTGATTGTGTCCCTGGCTGACCTGAAGTGAAAGTGGAAAGCAATCAATTAAGCTTTCCACTTCCTCTCCTGTCAGCCAGGAGAGGAACTCATTCATTTGGGGGTTTACTGTGAGGCTGCAGCATTATCTGCGGTCCCTGCAGTAAACATTAACCCTTTCTGAAGGATTACACCGTGGGACCTGACTGTGCATGGGATAGGTAAGAATAATTTTGCTTTTTTATTTTTTTTTTATTACAGGAAATGGTTTTTGCAGTCAAATAAAAGATGGTCAAAAACATGTGTCTTTATTTCATTAAAATGATTTTTAATTAAAGTGTGTGTGTTTTATTTTTATTTCATGCAATAGGATTAATAATTGATAGTTGTCTAATTGACAGCTCTCAATTATTAACCTGGCTTAAGGTCACCTTTCAATTGCAATGTGGCTTTACCCCATATTAACCCATTCGCCACCGCTACAGGGCAATGGGAATAGACGGGCAAAGTGCCAGAAAGGGCGAATCTAATTATAGATTTGTCTTTTCTGGGGTGTCTGGGGGCAGATGTTAGTAGCCAGGGGGGCCAAAAATAATGGTCCCTCTATGGGCTATTATTATCTGCCCCCATTCGCTGGCTTTGTCTGTCTGGTTGCGAAAATAGGGCGGGAGCCCACGCATTTTTTTTAAACAATTTTACACCTCATATATATATATATATATATATATATACATGTCATTGAATTTGTGACACATATATATATATTTATATTTATAGTTCATACACTCTACATAGTATAATAGCCGCTAATTCAATTGACGGCTTTTGTGAAAATGCAGAACCCGACATGAAATGACACTTGGTGTACATAGGGTTAACCATGTCTTTTCATGTCCTTTGCTATCTGATTTGCACAAACAATTACATCAGTCTATGTGTGCAAAATTTCACACCTGTAGGGTTAATTAAAGGTGTAAATTCGTAGCAAAAAAGTCCGTTTTTTTTACAACGAATTTACACCTTTAATTAACCCCTACAGGTGTGAAATTTTGCACACATAGACTGATGTAATTGTTTGTGCAAATCAGATTGCAAACGACATGAAAAGACATGGTTAACCCTATGTACACCAAGTGTCATTTCATGTCGGGTGCTTCTGTCTTTTCACAGAAGCCGGCTTTTATTTTACTATGTAGAAGTGTATAAACTATACATATATGTATATATATATATGTCACAATGACATGTATATATATATATATATATATATATATATATATATATGTATTCTATGTGTGTATATTTAGTGTTTACAAGGAAATAAAGGTTTTTTTTAGTTGCGATATTTTGTTCCCATAGACTTACATGGGACTTCCGGTATCGGAATCGGATATCGGCGATATTTAGTGATATCGGCGATACAATTCCGATCCGATATTTTTAGATATCGAGCAGTATCGCTCAACACTACCTAGAATATAAGACATATTTTCAGTTGTTTCACACTTTTTTGTAAAGTGTAATGTATAATTCCACATGTGTTAATTCATAGTTTTGATGCCTTCAGTGTGATTCTACAATTTTCATAAACATGAAAATACAGAAAAATCTTTGAATGAGAAGGTGTGTCCAAACTTTTGGTCTATACTGTAGTTCAATAGATAAGTCAAGTGACGTAAAGCAGAACTATCAATATGGAGAGGGATGAATAGTTGTGGCCATAAATATTGGATCAGTTCATAGATAAGGAGTGAAAGTTTTATTGTCCTCTGATTGGGGACTGTTAATGTTTTGTTGATGCCCCCACATTGGCTTAGGAGCAAATTCCTTAATTGATGTAAAAAGACATAAATCCATGCGACACACTCATTAATGCACTGAGCGTGTCAAAGGTCGTCATGAGTTTATATTCCCAAACTTTTCTGTCTCTCTGAGATGTGAAGTTACCTTTCTATACCAGTAATTTCATGTCCATGTTCATGTTCCTGTACGGTACCCAGTATTTTGTTATCTCTATCAGTAAATCTGACTGTGAGTTTTTACATCACTGTTAGTTGGTTTCTCTCAGAGCTCAACTCTATTGTCATCATCTACAATAGAGATTATAATTACAGGGCATTACAAATATGAGAGTTGTTTTTTAACATATCAGTGTTGTGAAGCTGAAAATGCCGCTATGTATTGATGTATAAAGCAGAATATATTTGTGTGTAAATGCACATGGTAAATTCTACTCTTTGATTTGCATGATGATAACTGTAAAAGGTGGTGCTAGTCAGAAATACACATGAGAGGGAGGGAGGTGTCTGCAGCACTGAGGAGTATTAATGTTCAGATCTGGCAGGTTCGGCCGAACAGGTAAAAAAAGTTCTGTTCAGTTACCAGAACAGTACCTGAACCAGAACCCAGACCCCATTCACTTGAGTGGGGGGCGCGAACATGCAGTGTTTGACATGCTGTCATGTGCACAACAGCACGGCAAACACTGCCTCTGATCGGCAGTAAAATCATTACTGCCGGTCAGAGAGCAACGGTTCCCATACAACGCTCTGACCGGTTGTATTAATCTTATGGCTAATGAGAGAGGCTGGTGTTTCTCGCGCTGTCATGCAGATGACAGCGTGGGAAACACCCGTGTTCAGGGTCCAGAACCTGAACAGTAATACGGATTTTCTGGTGAAGTCTGTGTTCATGGTCTGTGCCCGAACAATAAGCATTAGGTGTGGACCCCGAACTTTACTGTTTGGGTTCGCCCATCTCTGCTGAGGAGAAGCAAGGTGCTACAGGGAAATGTCATTCTAGCATTGTAAAAATGGGAATGCCCACTGTGACAAGTGAAGCTGGATGCAAAGAGTTGCAGACAGAAATGTAAAATACACATAGGTACAAGAAAAAAAAGTTCATGTTGTCTATTGTATATATAAACCCCTTCATCCCAAAGCCTGTTTTCACCATTTTGACTAGGCCAAACTTTTACAATTCTGATCAGTGTTACTTCATAAAGGTAATAACTCTTGAACGCGTAAGTGGATCTCAGTGATCCTGAGATTGTTTTTTCATGACATATTGTACTTTATGTTACTGGTAAATTAAGGAAGATATGTTTTATGTTTATTTATGAACACATCAGAAATGGGCAAAAATTTAGCAATTTTTAGAATTTGAAATTCAATGCCTTAAACCAGAATGTTATTTCACACAAATAGTTAGTAAAGAAGAACATTTTCCACGTTTACTTTACATCAGCATCATTTTTTAAACATATTTTGCTAGGAAGTTAGAAGGTTAAAAATTTATCAGCAATTCCTAATTTTTCCAGCAAAACTTACAAAACCAATTTTTTTAGAGAGCACATTACATGTAAAGTGACTTTGAAAACACCCAAAAGAGACCCCATTTTAAAAACCATACCTCTCAAAGTGCTCAAAACCACTTTCAAGAAGTTGTTTCTTGACGCCATGTCATGTTTGCAGAGCCCCTGATGTGCCTAAACATAGGAAATACCCCACAAGTGACCACATTTAGGAAACTATACCCTTAAAAGAATTTTTTTAGATGTGTGGTGAGCACCCAGGTGCTTCACAGAATTTTATAACGTTGAGCGGTAAAAGTGAAAACAAAATCTAATTTTTCTCACTAAAATGTTGCTTTTGCCCCCATCTTTTAGGGTTACTGGAGAAAAGATATTCCAAAATATGTTTTGCGATATCTCCCAAGTACGCTTATATCACATTTGTTGTAGAAAACTACTGTTTGGGGGCACGACAGGTACTCGTATGAGAATGAGCACCATTTGACCTTTGGAATAGAAAATTGGCTGAAATCGATATTGGACGCCCTGTTGTGTTTGCAGAGCCCCTGATGTGCCTAAATAGTGGAAATCCCTCAAACGTAACCCCATTTTGGAAACTATACCCCTCAAGAAATGTATCTAGATATGTGGTGAGCATCTTGAACACACAGGTGCTTCATTAAATTTTATAAAATTGAGGCTCGAAAATAAAAAATCACAATTTTACAAAATAAATGTTGCTTTAGCCCCAATTTTTTTATCGTCACAAGGGTTACTGGAGAATATGGACCTTAAAATGTGTTGTACTCTTGCTCCTTAGTGCGTTGATACCCGGCATTTGATAGGAAACTAGTGGACAAACTGCTGAGCTTCAAAAGGAAGGAGTGACAATTTGGAACGCAGACTTTGATTGAATGGTCTACTGGTGCCATGTCGCATTTGGATAGACCATTATGTGCCTATTTAGTGGAAACCCCCTCAATTGACGCTATTTAGAAAACTAATTTATCTAGACATGTGGTGGACACCTTGAACCAACAGGTGTGTTACAGAATTTTACAACAGAGAACCGTGAAATTGAAAAAAAAAGATTTTAAAGATTTTCCCTCAAAAATTTTGCTTTAGCTGCATTTGTTTTCACTTTCACAAGGAGAATATAGAACCTAAAATGTGTTGTGAAATTTCTCCTGAGTATGCCGATGTCCCGTATGTGCTGGGAAACTACTGTTTGGACACACCGTTGAAATCAGAAAGGAAGAAGTGACGTTTTAGAATGCAAACTTTGATGGAATGGTCTGCGGGTGCCATGTTGAATTTGGAGAGCCCCTGATGTGCCTAAACAGTGTGAACCCGTGACAAGTGACCACAATTTTGGAAACTACATCCCTGAAGAAAATGATCTAGAGGCATAGCTATAGTAATGATAATAATGCTTTTAGTTTTACTGGTGTATGAATTTATAATGTGCTGCTATGCATACGTTGTGCGGAGTACATCAGACAATAAAAATATGTTGTCTCACCAGGTAAAACCAAATTTTATCAATTTATGGACATGTGGCACACTTTGAAGAAATAGATTATGCAAAGGCCAAGTTTCTCAGGCCTGGTTTCAAAATGGTAAATTGTACCCTTTCATTATGCCCCTCATGGAGCATACGATGCACCTTTTAGGTGTTCTTCACTTCCTCGCAGTTTGGGGAACCTCACTGGAAAAACTTTGCCGAGGTACAATATGAACAATACACTCGGTGACAGAAATTATGTCGCTTATCCATGTTATCTAAATAAAAGCTTATAACCTGACTTTAAATTCATTCATTGGTTGTATAAATTATTCTTTTGAAAGCTGAAACCCTCCGAATTGTGGTTTAGGTTAAGAAAATAAATTGGCATCAATGCAGAAATATTGATCATTTAATAGACACACAAGGGTCAGATTTTGGCAAGACAAAAGTTGTGTCGCCTGGTCATATAATGCACCCAATCCTAGTTGACATCCTCACCTGTGCTCAGTAAATGATCGGTTAATTAGTGGGTGTGTAAAATTAGAAACCCAGCACCCCAGACATTCACTTGAACTGCAACTTGAGCTCTGACAACATGCCAAAAATCCACCCTGCGACCAAAGCCTGGATTATCAAGAGGCTGAAGACCTGATCCACTGCAGAGGAGGCTGGCACATTTATTGTGTCTGAGCGTCAAATACAAAGAATTAAAAAAAGATTTAAAGAGCCTGGAGATGTGTTTGACAAGCCCAGTCTGGCAGACACCGCAAGACAACTGCTCAAGAGGAACGTTTGTTGGGTAGAAAATCCAAAGCAGCAGAGGTCCAACAGGCCTGGTCACCTCAAGTCCCTGTGTCAACTAGAACAGTTTGTAGGATTTTGTCTCGAAATGGCCTCCATGGTCGAATCAGTGCCCAGAAGCCAGCACTAAATAAAAGGCAAATAAAAAACCGTGTGGCATTTGCAAAGTCCCACAGCCTGCTAAACAGATGGATGCTGGAAAAGTGGCAGACGGTGGATTTCTCTGAAGAATCTTCAGTAGAATTACACCACAGCCTCCACAAATACTGCAGGAGACCTACTAGAGCCCGTATGGATCCAAAATACACCCAGAAAACAGTTAAATTTGATGGTGGAAAGATCATGGTCTGGGGTTACATTCAGTATGGGGGTGTGCGAAACATTTGCAAGGTGGAAGGCAATATCAATAGCCTAAAATATAAAGAAGTATTAGCTACCTCTTATATTCCACATCATATAAGGGGTCAAATTCTGCAGCAGGATGGTGCTCCATCTCATACATCCATCTCTACAACAAAGTTCCTCCAGGCAAAAAAGATCAAGGTGCTCAATGACTGGCCAGCCCAGTCACCAGACATGAACATCATTGAGCATGTTTGGGGTAGGATGAAAGAGGAAGCTTAGAAGACAAAACCAAGGAATCTAGATGAACTCTGTGAGGCATGTAAGACTGCATTCTTTGCTATTCCTGATGACTTCATTAATAAATTGTATGAATCATTGTTGAACCGCATGGATGCAGTCCTTGAAGCTCATGGAAGTCACACAAAATATTAAATATGACTCTAATAGCACCACAACTTCATTCACCAATGTTATTCAACATATATTTGTATTTTAAGTTAATTATTTGTTTGAATATCACATTACTTTCTGTGGGCGACAAAACTTTTGTCTTGCCAAAATCTGACCATTCTGTGTCCATTAAATGATCAATATTTTTGCATTGATGCCAATTTATTTTCTTAACCTAAACCACATTTCGGAGGGTTTCAGCTTTCAAAAGAGTAATTTATAAAACCAATGGATGAATTTAACATCAGGTTATAAGCTTTTATTTACATAACATGGATAAGCGACATAACTTCTGTCAGGGAGTGTACAATTTTAGAAGTACAGGAACCCTCACCTTCTGACTGCCAAACCTTAGGGCCTTGATAACTACCTCCCGGTACTGAAGAAAGGTCCCCATATTGGGTGCACATTGAAACTGCACAAAAGCATTGAACAGTGCCATCTGTACAATGTGTACAGCCAACTTTTTTGTACCCTAGTTTTGCTTTTGCATGGCACTGTATAGTTTGAGGACCTGATCTAAGAGATCTACATCCTCTATGAAATTATCATAACCCAGGTTACAGTCTGGGTTTGGAATTTCTGTTGTAGTGCTTTGGTCAGTGATGGGGAGGTGTGATCTCAGTGTTTTGCAGTCAAGATAATGACATCCCTCTTGTCCTTCTACTTGAGCACCTGCATGTTGTCGCTACATTGGGCTCTGCTTTTGTCCTTTCTCAGCATTTTCCCATTCAGCGGCTTTGAGAGGCCTTTCTGATTTCTTTGCATACTGCCACAAGCAACTGTTCCTCTGACACAGAGGGCCATAAAGAGTGGGATGCTGGTTTAAAATTATCTATGTAGAGACGATGACCCTTATCCAGCAGTGGGTGCTCTAATTCCCCTACAATTTTGTCACTCACCCCAGGACAAGGGAACATTCAGGGAGGTCAATATGGGTGTCCTTCATTACATAAACACCCAAAATTCTGTGTGTGCACCCTAAGGTTCTCTTGCAGAGCTTGTACAGTTTAATTTCATACTTTGTCCTGTTAAATGGCAATTATCGTCATAATTTTAGCCTCCCTTTGACAGCAACCAGAGATTTATCTATACAGGTGCCCATCTGGTGGATGCATGCCTCAGCAATTTTTCTGCTGAAATGTTAAACTACTGGCCAAATTTTGTATAGACAATCAAAGTTGAGATTGTCTCGAGGAAGACAATTACAATTAAATTTTGGATTAATTAAAATTGTGTCATTGTCTTGGCCATCCAGAATACCAGTGTGCTGTAGAGTATATCAGTTTTCCAGCATTGCCATTGGACATGTTACATTTTTTTTCCATATGCAGCACAGTGCCACCAAAATGTCATAATTTCTGCTGCATTTCAAGGGTTGATCTGGCATATAACGATGTTGTATTTTTGGTGAAAAATTGTTGGCATATACATTTGTCTGGGCCTCCATAATGCTAATTAAATAATCACTGTAAAAAAATTACTTTGAATAAGTCAATTTCACTGAGAACTGCAGCATCAAATTGGATTCCTGAGATCCATAATAAGGTCCTGAAAATTTTTGGGGTGGAGTCCATATGGGATTAATTGCTGAAGGGGTTGCCCGATCGTTAGGCACCTTGCTCGTTCTTCCTCCTCACTAGATGAGGAGAAAGAAGAAAACAAGAGAGTTGTGGGTTCTTCCTTAGTGCCTCAATTTGTGTAGGTGGCAAGTAAAGCATATGCCCCCTCTGCAGAATTACATCTTCTTGAATAGGCCATTTTTATTTTATTCTTCTAACTAGTGGGGATAGGTGTGTAAGTGGTGCATCTACATGTGCATTGGGTGTGGAGTGTATAAATGGTACTATATATTATTAAATTTACTAGAAAAAAGTATAGAAAATAAAGTCTCAGGCAGCACCAATCACAGCATGCCACATATTTTTAAAACGTGATGTTTGACTGGTTAAAATTGACCGGCAACGCACAGCAATCGCCGGTGTGGGGAGGGGTGATGGGGGGTCGGATGTCATGAAGGGGTTAACAATAAGTATGAATTTACTGTGCTTTGTGGAAAATAATGTAACTTTTTAAACTTTCATAAATGATTATAGCCATTTTGTCATTTTCAATGTAAGCGCTCTGGCCTCATCAGGTCCAAGAGATCTATAAAGTATTTTGCACAGTTTGCATTGTAAAAAACTGGAGAAAGATCAACTTTAAATCTAATGAGTCTAACTTATTTTTTTTTTTATTTCATGGTAAGGAACAGTTAATGAGAAAGAGCAATCAGTCTTCCTTGGGAACGAGAACGAACTACACACCGAACACTTTGCACTGCTTTAATGAACATCAGCATTAATAGACAATATTATTGTCTGCTGATCCCAGCAAAACATATGCTTGTGGAAATAAGCAGATGCTATAGCCTAATCCTACAGGTTATCCTTAAATTGTAGAGATGCAAACTGTTTTTTTTATTAAAAATGTTGTCATGCCATAGTGGGGTGGGGGCAAGAGCGCCAACATCTTCTCACAATAGTAGTTAATGCAGAAAACTTATGGATAAAATCATGTGGAGCTGGGAATTAGTCAACAGAGACCTCACAAAGTGCTTCCTACACATGCTGTTCTGTCAGGCTGCACAGCGTCTTCTGCTTCAGAGGTAATTACATAGATTTTCTGTCTTGTACTTTCTAATACACAGAGCAGCACAGCACTTCACCAGTGCTCGTAGCTCTGGGCTCCAGATGTATGGTGCTGGTGTAGGTTTGCATATTTGCATCTCAACATTTTCAAACCACCATAAAACATGAATCTGCAAATTCTTTTCTTTTCATTGTTTTATTCCAGGGAATGGATCTTTATCCATACTTTGCGTTTAAACACTCATTTGTTTAGGATGTCGACTCCTCTGAGTCCACGGACCAGGACTGAAATGAATGCACATGTTTAATATGGTCGTCTCCAGACAGGTGTTTCATTATTCATGTTCTGCTGATAGCAGAGCACTTTGCTTTCTTAAAAAAATAAAACATGCACGGTTTACAAACATTTTGCAGAGCAGTTACAAAATGTCAGAAGGAATTAAGAGATGAGTTTGGATAAATGTTGGCAACAATGTTTTATACTGAATTATTACCATATATTTTATAAATTTGGTAAAAAATTTTATTTTGAGATTATTGTTCTTTCGTTGGCGTCTTAACAAATTCTCACTTAGCAAGTGGTGACGTCAGTGATGTGACCAGCGTTTATTGACTGTGAACTCCGGTGACCATTCTCATATCAGCACTAGACACTGCAGAAGCATAATGGCACGCCTGTCTCAGCGTGTTCCTACTGGCTTGCTGAGTGGTCGCATCATACTACCGCTCAACAAACCACCAAATGGAGCAGAACTGGAGTTGTTCATGGGACAGCATCACATAGAGATTATTGGCTGACAGGTGAGGAATATGGTGATTTATTAGATTTTATTTATGCAGTAATAAATGGAAAATAGAAGGTCAGGGAGTATTTATTTAACCCCTTTCTGCTTTCAGACGAACTATTCCGTCCATGTGAATTGGTACTTAATTCCCATGGATGAAATAGTAAGTCATTAGCGATCGGCCGCGCACACGTGGGGTGTGCGGCCGATCGTGGCCGGGTGTCAGCTGATTCTCACAGTTGACACCCGGCACTAAGTTCCAGGAGTGGTTACGGACCGCTTCCGTCACTTTAACCCCAGAACACTGCGCTCAAACAAGATTGTAGCGTTCCGGTGCCGGTAGACGCATCTAGAGAAGCATCACACAGGGAGGGGGCTCCCTGCATGCTTCCCTCAGAACAACACGATGTGATCGTGTTGTCCTGAGGGTCTCTGTTCAGACCCCAGGCTCCAAGATGGCGCGGGGTCCTCCTGGCTCTTGCAGAGAGGTGGTTTCTCAGTGCCTGCTGAGAGCAGGCACCGGCAAGCCTCCTTTATTGCCTGTCAGATTGCTGATCTGATACAATGCAGTGCAAAGTGTCAGATCAGCGATCTGACTTTATATAGTGATGTGTCCCATACTGGGACAATGTAAAAAAGTAAAAATATTAACATGTGTAAAAATATTTTTTTTAAAAATCCTAAATAAAAAAAAAATATATTTTTTCAATAAATACATTTCTTTATAAAGAAAACAATAAAAGTACACATATTTAGCATCTGTAATGACTAGTGTTGAGCGATACGATACTGCAAATATCGGGTATCGGCCGATATTAGCTGTATCGGGCTTTCGATTCCGAGTACCGATATTTTCGTCATATCGGATACCGGAATCGGATTTGTCACTGTCACTGTGAGTGTCCGTCGGTCAGGTCTGTCAGGAGTCAGCGGCACTTACCTGGCAGAAGATCTCCGGCGGTCATGTCCTGGACTGCTTGATGGCCGCCATTATCTTCTCCCTGGCGGTCACATGCAGTTTTTCGCGATAACTGCAGTGACTGCAGGGTAATCCCGGCCGTAAACCAGTCCGATGACGTCACCGCCGGGGAAGCAGGTAATCAGCTGTGCTGCGCCGGGATGACAGGCTCTGCCTGTCATTCTGATGTAGCAGAGCTGGATCGTCGTGGGACACTCGTTACTATGGACTGCGTTGGACAGGTGGTATACTGCTGTTTTGTTTTTTTTTTCATTTTTTTACAGGAGATCGATGGCGTCGCAGGATGAGACTGTAATAAAAGTAATGAAAACTGTGTTGTGTTTTTTATTAAATTAAAAATTTTTTTTATGAACATTCACCCGTCCGGGTACATCAGCAATTTAACTATTTACATACAGGGACCCTGTCCGGGTTATTTATAATTCTTTGGCAGGGGTGTTCCAGGTACCACCTGGTACTCTTCTGATGCTTGCCAAACATCCGAGACACCAAGGACCACCAGGACCTGATGACGTCGTGTGGCCTGCACAGTCAAGTCGTGACCCGCTATCTGTGTTTGTGTGGCCACCTCTTTCATCTCCCTCCGGTCTGGAGCCCTATGTCCCGGACTGAACGAACCCCAGGGGGCCTAACAGGCGCCGGGTACGGGCCAGCTATAGTTATCATGTCCATAGCTGGGGCTGCTGAGGAGACCACTGAGGGAGGCTGGGGAGATTTACGGCGTGGGGTGGGCACTTGTGCAGAGGCCTGGATGTGGGAGGCTGAAGGCTCCGAGGGTCTCACAGGTTCCTGACACTCTGGGGAGTAGGGGTCGCACCTGGTAACATTTAGGGCGTACCATCCATTGTAACCCCAGTGTCGGGTGTAAGTCACCAAGTCTCCTGGCAACAGGTCCCTCCCCGGGTGTCCTTCTGGGAGGTGAGTCTCCACGTCCCGCCGGGTCACAAACACTTCTAAATAAAGTCCAGGCTCCTGGATGAAGCCCCAACCACCTTTCAATTTAAAGCTCCGTACTGCACCCTTACGCCGCGGCTCCCACAGGGTTCCTTTATCTTTTCTCATCCGGTCCTTATCTGCACGGTCCTTCTCCAGGTTACGTTGCCGAAGCTTTTGGGATTCTCGCTGCTCCCTTTGTCGCTCTGCTTCCCGCTCCAAACGTCTCCACTCTTCCTCCTGACGCCGGTTGTAATTCTCCTCCACCAGCATCTCCATGTCTCCACCATCAAACTGCAGCTTACGATGTCCGGTTTGCGGCAGCTCTCCTGGCGCCCGACAGTCCTGGCGGCGCTCACCTGCGGAGGAAGCAGCCGGCTCTGGAACAGATGACAGTCGGGGCTCCGGTACACACAGGTAGACCTCTGGTGCCTGCGCGGCCTCCTCCATGAGGACGGGTGTCGCTTCTTCTGTCTCAGCGAAGGGGGCAGACAGCGGGATCTAGGGTGCTGCCGGTGCAGAGTTTTTTGCAGGAACGGGTGCCTCCACTGCGACAACGTCAACTGGATCACATTGCAAGGGCTAGGATGCCCGCACGGACTCCTCTACTAGAACGGGTGCCTCACCTTCCGGTACAGACACTTCAGGTAAGAGGGATTGGCGCCGCTCCAAGTTTAGTTTTAGGGCACGCCAGCTGGCTTCCATCCTGGCGACCTCCTCCCGGTGCGGGCCAGGCCTCTTAGGGTATCCTCCGCTTCTTGCAGCGTAGTAGGGTTTCCAGGCCGGGTGCCCAACGGTGGTTCCGTGGCGATCGGGTCGCTTCCGTGGGGGGAGCTCTGACTGCTCCATCCCTTCACACTTCTGCTCGTGTCCATTAGCCATCTCTGCCAAGTCACATGTGTCATTAGCATCTGGAGAGGGCCCCTCTTTTGTAGTGAGGCGGGACCTTCGTGTTAGTTTCCGCACACTGAGGAGGATGAGGAGGCGGAACTCCAGAGCTGTGGGGCACGATCTTACATTGCAGTACCATTTAGAGTGGTCGGCCATCGTTTTCGCGCCACTGAGTGAGTGTACACCCACGAAGAGCACCCCCTTCTTCTTCACCAGTGCCTCATCGTGACGCAGATATGGCGGAAAAAATGGCAAATACATTCTCTGATGATTTTAGCAATTCTCAAGCACAAAACCAGTTCAATTCAGGCACAGAGGACTCGCTTATAGCGAGCTACAGAATCCTGTTCGTGACGCCCAAGTTGAGTCGCACAGAGCCAGAGGTTTTGGGGGTACTCGGCACCGAGCCCGTCGACTTCTATGGGGTATGTCACGGCTTTACCCGGCAATTGAATCAGAGTCTATTTTACTATGTAGAAGTGTATAAACTATAAATATATGTATATATATATGTCACAATGACATGTATATATATATATATATATATATATATGTATTCTATGTGTGTATATTTTGTGTTTACAACGAAAGAAAGGTTTTTTTTTGTTGCGATATTTTGTTCCCATAGACTTACATGGGACTTCCGGTATCGGAATCGGATATCGACGATATTTAGTGATATCGGCGATACCATTCCGATACGATATTTTTAGATATCGAGCAGTATCGCTCAACACTAGTAATGACCTGAACTATAAGGCCCTGTGCACACGTTGCGTTTTTAGATGCGTTTCCGCTGCGTTTTTCAACGTGCGGAAACGCATCCAACCCGCAGCACAGTGCACATGCAATTTAATCCAATGGGAATCGCATGTCTGTTGTGCACATGCTGCGGAAAAAAACGTGCGGTTTCGCGCGCTTTATTTTCCGCAGCATGTCAATCCTTTGTGCGGAACTGCAGCTGTTCGGCACCCATTGACTAGCATTGAGTCGGGCACTTCCGCAGCAAAACCGCAGGTCTAAGAAAGATCTGCGGTTTTGCTGCGAGTTAAACCGCTGCAGTTCGGGAGGAGGGAAGTATGTGGGCGGTGCGTGGGTGTGTATAATTTGCGGCGCTATGTGTGTGGGCGGTGCGTGGGCGTGTATAGTGTGCGGCGCTATGTGTGTGGGCGGTGATTGTGTGCCGGTGTCTGCGTGATCGGTGTGCGGGCCTGTGTGCGGGATCGGTGTATGTGCGGGGCTGTGTGCGTGATCTGTGTATGCAGACATCGTCGGATGGGACTACAATTCCCATCCGGCTATGCCTGCTACAGTGACAGTGACTGACACATTAGCCAATGATGGGACAGTAGTAGTCCCATCATCCGGCTAATGTGCTGAATGTAAAAAAAAAACACACATACATTACATACATATAACATACACATGACATACAGAACATACAATGACATACAGAACATAGAGGAAATACTCACCTACTCCCCGAGGCCATCGATCTGTGTACCGCTCTGCCGCCAGGAGAGAATGACGTCACTACAGTTCATTCTCTTACGGCAATACTGGGTGAGAAAATTCCCATGCAGCATTGCCATAAAGTGAGAGAATGAACTCAGGTAACCTCAGTGATGCACTGCAGGAGCCATTGTCTCCTGTCAGTGCATCACTGGGAGGCCCTATAGAGCAGTGGCATCACCTGATGTCACTGTTCTATAGGGGAGACCGTCGTGGGACACTCGTTATTAATTGGACTGCGTCGGACAGGGAGTATACGGTTGTTATATTTTTTTACATTTTATTACAGGAGATCGAGGCGTGGCTTGGATCTGAGCGTATAATAAAGATATGAAAACCCTGTTGTGTTATATTTCATTAAAATAATTTATTCTTATGCGTGTGTTGTTTTTTTTAACCCTTTATTAATATAAGATTAATAATGGATAGGAGTCTTATTGACGCCTCTCTATTATTAACCGGGCTTAATATCACCTTGCAATAGCAAGGTGATATTAACCCCTTATTACCCCATATCCCACCGCTACAGGGGAGTGGGAAGAGAGGGGCTAAGTGCCTGAATTGGCGCATCATACAGATGCGCCAATTCTGGGGCGGCTGGGTGCTGGTATTTTTAGCCAGGTGGGACGCCAATATCCATGGCCCCTTCCTAGGCTATGAATATCAGCCGCAGCTGTCTGCGTAGCCTTTCTGGCTATAAATTATAGGGGGACCCCACGTCATTTTTTTTGGGGTGTCCCCCTATTTTAATAGCCAGTGAAGGCTAGCTGCGGGCTGATATTCATAGCCTGGGAAGATCCATGGGTATTAACCCTTCCCAGGCTAGAAATATTGGCCCCAGCTGTTGGCTTTCCCCCTCTGGTACAGAAAATTGCGTGGGAGCCCATGCCATTTTTTTTCCTATTTTTTTTTTAACTATTGCGTTAAGATTTTGTGTGTGTGTACGCGTGTGTCTTTAACTATTTATGTACCATTTTATCTATCTATCTATCTATCTATCTATCTATCTATCTATCTATCTATCTATCTATCTATCTATCTATCTATATATCTGTCTATCTATATATCTATCTTTTAATATATATATATATATTTATAACTATCTATTATCCATCTATCTTTGTATTTTCTTATCTATCTATCTAAAAACTGGTATCTATTATCTTATCTATGGCCGGCGTCACACTTGCGAGTGTGATGCGAGTAAGTCGCACGACTTTCTCGCATCAACACCCGGCACAACCGCCCTCTCTCGGACCCGAGTGTGCGGCTGCATAGAAATACATGCAGCTGCACACTCGGGTCCGAGAGCGGGTGGCCGTGCCGGGTGTTGATGCGAGAATGTCGTGCGACTTACTCGCATCACACTCGCAAGTGTGACGCCGGTCTATCTCTATCTGTGTGTGTGTAATGGAGTGTGGGTTGGACAAATGTAAAAGATTAGGTTGGACAAGAAATGACATCGCAAATCTTTTTTTTTTGTTAAACAACATATCTTTATTTAGCTGTCAAAAGCGCATACAAAAACGCATGAGAAAAAGCATGAAAAACCGCACCAAAACCACATCAAAACTGCGCCAAAACTGCATCAAAAAAGGACATGCGTTTTCTGCCAAGAGGTGCGGATTCGGCGTGGAAAAATCCCCAGGCAAATCCGCAACGTGTGCACATGCCCTAAAACTGTCCCACTAGTGAACCCCATAAAAAAAAACAAGGCAAAAAAACAAAGCTTTATCACAATACCTCAGAAAAAAAAGTGGAATAACACGTGATCAAAAAGATGGATACTAAATATTCATGGTACCGCTGAAAACGTCATCTTGTCGTGCAAAAAATGAGCCATCATACAGCATCATCAGCCAAAATATATATAGCTCTCAGAATAGAGTGATGCAAAAATATTTATTTTTAATACAAAATAGTTTTTATTGTATAAAAGCGCCAAAACATAAAAAAAATTCTATAAGTGAGGTATCGCTGTAATCGTACTAACCCAAAGAATAAAACTGCTTTATCAATTTTACCACACACGAATGGTTTAAATGCCCCCCCAAAAGAAATTCATGAATTGCTGGTTTTTGTTCATTCTGCCTCTCAAAAATCGTAATAAAAAGCGATCAAAAAATGTTATGTGCCTGAAAATGGTACCAATAAAAACGACAACTCGTCCTTCAAAAAACAAAACCTCGCTTGACTCTGTGGGCCAAAATATGGAAAAACTATAGCTCTCAAAATGTGTTGATTAGTGTTGAGCGATACGATAATGTAAATATCGGCTATCGGCCGATATTAGCTCTATCGGCCTTTCGATAATTCGTTTCGATATTTTCGTCTTATCGAATACCGGAATCGGATTTGTCACTGTCACTGTCTGTGTCCGTCGGTCGGGTCTGTCACTGTCAGTGTCCGTAGGTCGGGTCTGTCAGGAGTCAGCGGCACTTACCTGGCAGAAGATCTCCGGCGGTCACGTCCTGGACTGCTTCATGGCCGCCATCCTCTTCTCCCGGCGGTCACATGCAGTTTCTCGCGATAACTGCAGTGACTGCTGGGTAATCCCGGCCGTAAAGCAGTCAGTCCGATGACGTCACCGCCGGGGAAGCAGGTAATCAGCTTGCTGGCCTCCTCTGCCTGTCATTGCGATGTAGCAGAGCTGGATCGTCGTGGGACTGTCGTTACTATGGACTGCGTCGGACAGGTGGTATACTGTTGGTTTGTTTTTTTTCTTTTTTTACAGGAGATCGATGGCGTCGCAGGAATGAGAGTACAATAAAATAAATGAAAACTGTGTTGTCTCTTTTATTTCATTAAAATACTTTTTTCTTGCTTTGTCTTTTTTTTATGCATTTAATAACTTTGGGATTAATAATGGATCGGTGTCTTATTGACGCCTCTCCATTATTAACCGGGCTTATTGTCACCGTGCAATCAACGGTGACATTAACCCCTTATTACCCCACTTGCCACCGCTACAGGGCAAGTGGGAAGAGCCGGGTAAAGTGCCACAATTGGCACATCTTTTGATGCGCCAAATGTGGGGCTGCTGTAGCCTGGTATTATCAGGCTGTTGAGGGCCAAAATCCATGGGCCTTGACAGTCTTTTAATACCAGGCCGCAGCAGTCTGCATTTTACTTGGCTGGTTAACAAAAATAGGGGGACCCCTACGCCGTTTTTTTTTTTCGAGGGGATCCCCTATTTTTGTTAACCAGCCAAGCTAAGCAGACTGCTGTGGCCTGGTATTATCAGGCTTGCAAGGTCCATGGATATTGGATCCTTACCAGCCTGAAAAACCAGGCCTCAGTGGTCTGCTTCATCTGGCTGGTTAACAAAAATAGGGGGGACCCCACGCCAATTTTTTTCGAGGGGATCCCCTATTTTTGTTAATCAGCCAAGATATGCAGACTGCTGTGGCCTGGTATTATCAGGCTGGCAAGGTCCATGGATCTTGGCTCCTTAACAGCCTGAAAATCCAGGTCTCAGCGGTCTGCTTCATCTGGCTGGTTAACAAAAATAGGGGGGACCCCACGCCATTTTTTTTCGAGGGGATCCCCTATTTTTGTTAACCAGTTCCCTCTGACATCACTGATTGTGTCCCTGGCTGACCTGAAGTGAAAGTGGAAAGCAATCAATTAAGCTTTCCACTTCCTCTCCTGTCAGCCAGGAGAGGAACTCATTCATTTGGGGGTTTATTGTGAGGCTGCAGCATTAGCTGCGGTCCCTGCAGTAAACATTAACCCTTTCTGATGGATTACACCGTGGGACCTGACTGTACATCGGATTGGTAAGAATAATTTTGCTTTATTATTTTATTTTTATTACAGGAAATGGTTTTAGCAGGTAAATAAAATATGGTCAAAAACCGTGTGATTATTTCATTAAACTTCTTTTTTATTAAAGTGTGTGTGTTTGATTTTTCTTTCATACAATAGGATTAATAATTGATAGTTGTCTAATTGACAGCTCTCAATTATTAACCTGGCTTAAAGTGACCTTTCAATTGTAAGGTCATTTTAACCCCTTATTAACCCATTCGCCACCGCTACAGGGCAATGGGAATAGACGGGCAAAGTGCCAGAAAGGGCAAATCTAATTAGAGATTTGCCCTTTCTGGGGTGTCTGGGGGCAGATGTTAGTAGCCGGGGGGGGCCAAAAATAATGGTCCCTCTCTGGGCTATCATTATCTGCCCCCACTCACTGGCTTTGTCTGTCTGGTTGCGAAAATAGGGCGGGAGCTCACGCATTTTTTTTCAGCAATTTTACACCTCATATGTATATATACATGTCATTGAGTTTGTGACACATATATATATATATATATATTTATAGTTCATACACTTCTACATAGTATAATAGCCGCTAATTCAATTGCCGGCTTTTGTGAAAATGCAGAACCCGACATGAAATGACACTTGGTTTACATAGAGTTAACCATGTCTTTTCATGTAGTTTGATATCTGATTTGCACAAACAATTACATGAGTGTAAGTGTGCAAAATTTCACACCTGTAGGGGTTAATTAAAGGTGTAAATTCGTAGCAAAAAAGTCCGTTTTTTTTACAACGAATTTACACCTTTAATTAACCCCTACAGGTGTGAAATTTTGCACACATAGACTGATGTAATTGTTTGTGCAAATCAGATTGCAAACGACATGAAAAGACATGGTTAACCCTATGTACACCAAGTGTCATTTCATGTCGGGTGCTTCTGTCTTTTCACAGAAGCCGGCTTTACCCGGCAATTGAATCAGAGGATATTTTTACTATGTAGAAGTGTATAAACTATACATATATGTATATATATATATATGTCACAATGACATGTATATATATATATATATATAATATATATATGTATTCTATGTGTGTATATTTAGTGTTTACAAGGAAATAAAGGTTTTTTTAGTTGCGATATTTTGTTCCCATAGACTTACATTGGACTTCCGGTATCGAAATCGGATATCGACGATATTTAGTGCTATCGGCGATACAATTTCGATACGATATTTTTAGATATCGAGCACTATCGCTCAACACTAGTGTTGATGCAAAATATTTTTGGCAATCAAAAGCGTCTTTTAGCATGTGACAGCTGCCAAACATAAAAACCTGCTATAAAAACCTGCTATATATAGTAAACTAAACCCCCTTTTAACACCCCATTAGTTAGGGAAAAATACTAAAATAAAAAATGTATTTCCATTTTCTCTTTGGGGTTAGGGTATGGGTTAGGGTTACAATTAGGGTAAGGGTTGGGGCTAAAGTTAGGGTTAGGGTTACGGTTGGGGCTAAAGTTAGGGTTAGGGTTCAGGTTAGGGTTTGGATTAGGGTTAGTGTTTGTATTAGGGTTTATATTAGGGTTAGGATTGGGATTAGGGTTAGGGTTGGGATTAGAGTTTGGATTAGGGGTGTGAAAGGGTTAGGTTTTTGGTTAGGGTTATGGTTAGGGCTGGGATTTGTTCCATTCCGAGGTTTGCTGTGCGCCCAAACAGTGATTTACACCCACATAAAGAGTATCGGCGTACTCAGGACAAATTGGACAGCAACTTTTGGGGTCCATTTTCTCCTGTTAACCTTGTGAAAATAAAAAATTAGGGGTGAGAAATCATTTTTGTATAAAAACATAGTTCTTTGTTTTTATGGCTGTACATTATAAACTTCTGTAAAGCACTTGGGGATTCAAAGTGCTCACCTGTCATGTGTGCATTGCCACGAAGATCGTCGCGGTTGCACATTTTGACTTCTCACAGCTGAGCTGCTGTTTCTTTGTGTTTGGCAGCTAGGGAGTTAATTCTGTCTGTGCTCGGTGCTGGGACTGGGTGCAGTTTCTCCCGGCTGCAATTGATTATTTGTTGATTGGTTTCCTTTAAATTCCTGGTTGTCTGCTTGGGGAGTTGCCAGTGAAACCTTCATGCAGACCACAGATAGGAATGAATCTGTATAGACTTTAGTTGTGAGCTCCTTAGTTGTTCTAAGCTCAACTTGGTTAGAGTTTATTTCCCAGACCATTTATGTTCCTTTGGTGTTTGAGTGGGTATGCAAGCGAGTGTTATCCTGTCTGTCTTATATGTCTAATCTGTGTATTTAGCTAAGGTCAGCCCATATCCCTTTGGTGGTAGTCAGGATCCTTCTTAGGACTGATTACAGGGTTCAGGGTCTGATAGGAGACAGGGTTAGGTTGGTGACTTGGACCTCTGAACCATTATCAGTACCTCCAAGGTGAGGGATTAGTTAGGACCCCAGTTTAGGGTCAGGTTAGATCCCGGTCCACCTCTTTCCTGTTTCAGCTCATCAAGTCCTCAAGATTAACCCTGGGTTCAGCAGATATCGTGTCAGGTAAATCTATTCTATACTTACATGCTGATGTTGCTATACTAGTTGTTGTATAGAGTGTTGTTCCTGTATTAATAGTTTACTGACATTGTATACATATCATTAGACAGCGTGACATTTTCACTGGCCACTAAAAATTATCTCCAGTTACCATGGATCCAGTAGCCCAGCTGGCTCTGCAGTTGCAGGGATTATCCATGGATCTGACGGACATTAAGTCCAAAGTTTTGTCTCCCCTGGAGCAAACCAGAGTTGAACCTAAGGTTGCTCTCCCGGACAGGTTCACTGGTGGGCGAGACAAATTTTTCACCTTCCGGGAGGCATGTAAATTGTATTTTCGGCTTCGGCCTCGATCATCAGGGAGTGAGGAGCAGAGAGTGGGAATTGTTATATCACTTCTGCAAGGGGACCCTCAATCCTGGGCATTTTCCCTTCCTCCGGGATCCCCGGCTCTACTGTCTGTAGATCAATTTTTTACTGCCCTGGGATTGGTATATGATGACCCAGATCGGGTCTCTCTTGCTGAGACAAAATTAAGTAAGATACAGCAGGGAGATCGTCCGGCAGAGGAATTTGCTTCTGAGTTTCGTAGATGGGCCACAGATACTCAGTGGAATGACCCAGCTCTTAGGAGCCAGTTTTGTCATGGGCTTTCTGATAAATTAAAAGACGTTTTGGCTCAGTATGAGTCTCCTCCTTCTCTGGAGGCTGCTATGGCCTTAGCTATCCGTACTGATAGACGGCTTCGGGAGAGGGGTGAGGTAACCCCACTCCCTGTTGTTTCTCCTCCTACCACTAAAGTCCCTTATGTTGAGGTTCCCCTTGTCTGTTCGGATGAGCCTATGCAGTTGGGAGGGACATCTTTTCGTAGGAGGGGATTGGCGGTACGCCGCAGGACTAGAAGATGTTTTTTCTGCGGGAAAGAGGGACATTTTGTTGGAGAATGTCCATCCCGTGCCTTGTTGAGCCAAAAGTGCCGGAAAACTGTTAATCCCAGGTTGTGTGGTGGACGACAACCTGGGAGTATGTATTTCATCCGTCAGTTCTTCTTGATAGTGGTTCCGGGGCTAATCTGGTTGACGCTCAGTTTGCTCAGGCTCAAGATATGCATCTGAGTGTATTGGTCAAACAGATCCCTATATTCTCCATTGACGCCAGGCCTCTCGGCCAAGGTAGCTTTGTTCATGAGGTTCATAACATTGACCTTCGGGTAGGGGCAATACATAGGGAACAATTATCTTGTTATGTGTTGGAGGGTCTACCTACTCCCATTGTGTTGGGACTTCCTTGGTTGGTAAAACATAACCCTGTGATTAATTGGCAGTCCAGAGAAATAAGCCAATGGGGTGAGTTTTGCAAAAGCAACTGCATGAACACAGTCATTTGTGCGGTCGTTTCTAGTACATTGCCTCCTTTTTTGGAGGATTTTGGGGATGTTTTCTCTGAGGAGGGGTGTCAGGAGTTGCCTCCTCATCGCGTGTATGACTGCTCTATTAATCTCCTTCCTGATGCTAAGTTGCCTAAAGCTAGGTTGTATAATCTTTCTGGTCCTGAGAGGCAGGCTATGAAAGATTATATTTCTGAAAGTCTGGCCAAAGGGCATATTAGACCTTCATCTTCCCCAGTAGCCAGCGGGGTTCTTCTTTGTGAAGAAGAAAGATGGAGGCCTACGCCCTTGCTTGGATTTCCGCGAACTTAATCGGATTACTGTTCGAGATCCGTATCCACTCCCTCTTATTCCTGATCTCTTCAATCAAATTGTTGGCGCCAAATGGTTTTCTAAATTGGATCTCAGGGGGGCGTATAATCTGATTAGGATAAAAGAGGGGGATGAGTGGAAAACGGCGTTTAACACGCCGGAGGGACATTATGAGAACCTAGTCATGCCTTTTGGTCTGACTACTGCACCAGCAGTATTCCAACATTTTGTTAATGACATTTTTCGTCACCTTGTGGGGCTGTTTGTGGTTGTATATTTGGACGACATTTTAATTTACTCGCCAGATCTTGTGTCTCATCAGGAGCATGTGAGACAGGTGTTGCAGATCTTGCGAGACAATAAATTATACGCCAAACTGGAGAAGTGTGTATTTGCCGTACAGGAACTTCAGTTTTTGGGTTTTTGGTGTCAGCCTCCGGTTTCCGTATGGACCCTGAAAAGGTGAGAGCAGTGCTTGAATGGGATCAGCCAGGGGATCTTAAGGCTCTGCAGCGTTTTTTGGGGTTTGCTAACTACTACCGGAAATTTATTTGTAATTTCTCATCTGTCGTCAAACTCTCACTGACATGACAAGAAAAGGGACGGATTTTTCTAAATGGTCGGACAAAGCTTGTCAAGCCTTTTCCTCTTTGAAGAGATGTTTTGCTTCGGCACCCGTTCTCATCCAACCAGATGCATCTCAGCCGTTCATTGTGGAGGTGGATGCGTCTGACGTAGGGGTGGGTGCTATATTGTCCCAGGATCCGTCCCCTGGTAAATGGCATCCGTGCGCTTTCTTTTCTAAGAAATTGTCATCCGCCGAAAGGAATTATGATATCGGCAATAGGGAACTTTTGGCCATTAAGTTAGCTTTTGAAGAATGGCGTCACTTTTTGGAGGGGGCAGTCCACCCGGTTACCGTTATTACTGATCACAAGAACCTGTTGTATTTGGAATCCGCTAAGCGTCTGAATTCCAGACAAGCTCGATGGTCGTTGTTTTTTACCAGGTTTAATTTTGTCGTCACTTATCGCCCGGGGTCTAAGAATGTAAAGGCTGATGCCTTGTCTCGCAGTTTCCCAGGGGCCGGGAAAACGGATGACCCGAGTCCTATCCTTCAGGAGGGGGTGGTAGTGTCGGCTGTATTTTCTGAGCTTGAGGAGGAGGTGTTAGAGGCTCAGGGGGATGCCCCTGCAGGACCTCCAGGGAGACTGTTTGTCCCAAATCTGTTGAGACAAAAGGTTATTGAGGCACATCATAATTCTGCTCTAGCAGGACATCCAGGGAGTAAGGCTACTTTAGATCTCCTTTCTCGCTGGTTTTGGTGGCCTAATGCTAATAAAGATGTTATAACTTTTGTCGCGTCATGTGGGGTGTGTGCTCGCTCTAAAACCCCTCATACCCGTCCGTCTGGGACCCTTTTACCCTTGAAACTTCCGGAGCGTCCATGGACTCATTTATCTATGGACTTCATTACGGACCTTCCTCCGTCGTCAGGGAATACTGTCATACTGGTGGTTGTTGACAGGTTCAGTAAGATGGCACATTTCGTTGCTCTTCCTGCACTCCCTAATGCTAAAACTCTGGCGCAGGTATTCATTAGGGAGATCGTTAGACTTCATGGGTTGCCTTCTGATGTGGTGTCAGATAGGGGGTCTCAGTTTGTGTCCAAATTTTGTAGGGCATTTTGTTTACGTCGGGGGATGCAATTGTCATTTTCCTCGGCTTTTCATCCGCAGACCGATGGTCAGACAGAGCGTCTGAATCAGAGCTTAGAGACATATCTCCGGTGTTTTGTCTCAGAGAACCAAGAGGACTGTCTTCTTTCTTGCCTCTGGCAGAGTTCGCTCTTAACAACAGGCGGAGCGAGTCCACTGGTAAGTCCCCGTTTTTGGGGCATATGGTTTTCATCCTCAGTTTTGTACTTTCAATGGGGGGGCCCTTCTGGGGTTCCTGAGGAGGAGCGTTTCTCGTCGTCACTTGCTTCTGTGTGGAGAGGTGTATTGAATAATCTGAGTGCTATGGGGAACCGTTACAAACGTATGGCTGATAGGAGGAGAGTTTCTGGTCCAGATCTGAATGTGAACGATCTGGTATGGTTGTCTACCAGGAATATAAAACTTAAAGTGCCCTCCTGGAAACTGGGTCCCAGATTCATCGGGCCGTACAGGATCAGTTCCATAATTAATCCTGTGGCATTTCGTCTGGACCTCCCTCCTACGTTTAAAATTCATAATGTGTTCCACAAGTCATTACTTAAAAGGTATGTGGCACCAGTCATACCGTCACCTCTACCTCCTCCTCCTGTGTTGGTCAATGGTAACTTGGAATTTCAAGTAACAAAGATCATTGACTCACGTCTGAATCGCCTGTCCCTTCAGTACTTGGTGCATTGGAAGGGGTATGGTCCAGAGGAGAGGACGTGGGTCCCTGCGTCTGATGTTAACGCAGATCGTTTGGTTCGGACCTTCCACAGAACTCACCCGGGCAGGCCTGGCCCTGAGGGTCCGGAGGCCCCTCGTAGAAGGGGGGGTACTGTCATGTGTGCATTGCCACGAAGATCGTCGCGGTTGCACATTTTGACTTCTCACAGCTGAGCTGCTTTTTCTTTGTGTTTGGCAGCAGGGAGTTAATTCTGTCTGTGCTCGGTGCTGGGACTGGGTGCAGTTTCTACCGGCTGCAATTGATTATTTGTTGATTGGTTTCCTTTAAATTCCTGGTTGTCTGCTTGGGGAGTTGCCAGTGAATCCTTCATGCAGACCACAGATAGGAATGAATCTGTATAGACTTTAGTTGTGAGCTCCTTAGTTGTTCTAAGCTCAACTTGGTTAGAGTTTATTTCCCAGACCATTTATGTTCCTTTGGTGTTTGAGTGGGTATGCAAGCGAGTGTTATCCTGTCTGTCTTATATGTCTAATCTGTGTATTTAGCTAAGATCAGCCCATATCCCTTTGGTGGTAGTCAGGATCCTTCTTAGGACTGATTACAGGGTTCAGGTCTGATAGGAGACAGGGTTAGGTTGGTGACTTGGACCTCTGAACCATTATCAGTACCTCCAAGGTGAGGGATTAGTTAGGACCCCAGTTTAGGGTCAGGTTAGATCCCGGTCCACCTCTTTCCTGTTTCAGCTCATCAAGTCCTCAAGATTAACCCTGGGTTCAGCAGATATCGTGTCAGGTAAATCTATTCTATACTTACATGCTGATGTTGCTATACTAGTTGTTGTATAGAGTGTTGTTCCTGTATTAATAGTTTACTGACATTGTATACATATCATTAGACAGCGTGACATCACCACACATCTAGATAAGTTCCTTAGGTGGTCTACATTTCAAAATAGTGTCACTTGTGGGGGGTTTCCACTGTTTAGGTACATCAGGGATACATCAGAGGCTCTCCAGATGCAACATGGCGTCCAATCTCAATTACAGCCAATTTTGCATTGAAAAGTCAAATGCCGCTTCTTCCCTTCTGAGCTCTGCCATGCGCCCAAACAGTGGTTTACCTGCATATATGGGATATCAGCGTACTCAGGACTAATTGGACAACAACTTTTGGCATCCAATTTCTCCTGTTACCCTTGGTAAAATAAAAAAATTGGATCTAAAGTACATTTTTTGTGAAAAAAAGTTAAATGTTCATTTTATTAACCCCTTTACCCCCAAGGGTGGTTTGCACGTTAATGACCAGGCCAATTTTTACAATTCTGACCACTGTCTCTTTATGAGGTTATAACTCTGGAACGCCTCAATCTATCTTTGCGATTCTGAGATTGTTTTCTCGTGACATATTGTACTTCACGTTAGTGGTAAAATTTCTTCGATATAACTTGCGTTTATTTTTGAAAAAAATGCAAATATGGAGAAAATTTCGCAATTTTCAAACTCACAAAATAGTTAATAAATAACATATCCCACACGTCTACTTTACATCAGCACAATTTTGGAACCAAAATTTTTTTGATAGGAAATTGTAAGGGTTAAAAGTTGACTAGCGATTTCTCATTATTACAACAAAATTTACAAAGCCATTTTTTAAGGGACCACCTCACATTTGAAGTCATTTTGAGGGGTCTATATGGCAGAAAATACTCAAAAGTGACACCATTCTAGAAACTGCATCCCTCAAGGTACTCAAGGTACTCAAAATCACAATCAAAAAGTTTAATAACCCTTCAGGTGCTTCACAGGAGCTGAAGCAACGTGGAAGGAAAAAATGAACATTTAACTTTTTAGTCACAAAAATGATCTTTTACAAACTTTTTTTTATTGTCACAAGGGTAAAAGGAGAAAATGAACAGATAAAGTTATTGTGCAATTTATCTTTCACTTTTTCAAACAAAAATTGGCTGGAATTGAGATTGAACGCCATGTTGCATTTGGAGAGCCCTTGATGTGCCTAAGCAGTGGAAACGGCTCTACGTCATAAATTTTTGTGAAGCACGTGGTGGTTCAATGTGCTCACTGTTATGATTTGGTAGCTGAGGAGAGCAGGCAAAAAGGAAATACACCAGAGCAGTTGGAAACTATGAGATTGCAGTACCCTGACTAACCACCACAACTAGAGGCAGCCGTGGAGCGTTCCTACGTTGGTCCTAGACGCCTCGTCACAGCCTGAGAAACTAACTACACCTAAAGATAGAAAGAGGAAAGCTATCTGCCCCGGAGCAGATCCCCAAAGAACATAGAAAGCCCCCAAACATGTAATGGCGGTTAGACAAGAAGAAATACTGACACAGACAGAAAATAGTATGAGCAAACGCTGGGGCCCAAACTTACTAAATAGAAAAGGATAGGAAGGGCACTTACTGCAATCCCAAAAAACCCTGAAAAGCACCAACTCTACTAATTTCAAAAACACCTGAGATCACACGACCTCTACCACCTAAATTAGTTCTCTGGCGTAACCAAAAACAAAACAGCAGCCACTGAAAAAACTGGAAAAAGCAAATGTACAAACATCAGTGGCTGAACTGAACTGAGAGGGCAAAAAGCCCCCAGAGGGGACCCTGAAGGCCCCACAGAAGTGCAGGACAAAATGCAAAAATCAAGCACAAAAACAAAAAGAAGAAAATGTCTTATCTGTTAGCGGGAGATTCAGACACGACACAGCAGGCTACCAAGGAAACAGGAATCAAGGATTGAGACCAGAACAATTGATCACCGGCAACCCTGATGGGAAGGCGACTCCCTTATATAAGACCAGTCAGTAACACCTGATTCCCAATCCTCACAATCTTCACTGGACAGTCCAGTACCGTTTGTAACCACCAGAGGGAGCTTCTGCTCAGAACTCATTTCCAGCCTATTCACAACAGTACCCCCCCCTTGAGGAGTGGTCACCGAACCCTCATTTGAGCAACCAGGTCGGTCAGGATGAGTTCTATGATACGCACGGATGAGTCTCCTAGCATGGATGTCCGAAGCAAACACCCAAGAATTGTCTTCCTGACCATAACTTCTCCATTTAACCAAATACTGGAGTTTCCGTCTAGAAAAACGAGAATTCAATATTTTCTCAACCACATACTCCAGATTGCCCTCAACCAAAACAGGGTCAGGAGGCACAGTAGTAGGAACCACTGGCTCAACAAACCTCTTCAACAAGGACTTGTGGAACACGTTATGGATCTTAAATGTCCCTGGAAGAAGCAAACGAAAAGAAACAGGATTAAGAATCTCCATGATCTTATAAGGTCCAATGAATCTAGGCTTAAATTTAGGAGATGCCACTCTCATAAGAATATTTCTTGAGGACAACCAGACCAAGTCCCCCACTTTAAACCGAGGACCATCAGTCCTATGCCGGTTAGCAAACCGCTGGGCCCTCTCCTGAGAGAGGGACAACCTCTCCACTACCTGGTCCCAAATCTGTTGCATACGCTCCACAACAGAGTCAACACCTGGACAGACAGAAGCCTCTGTCTGTCCTGAAGAAAATCGAGGGTGAAACCCAGAATTACAGAAAAATGGAGACATCAAAGTGGCAGAGCTAGCCCTATTATTAAGAGCAAACTCAGCCAAAGGCAAAAAAGAGACCCAGTCATCCTGATCAGCAGACACAAAGCATCTTAGATAAGTCTCCAATGTCTGGTTTGTTCTCTCAGTTTGACCATTGGTCTGAGAATGAAACGCCGAGGAGAAAGACAATTGAACACCAATTTTAGAACAAAAGGTCCTCCAAAATCTGGAAACAAACTGGACTCCTCTGTCAGACACAAATGTTCTCAGGAATGCCGTGTAAACGACCCACGTGCTGAAGGAACAAAGGCACCAATTCAGAGGAGTAAGGCAACTTAGGTAATGGCACAAGATGTATCATCTTGGAAAACCTATCGCAAATCACCCAGATGATGGTCATTCTCTGAGAAACAGTGAGGTCGGAAATGAAATCCATAGAGATATGGGTCCATGGTCTCTTGGGCACAGGTAATGGCATCAACAAACCACTAGAACGAGAGCAAGGCTTGGAGCGAGAGCAAGTCCCGCAGACTGCACAAACTCCCTGACATCACGAGACAAGGTAGACCACCAAAAGGACCGACTAACCAAGTCTCTGGTACCAAAAATTCCGGGATGACCGGCCAACGCGGAACAATGAATCTCAGACATTACACTCTTTTTCCACTGGTCCGGGACAAACAATTTCCCAACAGGGCAGCGCTCGAGCTTATCCTCCTGACACCCCTCCAGAGCCAGTCTCAAATTGGGCGAGATGGCGGAAAGAACTACACCCTCTTTCAAAATAACAGAAGGATCAGATAACTCAGGAGAGTCCACCAGGAAACTCCTCGAGAGGGCATCCGCCTTAACATTTTTAGTGCCAGGAAGAAATGAAACCACAAAATTAAAACGTGTGAAAAACAAGGCCCACCTGGCCTGTCTAGGATTAAGACGCTTGGCAGATTCCAGATAAACTAGATTCTTATGGTCCGTAAGGACCACCACCTGATGTTGGCTCCCTCCAGCCAATGTCTCCACTCTTCAAAAGCCCACTTCATGGCTAATAACTCCCGATTACCCACGTCATAATTACGTTCAGTGGGAGAAAATTTTCGAGAGAAAAAGGCACAAGGGTTACTTTTAGAGGTCTCTGGATCTCTTTGGGACAAAACGGCACCTGCCCTAATTTCAGAGGCATCAACCTCCACCTGAAATGGTATAGAAACATCAGGCTGCCGTAGAACAGGAGCAGAAGTGAATCTCTGCTTAAGTTCCTGAAATGCAGAGACTGCCTCAGGAGGCCAATTCACCACATCAGAACCCTTCTTGGTCAAATCAGTTAATGGTTTAACAATAACGGAGAAATTACCAATAAATTTACGATAAAAATTGGCAAAACCCAAGAATCTTTGAAGAGCCTTTAATGAAGTAGGTTGGACCCAATCACAGATGGCCTGAACTTTGACCGGTTCCATTTCAATAACAGATGGGGACAAAATGAATCCCAGAAATGAGATCCTCTGAACGCCAAAAAGACACTTTGATCCCTTCACATACAGAGCATTCTCTCTCAAAATCTGGAACACAGTCCGAACATGTTTTACATGAGAGTCCCAGTCATTGGAAAAAATCAAGATATCATCCAAATAAACAATCAGAAATTTATCCACAAAATCCCTGAAAATGTCATTCATGAAGGACTGGAAGACAGAAGGAGCATTAGTGAGCCCAAAGGGCATCACAAGGTACTCAAAATGCCCTTCAGGGGTATTAAATGCCATCTTCCATTCATCCCGTGCTTAATGCGAATAAGGTTATATGCCCCCCTGAGGTCAAGCTTGGTAAACCAAGTAGCGTTTTTCACCCTGGAAAACAGATCAGAGATCAAGGGTAAAGGATATTGATATTTCACAGTAATATTGTTCAAGAGACGATAATCAATACACGGCCTTAATGAACCATCCTTTTTGGCTACAAAGAAAAAACCGGCACCTAAGGGTGAAGAGGATGGTCTGATATGACCCTTCTCCAATGACTCCTTGATATAAGACCGCATAGCATCATGTTCAGGTACAGACAAGTTAAAAAGGCGACCTTTAGGGAATTTACTACCAGGCACTAATTCAATAGCGCAGTCATAGCTCCTATGGGGAGGTAAGGATGCAGATTTACTTTCGCTAAACACATCAGAAAAATCAATCAAAAAGTCAGGAACATCCTGAGCCTGGGGGGAGGCAGAAAAAACAGGAGTGTTGGTATTAACACATTGGCAGCCCCAACTGGTAACAGACACAGATTTCCAATCCAAAACAGGATTATGAGACTGTAACCAAGGGAAACCCAGTACGATAATGTCATGCAGATTATACAGAACCAAAAATTTGCAACTCTCCTGATGATCAGGTTCTACCCTCATTATCACCTGAGTAGAGAACTGAGGTTTATTCTCAGCCAAAGGGTAGAATCGATCCCCAGTAGGGGAATAGACTTCCGTATGGGTATCAAGGGAAACCCACAACGTTTAGCAAAATCAAAATCCATCAGGTTAATAGCTGCTCCAGAATCAACAAAAGCCTGAGCAGAAAATGAGGACAGAGAGCATATCAGGGTAACAGTTAATAAAAACTTAGTCTGAACACTACCCAAGACAACTGAGCGTGCAAAACGTCTTCCCCGCTTAGGGCAGACTGAAATAGCATGAGAGGCATCACCACAGTAGAAACATAACCCATTGCGCTTTCGAAATTCATGAAGCTGTGCCCCAGAAACCACTCTATCACACTGCATGGATTCAGAAGCAGGTTCACAAGGCAACATTATTCCACGCATACCTTTCCGCTCACGCAAACGTCTGTCAATTTGAATCGCTAATGACATAGAATCATTAAGACCAGAGGGAACAGGGAATCCCACCATAACATCCTTTACATTATCTGACAGTCCCTTCCGAAAAAGAGCTGCCAAAGCGTCGTCATTCCATTTGGTCAGGACTGCCCACCTACGGAATCTCTGACAGTATAACTCAGCGTCCTCAAGCCCCTGACTTAATGCCAACAAAGTTTTTTCAGCTTGATCAGTGACATTAGGCTCATCGTACAATAACCCCAAAGCCTGAAAAAACGCATCAACATCACTCAAAACAGGATCCCCAGGTGTCAGGGAAAAAGCCCAATCCTGAGGGTTGCCGCGCAGGAGAGAGATGACAATTTGAACCTGCTGCGCTGCGTTCCCTGAGGACTTAGATTTTAAGGCAAAAAACAATTTACAGTTATTTTTGAAATTCAGAAACTTAGCTCGATCCCCTAAAAACAAATCTGGCATGGGAATCCTAGGTTCCACAACAGGCAACCTAGCAAGATAGGTAGCAATACTCCGAACTTCAGTGGCAAGCTGATCCACACGGCCAGACAACTGTGCAAACTCCATTGAGAGAGAAAAAAAAAATCCTCCTCAGCACTCAGAGATACAGAGGGAAACAAAAATGCAACAAACAGAAAAAAAAAAAATCTCTGACAACTCTGCACTTTTTCTTTCCACAATATTTTTCCCTTCTGTGAGTACCATATAATTTTCAGTTTGGGCCGGTGATACTGTTATGATTTGGTAGCTGAGGAGAGCAGGCAAAAAGGAAATACACCAGAGCAGTTGGAAACTATGAGATTGCAGTACCCTGACTAACCACCACAACTAGAGGCAGCCGTGGAGCGTTCCTACGTTGGTCCTAGACGCCTCGTCACAGCCTGAGAAACTAACTACACCTAAAGATAGAAAGAGGAAAGCTATCTGCCCCGGAGCAGATCCCCAAAGAACATAGAAAGCCCCCAAACATGTAATGGCGGTTAGACAAGAAGAAATACTGACACAGACAGAAAATAGTATGAGCAAACGCTGGGGCCCAAACTTACTAAATAGAAAAGGATAGGAAGGGCACTTACTGCAATCCCAAAAAACCCTGAAAAGCACCAACTCTACTAATTTCAAAAACACCTGAGATCACACGACCTCTACCACCTAAATTAGTTCTCTGGTGTAACCAAAAACAAAACAGCAGCCACTGAAAAAACTGGAAAAAGCAAATGTACAAACATCAGTGGCTGAACTGAACTGAGAGGGCAAAAAGCCCCCAGAGGGGACCCTGAAGGCCCCCACAGAAGTGCAGGAAAAAATGCAAAAATCAAGCACAAAAACAAAAAGAAGAAAATGTCTTATCTGTTAGCAGGAGATTCAGACACGACACAGCAGGCTACCAAGGAAACAGGAATCAAGGATTGAGACCAGAACAATTGATCACGGCAACCCTGATGGGAAGGCGACTCCCTTATATAAGACCAGTCAGTAACACCTGATTCCCAATCCTCACAATCTTCACTGGACAGTCCAGTACCGTTTGTAACCACCAGAGGGAGCTTCTGCTCAGAACTCATTTCCAGCCTATTCACAACAGGAAACCCCCACAAGTGACCCCATTTTGGAAACTAGACCCCCTAAGGAACTTATCTAGATCTGTGGTGAGCAATTTGAACCCCTAAGTGTCTCACTAAAGTTTATAAATGTCCGGGCATGAAAATAAAAAATAGTTTTTCCCACAAAAATTACATTTAAGTCACCAATTTTTTATTTTACCAAGGGTAACAAAACATATTGGAACATAAAAGTTGTTGTCCAATTTGTCTTGAGTACGCTGATACCCATATGTGGGACGGATCCACTGTTTGGGCACGTGGCAGAGTTCAGAAGGGAAGGAGCGCCATTTGACTTTTTCAAACCAAAACTGGCTGGAATAGAGATTGGATGCCATGTCACATTTGGATAGGCCCTGATGTGCCTAAACAGTGGGAAACCCCCCACAATGACCCCATTTTTGAAACTAGTCCCCGTAAGGAACTTATCTAGATCTGTGGTGAGCAATTTGAACCCCAAGTGCTTCACACAAGTTTATAACGTAGAGCCGTAAAATTAATAAATCATATTTTTTCCACAAAAATGATCTTTTCATCCCAGTTTTTAAATTCCCAAGGGTAACAAGACCCTAAAAGTTATTGTGCAATTTGTCCTGAGTACACTGATACCCCATATGTGGGGATAAACCACTGTTTGGGTGCATGGCAGAGCTCGGAAGGGAAGGAGCGCCATTTGACTTTTTCAACGCAGAATTGGCTGGACGCCATGTCGTGTTTGGAGAGCCCCTGATGTGCCTAAACAGTGGAAAACCCCCCGCAATTGACACCATTTTGAAAACTAGACTCCTGAAGGAACTTATCTAGATGTGTGGTGAGAACTTTGAACCTCCAGGTGCTTCACTAAAGTTTATAACGCCTGAGCATGAAAATAAAAAAATCATATTTTTTCCACAAACATGATCTTTTAGTCCCCAACTTTTTATTTTCCCAAGGGTAACAGGAGAAATTGGACCCAAAAGTTGTTGTCCAATTTGTCCTGAGTATGCTGATACCCCATATGTGGAAGAAAACTACTGTATGGGCACACGTCGGGGCTCGGAAGGGAAGTAGTGATGTTTTGGATTGCAGACTTTGAAGGAATGGTCTGCAGGCGTTATGTTGAGTTTGGAGAGCCCCTCATGTGCCTAAACAGTGGAATCACACCAAATTGACCCAATTTTGGATAATAGACCCCCAAAGGAACTTATCTAGATGTGTGGTGAGCACTTTGAACCTCGAAGTGCTTCACAGAAGTTTATATCATACAGTTAGGGTCTGCGAACGCACCAAATATATGATGTAAAAAGTGCGTTCGCAGCCCGGGGTCCACCGTGCAGGCGGAGCTATGCTGCTAGTAAAATGGCGCAAGAAGCGAACTCTGTTATCCCGCAGAGTTGCCAAAATAAACGCCGTAACGCGCTGTGGAATATGTGCGAACTCTGTTATTCCACAGAGCCGCTAGAAGGAATGCCGCAGCGCTATATGGCGATGTGTGCGAACTCACTTAACACCACTGAGTCGCAAAATAAACACGCTAGGGCGCTGTCTACCGTTGAAAGCAAACCCTGTCAGAGCCACTGAGACAAACTTCTGTGTCCTGTCAGGCACCCAGGTACAAAGTTGACTGCTAAGCGAACATAGAACGTGATCATGCGCTAATGTCCTCGCGGGAGACACCCGCAATCTATGGCGTCTGAACGCCAGGCCCTGAATACGGAAATCAAACTCCTCACCGGTTATGCCGGTAATCTAGGGCATCTAGGACACCGACCCTGACCAGCTAGCATACCAAACTCCTCACCGATTAAGTCGGTATTCTAGGGGCTTATTTCAGCAGGGCCCTAACCACACACACGCATGACCACACTGGCGCAAAGCATATGACGATTGATACTAGCGCATGGTGGCCCAGCCATGCTACCCTTTTATAGTAACAGCTACAGGACCTGCCAGAAACAAGGACCAATGAAACTTGTTCCAGAACACCAGTAGTCACAGGACCTTCCTGGTGGACCAATAGGAGCTGCTGCAGTACCTGAGCATGTGACCCCTGATCTCCAATGAGATATCTCACTCTGGACATGCTCAGAAGGGGAAAACAAGGACTTTGTCCTAAAGACGTCTGCTCTCCGCTAACCAGTACTGGCCAAAATAGCAGAGCCTGGAGGAGCAGCAGTAATCCTCTGCACACTGTTAGACTGGTTGAGATGCTGGGACTGATGTCTAAGCTAAGCAGGCTCCACTGTGGATGGAGATGAATGGGAAACTGCAGCGGGACTGTTCGAGACTCCCCTTGTGCAGCAGCAGGAACTCGAACCCTAACATGTACAGCTGTGAAAACAAAAAATCTTTTTTTTTTACAAAAATGATTTTTTTGCTCCCAATATTTTATTTTCACAAGGGTAACAGGAGAAATTGGACTCCAAAAGTTGTTTTCCAATTTGTTCTGAGTATACTTATACCCTATAAGTGGGAGAAAACTACTGTATGGGTACACGTCGGGGCTCGGAAGGGAAGTAGTGATGTTTTGGATTGCAGACTGATGGAATGGTCTGCTGGCGTCATGTCACATTTGGACAGCCCCTCATGTGTCTAAACAGTGGAAACCCCCCACAAATGACCCCATTGTGGAAAACTGACCCCCCAAGGAACTTATCTAGATGAGTGGGGAGAACTTTGAACCCCCAAGTGCTTCACAGAAGTTTATAACGTAGTGTTATGGGCCTGAGGGATGCACCTAATAGATATTAAGGAGAGGTGCGTTCGCAGCCCTGGGTCCTCCGTGCAGGCAGAGCCTGCTTCTAGTAAGATGGCGTAAATAGGCAGTATGAGCGAACTCTGTTATCCCGTAGAGTCGCAGAAGTAAATGCTGTAGCACTATATGGCGATACAAGCGGACTCTGTTAATTCACAGAGCCGCTGTAAAAAAGACTGGTAAAGGAAAGGTAAAGACTCCTGCTCAAACATGCATTTCTCCAACTTTGCATAGAGGGAGTTTGCCCGTAACAGGTCGAAGACTTTGCAGACATCCCTCCGGTGAGAGTCAATATCTGGAGAAAAGATGAGAATATCATCCAGATAGACTACTACAGAGGTGGAAAGCATATGCCGGAAGATGTCATTGACAAAGTCTTGGAAAACGGCTAGGGCATTACAGAGCCTGAAGGGCATCACCAGGTATTCATAATGCCCATCCCTGGTATTAAAAGCCGTCTTCCATTCGTCCCCTTCACGGATGCGAATCAGGTTATAAGCACCACGCAGATCTAATTTAGTAAATATCCTTGTTCCCTGGAGCCTATCAAAGAGCTCAGAAATCAGGGGCAATGGGTACTTATTCTTAATGGTGATGGCGTTAAGACCTCTGTAATCTATACACGACGTAATTCTCCACTCTTCTTCTGCACGAAGAAGAACCCCGCTCCTGCTGGTGACACCGACTTCCTAATGAACCCTCTTGCCAGATTCTCCTGGATATATTGAGACATAGCCTCCGTCTCAGGAAGAGAGAGGGGATAGACCCTTCCCCGAGGAGGTTCTGCTCCAGACAAGAGGTCAATAGGACAGTTGTAGGGACGATGGGGCGGCAGAGTCTCCGCAGCCTTTTTAGAGAACACGTCTGCATATGACTGATAGCACTTAGGAAGAGGAGAAAGATCTGCGGGTATCTCTGTAGTGGTAACCTGAATGCACTCCCTGACACATCTGTCCTTACATGACTCACTCCAACCCAGTATCCTACCGGAGGTCCACTCAATATGAGAGGAGTGGGAACAGAGCCAGGGTACTCCCAGTAGGATTTTGTCTATTCCCTTGGGAAGGACGAGAAGGGAAATAATTTCCTGATGGGAAGGGGGTACACACAAAGTAAGAGGGACAGTCTGATGTGTAATTGGCGAGGGCAATGTCAACCCATTCACTACCCGGACAGTCACTGGTTTGTCAAGCGCTACCAGATGTATTGCGTGGCGATGAGCAAAGGTAGATGACATGAAATTCCCCTCTGCTCCTGAGTCCACACAAAGCTCGACTGTAAGTGTGGAAGAGTCTACAGTGACTGTCCCTTTAAATGTCATCTTGGAGGAAAATGCTGCTGTCTCTAGTGAACCTCCTCCCAGGGCCACTAGACCGATCGCTTCCCCGATCGCTGTGGGTATTTGTTAGCATACTGTCCTGTCTGCCGACAAAGGTTACAGACCACGGATACTCGGACTGCCCGAGACTTAGGTCCTGCACGAGGAACCTCTGTGGCCTTTTGGGGTTCGGACGCCAGATCGTGGGATTCGAGAGGTTTGGCAAAGGTGGGAGCCAACCGAATCCTCTGCGTACATTGGGCCTGCTCCAACCTCCGCTAGTGAAAACGGAGGTCGATGCGGGTAGATATGGAGATAAGCTTCTCCAGTGTGGCGGGAATCTCCCTGGTAGCCAAAGCGTCTTTAACATGGTCAGCCAGTCCTTGCCAGTAGACTGGAATGAGAACTTTATCCGACCAGTCTAGCTCTGAGGCCAGAGTCCGAAACTGGACGTAAAACTAGTCTGGTCTAAAGAATATACTTGGTTATGTTGTGATGTGACTTCTTTATATACCTGTATACCTTACAATGTTGCCATGACAGCGCTGCAGTTTGTCTTAACGAAATTCAGTAATTATTCCCAGGAATCTCATTAATTATATTTTACAAGTTATTCAATTTTTATTAACCCACAATTTTTTCTCATTTGACAATACATTTTTTTTACAAAAATCTGGCGTGGCAATGGGTGCGAAATTCGCGCCATCCCTAGCTAATCTTGTTATGTCATATTGGGAATATTTTTTTATTTTTTCAGCTACTAATCCATTTATTGACTCGATTGCTTGGTATGGTAGATATATTGATGATTTACTCATTATTTGGAGTGGTGATGTACCTGCCATATCCGGATTTATTGATTATATCAATTCTAATTCATTCAACATACATTTTACTCATAAATTTCATCATAACAAAATTTCTTTTTTGGATCTTGATTTATATGGGGTACATGACTCTGTCATTATTACTAAAACGTTCAGCAAACCTTGTGCTGGTAATTCTATCTTGCATGCAGCAAGCAGTCACCCCAAACATACTATTAAATCGATTCCTTTGGGTGAATATACCAGAATTTTGAGAAACTGCAGCGATCCTACAGCTTTGGAAACGGAATTTAATTGTGTGGATACAAAATTAAAAAACAGAAATTATCCTAAATGGTCATTAAAAAGAGCACGAACAATTGTAAGTAATAAAAACAGAGAGGATCTCATTAGTGGAGGGCGACAACAAAAAAATGATCTTGCAGTGAAACCATATTTTTGTGCTCAATATAGTCCTCAATTTGGGGACATCAAAAAAATCATTTTGAGATCGCTGCCTATTTTATATGAAGATCCCTCTCTTGCTGACATTCTTTCATCAGGTATTAATGTTGTTTCAAGGAAAGCGCCATCTATTGGTAACAAAGTTTCTCCAAGCATGTTCAGTAATAATTTCTCTTCTCATAAAACATCGTGGTTAGAACATAAAGGTTTTTATAAATGTGGCCACAATAGATGTGCACTTTGCAAATATGTTTGTGTAACGAAAACCTTTGAAAATAATGACAGCACTGCGATTTATACCATTAACAAATATATCAATTGTAATTCATGCTATGTGGTATATAAAATTATGTGCACTACTTGCAATTTATCTTATATAGGCTGCACTACTAGGAAACTAAAAATCAGGATCGCTGAACATTTGCAGGATGTAAAAAATGTTTCTTCGAATCGCAATATTTCTGCTGCTGCTAAACATTTTATTTTTCAGCATGCTCGCAATGTTTCTTCCTTCCAAGTCACAGGTATTGAAAGTGTTAACCTGTCTGCCCGAGGTGGAGATGCATTCAGCGACTTCTCACACGTGAAGCTTTCTGGATCTTTAATCTACATACCAGACATCCATTTGGTCTCAACAAAAGAAACGAATTGATGTTCCATTATTAATTTTATTTCTTTGCATTGATTTTATTTGTGCAAATATTGTGTTTTTTTTTTTTTTTTTTTTTTTATTCGTTATGTGAAAATTGTTAAAGGACTTGTCAAAAATCACATGACATTTTTTCTGATCGTGATTGGTCTTCCTTTGTCTTAAATATGTGCCTTTGTCTGAATATGTCAGCTGTGATAAAGATCCCTGTGATCGAAACGCGTAGCCTTGTCCTGAGCTTGTCCAGGAGCATGCCATTATTCATGTTTTTATGAATCAATAAAGATGAAGATTTTATTGAAGCTGGATCCCTTTTTCCTTCATTTTCTCATGTATCTTCACGTTTGATCAAGCGAGGATCCGTGCTTCTACAAACCGGTGAGCTGGTTAGCGTTCTTATATTTGTACTTTTGATTACCGTGCCCCCGGTTTCATGCTCAATATTTTCAAGTATTTTGAAAGTGGACTCAGTCATTAAGCTCAGGCACCAGCTTTATTATGGCATCTATTTTTGTTCAAGACAGATCTGTCAAAGCGGCACAAGTGTTTTCTGGTGATATTAACGAAATTCCAGACATGCCTGATCTGAATGAAAATATCAACAAAATGGAAAAACTTTTGCTTCAAGAAACAAAGTTGTGGTGGGATCATACTACCCTCCAAAATTATCTAGCTAAGGATATGATTCCAAGGGGGCTTCGTATTAAAAAAATCCCCACTACAATTTTTTCTGACATTTTCATTGAAGAGTGGAATCAGATACTCAGTAATTGTTCTTCCAAACTAATGCAACTCATAGTCAAATATGAGAGTAATAAATTGGAGGATATTCAGAAACAAATGAATGATGCAGATACTGCGCTCACTGAATTTAAATCGTTGACTCAGTATGACTCACTTGTGGCTAAAATGCAAGATAATGTCTCTAGCCTAGAAAAGGATATCATGGACCGGAAAAAAAGAAAATTTTCTCGTGATCTAAGAGACTATTCAACCAAGAAAGTCTATGACTGGGGCCATTGGGAGCGGGGTCATAGAACTCCTAAATCTATTTTAAAACGCAACCATGCTCTCAATGAACCGGTATCTAAACCACATGTCTGTTTTACATCCTCTGAGTTGGATTCATCTGACAATAATCTGAGTGTTTCCTCTAATGACAGTGTTCACACCACAAAGTTTTTTCGTCATTCAAAAAACGTAAAAGGCGGGGTGGCAGAAAACACCGACAAAGATCATGTCATGATTACACGCCGCAGGAAGAATTATCGCAAATAATAAACCATGATAATGTCTTGAATTTATCTGCACGAGACTTTACCAAAACGCAATTAGATGTTTTGTCCTTAGGTCTGAATTTTGTGCCCGATCAGAATTTCAATCTTTTTTCTACTATTTTGGACGTCAATAAGTTTATGCGAGACCTTACCATCAAAAAGCATTTTTTAAATCATTCTGATGAGACCCCTTTGCAGGAGTCGCTGACATATAATAATGAATTTACTGACTTGTCTTTCAGAGAACAGGTATCTCTCAACACTTTGTTTAGTTTGTCTACTCATTCCTATGATAATGAATCTGATACCATTCATGCACCTGTGTTTAAAACAAAAAATCCCTCTTTTTATCCCATTCAATCCAGGCCTGATTGCATGACTAAATACCAGGAGGTGATAGAGAGGGATTTAAAAATCCTTCATGATAGGGTTAAAATGGGCAGCAGCAGAAATCATTCCAATTTAACAAAAGCCCAGAAAAATGCATTAGATGAGATCAAAAGTATGTCAGATATAATAATTAAAATGTCGGACAAGGGTGGCATGGTAGTTATCCTGAATAAAGAGGATTATCATTCTCAAATTATGTCTCTCTTGTCTGACAGTGATGTATATGAAAAACTCCATACAAATCCCACTGATAAATTTAAAAGTGAGATTATCCAAATTATCAATGAGGGTTTCAGCCTTGGCATTCTAACCAAAAAACAAACTGATTATCTCACAGTGTCTCATCCTATTATCCCTATCATGCATGGTCTCCCAAAAATTCACAAGGATATGAAAATCCCCCCCATGAGACCTATTGTCTCAGGGATTGGATCTTTAAATGAACATCTGGGTGAATGGGTTGACTCACTACTTCAACCACTAGTACAAATCACTCCTGGTTATATTAAAGATTCTAAAGAAGTGCTGAGAATGTTTTCCAAGAAAATCTGGTCTAAAGAATATACTTGGTTATGTTGTGATGTGACTTCTTTATATACCTGTATATCTTACAATGTTGCCATGACAGCGCTGCAGTTTGTCTTAACGAAATTCAGTAATTATTCCCAGGATCTCATTAATTATATTTTACAAGTTATTCAATTTTTATTAACCCACAATTTTTTCTCATTTGACAATAAATTTTTTTTACAAAAATCTGGCGTGGCAATGGGTGCGAAATTCGCGCCATCCCTAGCTAATCTTGTTATGTCATATTGGGAATATTTTTTTATTTTTTCAGCTACTAATCCATTTATTGACTCGATTGCTTGGTATGGTAGATATATTGATGATTTACTCATTATTTGGAGTGGTGATGTACCTGCCATATCCGGATTTATTGATTATATCAATTCTAATTCATTCAACATACATTTTACTCATAAATTTCATCATAACAAAATTTCTTTTTTGGATCTTGATTTATATGGGGTACATGACTCTGTCATTATTACTAAAACGTTCAGCAAACCTTGTGCTGGTAATTCTATCTTGCATGCAGCAAGCAGTCACCCCAAACATACTATTAAATCGATTCCTTTGGGTGAATATACCAGAATTTTGAGAAACTGCAGCGATCCTACAGCTTTGGAAACGGAATTTAATTGTGTGGATACAAAATTAAAAAACAGAAATTATCCTAAATGGTCATTAAAAAGAGCACGAACAATTGTAAGTAATAAAAACAGAGAGGATCTCATTAGTGGAGGGCGACAACAAAAAAATGATCTTGCAGTGAAACCATATTTTTGTGCTCAATATAGTCCTCAATTTGGGGACATCAAAAAATCATTTTGAGATCGCTGCCTATTTTATATGAAGATCCCTCTCTTGCTGACATTCTTTCATCAGGTATTAATGTTGTTTCAAGGAAAGCGCCATCTATTGGTAACAAAGTTTCTCCAAGCATGTTCAGTAATAATTTCTCTTCTCATAAAACATCGTGGTTAGAACATAAAGGTTTTTATAAATGTGGCCACAATAGATGTGCACTTTGCAAATATGTTTGTGTAACGAAAACCTTTGAAAATAATGACAGCACTGCGATTTATACCATTAACAAATATATCAATTGTAATTCATGCTATGTGGTATATAAAATTATGTGCACTACTTGCAATTTATCTTATATAGGCTGCACTACTAGGAAACTAAAAATCAGGATCGCTGAACATTTGCAGGATGTAAAAAATGTTTCTTCGAATCGCAATATTTCTGCTGCTGCTAAACATTTTATTTTTCAGCATGCTCGCAATGTTTCTTCCTTCCAAGTCACAGGTATTGAAAGTGTTAACCTGTCTGCCCGAGGTGGAGATGCACGTCAGCGACTCCTCACACGTGAAGCTTTCTGGATCTTTAATCTACATACCAGACATCCATTTGGTCTCAACAAAAGAAACAAATTGATGTTCCATTATTAATTTTATTTCTTTGCATTGATTTTATTTGTGCAAATATTGTTTTTTTTTTTTTTGTTTTTTTTTTTCTTTATTCGTTATGTGAAAATTGTTAAAGGACTTGTCAAAAATCACATGACATTTTTTCTGATCGTGATTGGTCTTCCTTTGTCTTAAATATGTGCCTTTGTCTGAATATGTCAGCTGTGATAAAGATCCCTGTGATCGAAACGCGTAGCCTTGTCCTGAGCTTGTCCAGGAGCATGCCATTATTCATGTTTTTATGAATCAATAAAGATGAAGATTTTATTGAAGCTGGATCCCTTTTTCCTTCATTTTCTCATGTATCGTGGGTGACCTGAGGTCCTAAAAAGACCTTTTTAAGAGCCTCCAGGAAAAGAGGAGCACTCCGCACCACACGATTGTTGCGCTCCCACAGCTGGCGTTGCCCACTCCAACGATCTTCCCGAGAGTAGAGACAGTACAAAACCCACTTGTGCCCGATCCGTGGGGAAACGTGCAGCCAGAAGCTCGAGCTGTATAGAGCACTGACTCACGAATCAACGACATTGCTTGCTGTCCCCGGCAAACTTGTCAGGAAGCCACTCTAGCAGCCTGAACAGCGACTGCGGTAACATCCACAGCTGAGGTTGTGCGCTCAAGAGCCGCCAACCTACCCTCCAGCTGCTGGATGTACTGCGGTAGACGCTGGTTATCCGCCATTTTGTTAGCCAGACCCTGGCGCTAGTATTATGTTAAGGGCCTGTGGAAGGCACCTAATAGATATTAAGGACTGGTGCGTTCGCAGCCCGGAGTCCACCGTGCAGGCAGAGCCTGTTGCTAGTAATATGGTGTAAATAGGCAGTATGAGTGAACTCTGTAATCCCGCAGAGTTGCAGATGTAAACGCCGTAGCACTATATGGCGATATAAACGCCTCTGTTAATTCACAGAGCCACTGTAACAAAGACTGTGTCCTGTTAGACTCACAGGGAACACAGATGACTGCTAAGCGGATTGCAGTCTGTGGTCATGCAAACAGAACCCAAGCAGAAATCTCCTCACCGGAGTAGCCGGTATTCTAATGGCGTTTTCAGCCGAGCCCTAACACGTGCATACAATCTCCTCACCGGAGGTGCCTGTATTCTAGGGGCTTATATCAGCCAGACCTAACCACATGCATACATGACCACACTGGCGCAAGCACGTAACAGATTTGATGCTAGCGCACGGCCGTGCGGTAAGGACAGCCTTTTATAGCAGCCACGAGAAAAAGACCTTCCAGGAAGGGCAAATGGGAAGCTGCTTCAGAACATCAACAGCCACAGGACCTTCCTGAAGGACCAATAGGAGTGGCAGCTGTATCTGAGCATGTGACCCCTGATCTCCAATGGGAGATCTTGCTCTGGGCATGCTCAAATGAAGCAACAAAGGACTTAGTCCTTAAGACGTCTGCTCGCCGCTGACCAGTACTGGCTACAATAGCAGAACCTGAAGAGGCAGCTGCAAGTCACTGCACAGTATTAGACCGGGCGAGATGCTGGGACTGATGTCTTTGCTGAGCAGGCTCCACTGCGGCAGAAGATGGATGGAGGACTGCAGCGGGAATGGTTTGAGACTCCCCTTGTGCAGCAGCGGAACTTGAACCCTAACACGTAGAGCCATAAAAAATCCTAATTTTTTTCCACAAAAATGATATTTTCATCCCAATTTTTTATTTTCCCAAGGTTAACAGGAGAAATTGGACCTCAAGAGTTATTGAGCAATTTGTCCTGAGTACGCGGATACCACTTATGTGAGGTAAACTACTGTTTGGGCGCATGGCAGAGCTCAGAATGGAAGGAGCACCGTTTGACTTTTTCAAAGCAGAATTGGCTGGAATTGAGATCAGACGCTACGTCACATTTGGAGAGCCACTGATGTGCCTAAACAGTGGAAACCCCCCAATTCTAACTCCAACTCTAACCCCAACACACCCCTAACCCTAGTACCAACACTAACCATAACACTAACCACAAACCTAACCCTAACACACTCCTAATCCTAATCCCAACCTAACCCTAATCCTAACTTTAGCCGCCACCCCAACACTAACCCTAACCGTAATGGGAAAATGGAAATAAATACATTTTTTTAATTCTATTATTTTTCCCTAACTAAAGGGGTGATAAGGGGGGTTTGATTTACTACTTATAGCGGGTTTTTATGTTTGGCAGCTGTCACGCTAAAAGACGCTTTTTATTTCATATAAGATCTTATTTTTTGTGGTGCGTGTTGACGTTTTTATTGGTACCATGTTTGGGCAGTGACATTTTTTGATCGCTTTTTATTTTGATTTTTGGGATGTTAGAATGAACAAAAATCAGCAATTCATGAATTTCGTTTGAGGGGGGCGTTTACACTGTTCCGCATGTGGTAAAATTGATGAAGCAGTTTTATTCTTTGGGTTAGTATGATTACGGCGATACCTCATTTATATCATTTTTTAATGTTTTGGCACTTTTATACAATAAAAACAATTTTATATAAAAAATAATTATTTTTGCATCGCTTTATTCTGCGAGCTATACATTTTATTTTTTTGCTGATGATGCTGTATGGCGGCTTGTTTTTTGTGAGCCAATATGACTTTTCAGTGGACTATGTTTTTGATCTCATGTTATTCCACTTTTTGTTCGGCGGTATGATGATAAAGCATTGTTTTTTGCTTTGTTTTTTTTTTTAAGGGGTTCACTAAATGGGTTAACTAGTGGGACAGGTTTATAGAGCGGGTCATTACGGACGCGACAATACCAAATATGTGTACTTTTATTGTTGTGGGGTTTTTATTTACATGAAGAAATGAATTTATTGGGGAATATTTTTTATTTATTTATTTTATTTTGGAATTTTTTTTACACGTTATTTTCATTTTTAACTTTTTTACTTTGTCCCAGGGTGGGACATCACTGTATAAACTGTATCACTCCTATCAAGATCACACCTCACCACTTGCATGCTTGAGCCCTACTATTCTCCATCTGCACCCTTGGCCTGTGACAGCTCATAGAATACCATGGTTTGCAGTATCATCTCTACGCCGACGACCCGCAGGTCTACCTATCTGGACCTGACCTCACCTCCTTACTGACCAAAATCCCACAATGTCTGTGTGCTATTTCTGCTTTCTTCTCTGCTCGCTTTCTAAAACTGAATATGGCCAAAACAGAATTCATCATCTTTCCCCATCTCACTCTACCCCCCCACCAGGCTTGTCCATCAACGTCAATGGCTGCTCACTTTCTCCAGTCCCGCATGCTCGGTGCCTCGGGGTGATCCTCGACTCTGCTCTCTCTTTCAAGCCACATGTTCAAACCCTTGCCTCCTCCTGCCGTCTCAAACTCAAAAATATTTCCCGGATCCGTGCATTCCTTGACCATGAAACTACGAAAACACTAGTGCATGCCCTCATCATCTCCCCCTCGACTACTGCAACCTCCTACTCTCTGGCCTCCCCTCTAGCACTCTGGCACCACTCCAATCCATTCTGCACTCTGCTGTCCGACTAATACACCTATCTCCCTGTTATTCCCCAGCCTCTTCTATCTGCCAAGCCCTTCATTGGCTTCCTATTGTCCAGAGGCTCCAGTTCAAAACCCTAACTATGACATACAAAGCCATCCACAACCTGTCTCCTGCATACATCTGTGACATGGTCTCCGGTACACACCCACATGCATCCTTCGATCCTCTCAAGATCTCCTCCTCTACTCCCCTCTTATCTCTTCTTCCCACAACCGCATACAAAACTTCTCCCGTGCCTCTCTACTCCAACACATCAGACTCGCGCCTACCATGGAAACCTTCAAAAAGAATCTGAAGACCCACCTCTTCCGACAAGCCTACAACCTGCAGTGATCCTCAGTCTACTGAACCACCGGACGACCAGCTCTACCCTTTCCTAGTGTATCCTCACCCATCCCTGTAACTGTGAGCCCTTGCGGGCAGGGTGCTCTCTCCTTCTGTACTTGTGTGTGCCTTGTATTGCTCACGTTTATTGTACTTGTCTATATTTGCCCCTTTTCACATGTAAAGCGCCATGGAATAAATGGCGCTAAAAAATTTTATAATAATAATAATAAAAATAAAGTCAGAGTGCACAGCACTCTGTCAGACCAGCGATGTGACAGGCACTGCTGCAGGCTTTCTCAGCGCCTGCTCTCATCAGGCACTGAGGAAGCCGCCTCCCTGCAGGACCCCAAAGGACCCCGTGGCCATCTTGGATCTGAGGTCCTACAGTGAGGAAGGTCCCTCGGAACAGCGTGATACATTGTACCGTTATGAGCGTCTCACGGAAGCACGCAGGGAGCCCCCTCCCTGTGTGATGCTTCGCTGTGCCCCCGGTACACCGCGATGTTTTATCGTGGTGTGCCAGGGGTTAATGTTCCGGGAGCGGTCCGTGACCGCTCCTGGCACATAGTGCCGGGTGTCGGCTGTGATAATCAGCTGACACCCGACCACGATCGGACGCCCTCGGAGCGCGTCCGATGGCTGAGACGTACTATTCCGTCCATGGTCATACGGGCCCAGATCACATGGACGAGATAGTACGTCCGATGGCAGAAAGGGGTTAAACATTCCAAAAATTCCTGTGAAGCACCTGAAGGGTTAATAAACTTCTTGAATGGGGTTTTGAGAATCTTGAGTGGTGCAGTTTTTAGAATGGGGTCAATTTTGGTATTTTCTATCATATAGACCCCTCAATGTGACTTCAAATGTGATGTTGTCCCAAAATAAAAATGATGTTGCAAAAATGAGAAATCGCTGTTTAACTTTTAACCATTATAACTTCCTAACAAAAAAAATTTGGTTCTAAAATGTTGCTGATGTAAAGTAAACATGTGGGAAATGTTACTCATTAAGTATTTTGTGTGACATATCTCTGTGATTTAAGGGCATGAATTTTAAAATTTGGAAAATTGCGAAATTTTCTAAATTTTCTCCAAAATTTCCATTTTTTTCACAATTAAATGCAAGTCATATCAAATAAATTTTACTACTATCATGAAGAACAATATGTCACGAGAAAACAATGTCAAAATCACTGGAATCCATGGAAGCATTCCAGAGTTATTACCTCATAAAGGGATAGTGGTCAGAATTGTAAAAATTGGCCCGGTCATTAACATGCAAACCACAATTGGGGGCAAAGGGGTTAAAATAAAGGACTTTGTGTGTTACTTTCAGCTAAAGTATTTTGTTCTGTATGTGTCTTTATTACATTTTACTCTACGGTTAGGAGTGGATATTATAGACGCCTCTTCATTACTAACCCCTGGGCGTGATGTCAGCTGCAGGAGAAAGCTGACATCAACCCCAATTCTGCAGAGGGTATTCAGCAGAATTGGTGCATCTAAAGAATGCACCATTTCTGGGGCAGCTGAGAGTGGATATTTTGAGTCTGGAAGGGGATAAATACCCATGGCCCCTTCCTAGCTTATTAATATCAGCCCACAGTTGTCTGCTTAGCCTCTGCTGGTTATCATTTTTTTTGGGGGGGATGTAGCATGGGAAACTCCATGGGTATTACCCCCTTGCTAGGCTATAAACATCAGCCCGCAGTGTTGGCATTCCCTCAGCTGGTTATTAAAAATTAGGAGGACCACACACCATTTTTTTCTTTTATGCATTTAATTATGAGATAAATACATGTTCATTATTTATCTCAATTACATCTATCTATCTATCTACATCTTTATTTAAGATTATTTTAGTAGTTAATAAACTAGTTTGAAATGAACAGAGAATTCTTGTATGTAAATGCTGATGTTAAAAACGCATTGCATACGGATTGCAAACTCATGTCAAACAAATGTCATATGGATTCTAGTTGAGAAAAATCACATTGTACTTAGAGATGAGCAAATATTTCAATGTTTGGTTCGGATCACGATCACCGAATTTGCAATATACATCAATTAATTAGTCGAATATTCGCCGAAAATAAACAGACACCATTCAGATCAATGGGAGGCAAAAACAAACGCATGCACAACATCTTATAATGGCCCCAAATGCTGCCAAAACACATCAAATTAGGGGCAGACACCAGGAAAGTGGCCTGACCCATAGTGCTAATTGTAGCATGGCACTGCAGCAATCAGCCAGGCATGAGGTATCAGGGTCAAAGACAGCATTTACAGCTTTCAATTGAACATCACAGTAAGATGAGGTGGGTGAGGGATCGGTGTAGGCCTCTTGTGCTGGGAGCCCTGATACCACATGCAACAGCTCAACCTGCTTACATATTCAGACACATTCAAGTGGCACAAATATCACATATATTTCGTAGACTACTATTTTCAGAAAAATCTAAGGATAGTAACACGGGTAGTTGAGTCCAAGGAAGTGGAGCCCTGACAGTCTCGGAAGCCTACTACTACAGGCAACACGCATGAAGGAGACCCAACCAGGAGTGTACACATTTCCAAAAATTACTGGCAGATACCGCCAAACTGGCATCAATTTCACCACAGTATAGATAGTATAATAAGGACCGACAGATCTTCCAATACAGCAGATGGGCACCAAACAGGAGAGTTTACATATCCAAAAATTAATTGCAGACAACACAAAAGTGGCATCAATTTCACAGTAGAAATAGTATAACAGGGACCGATAGGTCTTCCACTAAACCCAATCCAGCAGATGAACACCCAACCAGGATTGTTCACATGTCCAAAAATTACTGGCAGACTCCACAACAGTGGCATCAGTTTCACCACAGAAGAAATAGTATAATAGGGACCGATCGGTCTTCCACTAAACCCAATCTAGTAGATGGACACCCAACCAGGATTGTTCACATTTCCAAAAATTGCTGGCAGATACCACCAAACTGGCATAAATTTCACCACAGTAGAAGTAGTATAATATGGACCGATAGGTCTACCACAACACCCAATCCAACAGATGGACACCCAAACAGCAGTGTTCACATTTCTACATATTATTGGCAGACACCACAAAAGTGGCATCAATTTCACCACAGTAGAAATAGTATAATAGGACCGATAGGTCCTCCATTAAACCCAATCCAGAAGGTGGATACCCAACCAGGAGTGCTCACATTTAAACATACAAGGGCCTTACACAACAGAAATGGCATCAATTTCACGAGAATAGAAATATTATAACAGGGACTGACAGGTCTTCCACTACACCCAATCCAGCAAATGGACACCCAACCTGTAGTTTTCACATTTTAAAAAATGAGGGCCTGACACCACCAAAGTGGAATAACTATCACGAGGCTAGAAATAGTATAATTTTGACCAAAATGTCTTCCACTAAAGCTAACGCAGTATATGTAGACGAACCATGGCTGTTCACATTTCCACAAATTTGGGTTAACATCAGCAGCAGCAGCCACAGCAGGCACAGAGCCACACTAAAGATTTCACAGAGTGCAGTTACGTAACAATAATGCATCACACTAAAAAATGCAATATCACCTAGTCTGTACAGTCTGCGTTTGGGGTGCAAAAGTCCTTTGAGATCCATGACTTGTTCATCTTGATGTAAGTTAGGTGGTATACACTTTCAGAGGACAGCCGGCTGCGCTTATCTGGCAGGAGCCCACCATCAGCGCTAAAGACTAGAGTTGAGCTAAACAGGTCGGTCAGATTCAAAAGTCGCCGACTTTCGCCAAAGTCGGGTTTTGCCGAGCGAAACCCGACGATAGCGTGAAGTCGGCCATGCGGTCGTCGACCCGAGCGCCAAAGTCGGTTTTCCCATAATGCTTGCAGGTGCCTTTTTCAGCCAATGAGCAAGGACATACATTGTGGGCAATGTGATGACATGGGCAGAGGCCACCACCATCTTAGAGAAGGGCATTGCAGTGATTGGCTTGCTTTAGGGGGGGTCATAGTGTCTATAAAAGCCCTGACCATCAACCGCCATTTTACTTCTGCCGATCTTAACAGTAGGGATTGGTTGCTGACGCTGTTTATCAGTAGGGAGAGAGTTAGGACTGGAAACAGAAGTTCTTATGTGCTTGTGCTGATAGCAATTGTGCTGTACAGTAAGTGTGCAGTGACAGGGGAGGATTTTCTTGTGTGCAGCAGCGCTGGTTATTTGGCTGCCTGCCAGTGACTGGGGAGGATTTTCTTGTGTGCAGCAGCGCTGGTTAATAGACTGCCTGCTAGCTGTATTGCTGTGTGTACACTGCTGTGCAGACTGCTTTTAGCACAGCACTAATACTTTCATTCCTTTTTTCTGCACAGTTACCGAGCGTTTATTTTCCCCACACCGTATAGAGCTGTACGCTCCTCACACACTACCATGTACCAGCTGGTATCACGGACAAATACATGCTGACTATCTGTGTGTGACTCCCGAAATATATACGGAGATTGAAATTTTCCCCTACAATATATACACCTGGTATCTTCTGTTACAGTACCTTTTTTCTGCTTTTTGTATTCAGGTCAAATCCATACTGAGTGAGCGTCTGTGTGTGACTCAGGAAATATATACGGCCATTTACAATTACCCCTAGACTGTTTGCAGCTGCACGTTTCTGATACAGTACCCTTTTTCTGCTTTTTATATTCTGGTCTAATCCATACTGAGCCTGAGAGCGTCTGTGTGTGACTCCAGAAATATATACTGACATTTAAAATTACCCCTAGACTGTAAACAGCTGTACGCTTGTGATACAGTACCCTTTTTCTGCTTTTTATATTCTGGTCTAATCCATACTGAGCCTGAGAGTGTCTGTGTGTGACTCCGGAAATATATACGGACATTTAAAATTACCCCTAGACTGTATACAGCTGTACGCTTGTGACACAGTACCCTTTTTCTGCTTTTTATAT
>JARQOD010000001.1:965106897-965226877 GCA_033576555.1 Oophaga sylvatica
AAAATTGTGGTCAGAGGAGGTCTCCAAGGCCCTTACTTCAATTAAATCCCATTTTGCTAGCGCTCCCATCTTACATCGCCTCGAGATTGATAAGCCTTTTTTATTGGAGGTCGATGCCTCATCCGTTGGTGCTGGAGCAGTCCTTTTTCAAAAGATGCTTCAAGGTCGGAAACATCCTTGTTTCTTCTTTTCCAAGACCTTCACACCAGCGGAGAGGAATTATTCCATTGGGGATAGGGAGTTGCTAGGAATGAAGTTGGCCTTTTACGAGTGGAGACATCTCCTGGAGGGGGCTCGCTTTCCATTTCAAGTTTTCACTGACCACAAAAATTTGGTCTATTTACAGACCGCCCAGCGGCTAAATTCTCGTCAGGCCAGATGGTCCCTGTTCTTCTACCGGTTTCATTTCACCCTCCATTTCCTCTCGGTGAGAAGAACATTCGGGCCAATGCGCTTTCTCGCTCCGTGGTGTCCTCTGAGGAGGTGGAGGAGGAGCCTCGGTTGATTGTCCCGACAGAGAGCCTAAGAACTGTGGCCCCGGTTTCGCTTGAGTCTGTGCCTCCGGGCAAGACTTTTGTGCCCACCAATTTGCGACCGGAGGTACTCTCTTGGGCACATTCGTCCAGGGTGGGTGGACATTTTGTGGCAAAAAGGACATCTGAGTTGCTGGCGAGGACATACTGGTGGCCACACATGGTCCGTGACGTCAGGGAATACGTTCAGGCGTGCGTCTCCTGCGCCAAGAATAAGTCCCCTCGACAACGGCCAGCTGGGTTACTTTTCCCTTTACCGGTGGCAGACAGGCCTTGGGAGATGGTCGGGATGGATTTTGTGGTGGGCTTACCCAAGTCTCGGGGCTGCACCATCATCTGGGTGATAACCGACCACTTCTCCAAAATGGTGCACTTAGTGCCATTACCACGGTTACCGTCTGCACGGGCCTTGGCAGCATTGTTCAATAGGCATATTTTCCGCCTACACGGTATGCCAGACAAAATTGTCAGTGATGAGGTCCCCAGTTTGTGTCTCGGTTCTGGAGAGAGCTGTGTCGTTTACTCAGCATTGAGTTGAATCTCTCCTCTGCATACCATCCCGAGACGAATGGGTTGGTAGAGAGGGCCAACCAGACCTTGGTCACATATTTGTGACATTTTGTCTTTGCCAGGCAGAATGACTGGGCATCCTTGCTACCGTGGGCTGAGTTCGCTCTAAATAATGCTGTGGCTGACTCCACCGGACAGACCCCATTCCTCCTGAACTACGGTCAGCATCCGCGGGTACCAGTGCCCATGCCCGTGTCTTCCGCCGATTCCAGGGTGGCAGACTGGGCTGTGGAGGCACGGGACATTTGGGACCGCACCCAGGATGCCATTCAGGCCTCCAAAGAGAGGATGAGGTCTTCGGCCGATGCCCATCGGCGCCCCGCTCCTACATTTGCTCCAGGTGACCTAGTGTGGCTTTCTGCCCGAAACATCAGGCTACATGTAGAGTCAACCAAGTTGGCACCTCACTTTTTGGGCCCCTTTAAAGTTCTTGAGCAGGTGAACCCTGTGGTTTACCGCCTAGCCCTTCCGCCTCGCCTTGGTATCACCGACACCTTTCACGTGTTCCTCCTGAAACCCGTGGCCATTTCCCGGTTTTCCGAGTCATCTGCCGGGACGTCGGGTTCATCTACCGACGATCATGAGGTGAACGCCAATGTTGGGTGCAAGGTGGTACGAGGCAAAACAATTTTATTTGGTGGATTGGAGGGGTTATGGCCTGAGGATAGGTCCTGGGAGCCTGCCGATCATGTTCACGCTCCGAAGCTCATCGCTGCCTTTGAGCGCAGCGAGGCCCAAAGAAGGGGGGCCCTAGGAGGAGGGGTTGTTAGGGTTCGAGTTCCTGCTGCTGCACAAGGCGAGTCTCAAACCAGTCCCGCTGCGGTCCCCCATTGATCTCCGTCTGCAGTGCAGCCTGCTCAGCTTAGATGTCGGTCCCAGCATCTCTCCCAGTCTAACAGTGTGCAGAGGATTACTGCTGCTCCTCCAGGCTCTGCTATTGTGGCCAGTACTGGTTAGCGGCAAGCAGACGTCTTTAGGACAAAGTCCTTGTTTTCCCCTTCTGAGCATGCCCAGAGTGAGATCTCTCATTGGAGATCAGGGGTCACATGCTCAGGTACTGCAGCAGCTCCTATTGGTCTGCCAGGAAGGTCCTGTGACTACTGGTCTTCTGGAACAAGTTTCATTGGTCCTTGTTTCTGGCAGGTCCTGTAGCTGTTACTATAAAAGGGTAGCATGGCTGGGCCGCCATGCGCTAATATCAACCATTATATGCTTTGCGCCAGTGTGGTCATGCGTGTGTGTGGTTAGGGCCCGGCTGAAATAAGCACCTAGAATACCGACTTAATCGGTGAGGAGTTTGGTATGCTAGCTGGTCAGGGTCGGTGTCCTAGATGCCCTAGATTACCGGCATAACCGGTGAGGAGTTTTGATTGCCGTATTCAGGGCCTGGCGTTCAGACGCCATAGATTGCGGGTGACACCCGCGAGGACATTAGCGCATGATCACGTTATATGTTCGCTTAGCACTTAACTGTGTACCTGAGTGCCTGACAGGACACAGAACTTTTTCTCAGCGGCCCTGTGACGTAACAGGGTTCGCTTTCAACGCTAGACAGCGCCCTAGCGTGTTTATTTTGCGACTCAGTTGTGTTTAGTGAGTTCGCACACATCGCCATATAGCGCTGCAGCACTCCTTCTAGCGGCTCTGTGAAATAACAGAGTTCTCACATATTGCCACAGCGCATTGCGGTGTTTATTTTGGCGACTCTGCGGGATAACAGAGTTCGCGTCTTGCGCCATTTTACTAGCAGCAGGTTCCGCCTGCACGGTGGACCCCGGGCTGCGAACGCACCTCTCTACCTCATATATTTGGTGCGTTCCGCAGACCCTAACAGCAACTCTGCGTCTTCAAGACCCTGATTCAATGCCAACAAGGTTTTGTCAGCTTGATCAGTGACATTAGGTTCATCATACAATAACCCCAGAGCCAGAAAAAATGCATCAATATCATTCAAAACAGGATCCCCAGGTGTCAGGGAAAAAGCCCAATCCTGAGGTTCGCCGCGCAGGAGAGAGATGACAATTTGAACCTGCTGTGCTGCGTTCCCTGAGGACTTAGGCTTTAAGGCAAAAAACAACTTACAGTTATTTTTGAAATTCAGAAATTTTGCCCGATCCCCCAAAAACAAATCTGTCATGGGAATCCTAGGTTCCACAATCGGCAACCTAGCAAGATAGGTAGCAATACTCCGAACCTCAGTGGCAAACTGATCCACATGGTCAGACAACTGTGCAAACTCCATTGAGAGATAAAAAAAAATCCTCCTCAGCACCCAGAGAAGAAGAGGGAAAAAATGCAACAAACAGAAAAAAAAAAAATCTCTGACAACTCTGACAACTTTTTTCTTTCCACACTATTTTTCCCTTCTGTGAGTGCCATATAATTTTCAGTTTATCCGGTGATACTGTTATGTTAGGTAGCTGAGGAGGACAGGAACAACAGCCGGGCAGCCGAACACCTGAGATGTTGGTAACTAATGGGTTGCAGATTCCTAAACTAACCACACAACTAGAGGCAGCCGTGGAGCGTTCCTACGTTGATCCTAGACGCCTCGTCACAGCCTGAGAGATAACTACACCTAAAGGCAGAAAGAGGAAAGCTATCTGCCCCGGAGCAGATCCCCAAAGAAAATAGGAAGCCCCCAAACATGCAAGCCATACCTTTTTCTTATCATTGCACTCGTCTGATTTGTATGCTAGTGTGAGCGAACCCATACAAAGAGTAGACATCTGCATTGACTATGATCAGAATAAAGTCTTAAATTTTTTCTAAAATTTAAACATTCAAATCTGCTAAGAGCAATTACAGAACTTTTAAGTAAAACTTCCCCTACAGTTTTTATCATCCGTTATCCATATTGTTTAAATGCAATACCTTTACTGTATTCCCCAGTCATGTGACAATGAGTTTCATTTTACAAAAGTCTTAATAGAAAAGTAATATACGTCCTTAAGTTGATTCATAAAACTGGATAGATTTGGGCTCTTTTGAAACGTTAAGTATCAGGTAAACGAGACGCTCTTTCAGCTTGGGCTGCAATAGAACATTATTTTAGGCTCAGAATAGGTGATACCTGATCAAGCAATCGTCCAATCTTCCATGTAGTAAAGATAAATATCAACATTGCTTACATTTTGCCACAGATCTAAAAACATGGTATCTAAAGTAGTGTTAATTAGTAGTGTCAATAAAGTTGTAACCTAATGGTAATGCCACTCATTAAATCTTATTGGCAACACAAATCTCCAAATAAATCCCCAAAACAGCATTATACTATGTGGCTAAAAAGTAGTAATAACAAAAAACAGACTTCGTGATGGTCTCCTATGATGTAACAACAAAAGCCTGTCCAAAACATTCAGATAGGGCACTTCATATCAATGAAAAACACCATTCCCTTAATATAGAAAATTCAAATGAAGGGAGAAATAAAGAAGAGATCCCATGGATAATACAAACAATTTTTATTGATAGAAAATTAATCTCTTCTTTATTTCTCCCTTCATTTGAATTTTCTATATTAAGGGAATGGTGGTCTCCTATGATGTAATGTTAAAGAGAATCTATCAGTAGGATCAATCTTTCTAAGCCGCCTATATGGGTATGTAGGTAACAGGAAGTTGAATAAAATAATGAAATGATAACTTGATATGTTATGTCTTGAAACTGAGAAATAAATGTTTTTCTTAATATGCAAGTGAGCTGTTGAGATCTATGGGCCGGACATAGATCTCGCTGAGAATCTGCCTCCAAAGCTTAGTTTAAAGAAAGGAGGCGTTACTCTGCTCTATGGATCTACATGTGTCACACTGTTAACTAATTTATTAAATATAAACCCTGGAGTCAGATTCTCAAGGAGATCTATGCCCGGCCCATGGATCTTAACAGCTCAATTACATATTTTAATAAAACATGGACTTCTGTGCAATAAGATATTGGATGGCAGATATCAAGGTATCATGGTATTTATCTTTGACCAACATGCCCATAAAGATGGCTTAGAAGTGTTAATCCTGCTGACAGATTCCCCTTAAATTAGTTTACATTACATTGCAGCAGATCTAACATGGTCTCATGCAGCATGCAGGTTCCTTTATACTTTGCATTACATAAACCTACATTAATATCATGAAACTGCAGACACATTTCAAATATCTGTCTTATGTTGTAATAGGATTTATTTTCCATGTAGGAAAGAAATGCGTCGGGAGGTGGTCTCTTTCCTAATAGGATCCCCCACACAGCCCTTAAAAAATGGATGCTCGATGGGGGCACAAATTTGCTCTGCATCCTGATGGGCCATTGAAAAGGGTTGATACCTAACAACTTGGAGATTATTGAAGCCTTTGGTGTGAGAGTTCCATTTCTATATAGCTGTCTATCTGTAAGCAACCACATGAAAATTGAATGTGGGGAATTATACTCACCTTGGCATTATGGGAGCTGCACATAGGGGATCTATGGTGGATCAGTTTTTTTCTAAACCATTTGCATCTATTATATAGAGATTTTCCAAGATGCATGTAATACAAGGTGTACTCTGCTTTCTCTGAGTTAATAGTGGTTACTCTGGCAGCTATCTATACTATTCTTATGGTGCATATCACTCACCTGTTGTTCTGACACTTCACTTGCACTCAGCCATACATATGCTATTACATGGGCATATGTGCAATAAGGTGGTAATGTGTGTTTCCTCTTTCCTATAACCTCCTTGGCTGTAGTGACATTTAGTAACTGTGACATAACTACCTGGTTTACCACATTCAGGTTTTGCTATATGTTGTGTGTCTGTTTTTAACGTTTTGCCATAATAGCAAGTTGTTTTTTTATACCAAAAGCTGAAGAAAATAATTTCAGAGACTCATACAATAAAATGTCAGCTATAGTTACCTTTTTTCACCTAAATCAGAGATAACTGCATTACATTCGAATGGACACTAAACAGAAAACAGAACCTTTCTGGTCACACTCCATATACTGCTCACATCCAGCAGCTGGCAGATAACAGTGGGAGATGTTGCTTGTCAGACCTTAACTCCCTCAAATGGATAGTTCATCAATATATTATTCCCACACAACTTTTAGGTAAAACGAGTTGGATATTTCTGAATTTCCTTGCAGATTTGAGCATAATGGTAAGTTCACATGTAGAATTTTTAAGTTGCAAAACTTCACCAGAAATTCATGCAAAAACTTCATGCAGTGTTTTGGAACGGTTTTCAAATCTATTGTGGATTTTGAAGCAATTTACGACATTCCTTCGAACCCTGGGAACCCAAAATGAGAGTCAAATTCAATTTACTGTGGAGAGTATTCAGTTCATTTTGAAACTCAACTATTTCATGTATGAAGGTCAACATTATCTCCAAACACGGCAGACTGCCATGGGAACACGTTTTGCACCAAGTTATGCTAATCTGTACATTGGAAAATGGGAAGAGTCCCGTATTTTTAAGGCCGGCCATTTACATACAGGTCTTGTGTTGTGGTGTCGATTTATAGATGACATTCTATTCATTTGGGGGGTTCCCAATCTGATTTGAATCTTTTCATTTCCGGCCTCAACAATAAAGATCTTGGCCTTGAATTCACACCTTCTTCCAGTATTACTAGTCTGAATTTTCTAGATCTTAATATCTACGTGGAAGAAAATCATCTATGTACAAAATGCCACCACAAGGAGATTGATTCTAACAGTTTCATTCACATGAACAGTTGCGACTTACCAGTACGGCTCACTAATATCCCTAAGAGCCAGTATACACGTATTAGGCCCAATTGTTTAAATGTACAAGATTATAACAGAAAATGAAGGAAAAAGGGATCCAGCTTCAATAAAATCTTCATCTTTATTGATTCATAAAAACATGAATAGTGGCATGCTCCTGGACAAACTCAGGACAAGGCTACGCGTTTCGATCACAGGGATCTTTATCACAGCTGTGAAGCTGGATCCCTTTTTCCTTCATTTTCTTATGTATCTTCACGTTTGATCAAGCGGAGGATCCGTGCTTCTACAAACCGGTGAGCTGGTTAGCGTTCTTATATTTTTACAAGATTATAACACTGAAACAGAATGCCTCACCCAACAATTTCTGGAGAAGGGTTACCAAAGGTCTTTACTGTACCAAGCGAGACGAGACGTGAAAGCCATACCCAGAAGCAACTTGGTGCACAAGTTAAAACCCAATAAACTGGATCCTGCTAATCTCCATGAACAAATTCATGAACTGCCCATCATCACACAGTACCATTCTGGTCATAAACATTTTGTGAATATCATTCGTAAAACCTGGTCCAATCTCCAGAGGGATAAAATGATAGGGAAACTACTACCTGCCCACCCTAAATTTGTCTACAGAAAGACTCAAACTATAGGAAATCTTATAGCTGCCACAACTAAAATGGTGACCAATAAGAAAATACATTCTTCTAACCAGTCGCCTCGCCACTTATTGGCTTTACACCATGTGGGGGATGTTCCAGCTGCATACGTACAAACTTTAAGAAAACACGATAAATTACATTTACTGACTCCAATGCAATCAAGGAGTTCAGTATTAAAGATACCATTTCTTGTTACTCTACAGGAATCATTTATATGATTAGATGTCCATGCGATAAAATATATGTAGGCCGCACTAAATGGCGGCTTATGAATCGCATTAAGGAACATCTGAATAACATCCAAAATGGCTTAACTGGGCACCCACTTCCACGTCATTTAAGGGATAAACATTACTGATACTATAAAGGGGTTCACTTTTGTGGCATTCAACTTGTCCGCCAAAACCCAAGGGGAGGTGACTTTCAAAAAACAAATGTCAAGAATTGAATCAAAATGGATATTCACCCTAGACTGTTTGGCCCCTAAGGTCCTTAATCACGAGATAGAGCTGTATGCCTTTTATTGCAATAAACTTTCTATATTTCTTTCCTAATTATTCAATCTTTTTCTATTTTTTAATTATATATTTAAATTTTTTTATGGCATTTGATCCTTTTTATGGTAGCTATTCTTTCAGCTAACCACACAGCACATGAAACCTTTTTATCAACCTGGTCTTTTAACCCCTTTCTGACATTAGACGTACTATCCAGTCCATGAGACCTGGGCTCATATAACCATGGACGGGATAGTACGTTATACGCGATCAGCTGCGTTAACAGGATGAGCGTGGCCGATCAGGTGACTCTCACAGCTGACACCGGGTGTTAAGTGCCAGGTGCAGTCACGGACCGCTCCCGGAACTTTAGCATGATCACAGCGTTCCTTTGGCATAGGGAAGCATCGCGCAGTGGGGGCTCCCTGCGTGCTTCCCTCAGACCCTCATGTGTTCTGAGGGCCTCCTCCCTTCAGGCCCCTAGATCCAAGATAGCTGCGTGGTCCTTCCGGTTCCTGTATGGAGGTGGATTGTCAGTGCCTGCTGAGAGCAGGCACCGGAAAGCCTCCGGCACTGCCTGTCAGATCGCTGATTTGACACAGTGCTCTGCAAAGTGTCAGATCAGCAATCTGACATTATATAGTAATGTCCCACCCTGAGACAATGTACAAATGTAAAAAAAATTATACTGTGTAAAAATATTTTTAAAAAATCCCTAAATGAATAAAAAAATAAAAATATTTCCCCAATAAACACATTATTATTATGTAAATAAAAAAACAATAAAAGTACACATATTTATTATCGCCATGTCCATAACAACCCGCCCTATAAAACTGTCACACTAGTTAACCCCTTTAGTGAACCCCTTAAAAAAAAAAACCAAGGCAAAAAAACAATGCTTTATCATCATATCGCCGAAAAAAAAGTGGAATAACACGCGATCAAAAAGACGGATATAAATAAACATGGTACCGCTGAAGACTTCATCTTGTCCCGCAAAAAAAGGAGCTGCCATACAGCATCATCAGCAAAAAAAATAAAAAATGTATAGCTCTCAGAATAAAGCGATGCAAAAATAATTATTTTTTAAATAAAATAAATTTTATTGTATAAAAGTGCCAAAACATAAAAAAATTATATAAATGAGGTATCGCTGGTATCGTACTGACCGGAAGAATAAAATTGCCTTATCAATTTTACCACACACGGAGAAGGTATAAACGACCCCCACAAAAAAAGGTCATGAATTGCTGTTTTTTGTTCATTCTGCCTCCCAAAAATTGGAATAAAAAGCGATCAAAAAATGTATTGTGCCCGAAAATAGTACCAATAAAATCATCAACTCGTCCCACAAAAAACAAGACTTCTCATGACTCTGTGGGCCAAAATATGGAAAAATTATAGCTCTCAAAATGTGGTAATGTCAGTGTTAGGGCTGGGGTTTGAGTTGGGGTTAGGGTTTGGATTAGGGTTAGCGTTGGGATTAGGGTTAGGGTTGGGATTAGTGTTAGGGGTGTGTTAAGGTTAGGTTTGTTGTTAGGGTTTTGATTAGGGTTAGGAGTGTGTTGGGGTTACTGTTGGAGTTAGAATTGGGGGTTTCCAATATTTAGGCACATCAGGGGCTCTCCAAATGCGACATGGCGTCCGATCTCAATTCCAGACAATTTTGGTTTGAAAATGTTAAATGGCGCTCCTTCCCTACAGAGCTCTGCCGTGCACCCAAACAGTGGTTCCCCCCACATATGGGGTATCAACGTACTGAGGACCAATTGGACAACAACTAGTGTTGAGCGATACTTTCCGATATCCAAAAGTATCGGTATCGTAATGGTATCGCCGATATCCCAAAAATATCGGCGATACCGATACCGGAAATCCAATGTAAGTCTATGGGACAGAAATATCGTAACTAAAAAAACCTCTTTCTTTCCTTGTAAACACTAAATAAACACACATAGAATACATATATATATACATGTCATTGTGACATATATATATACATATATTTATAGTTTATACACTTCTACATAGTAAAATAGCCTCTGATTCAATTGCCGGGTAAAGCCGGCTTTTGTGAAAAGACAGAAGCACCCGACATGAAATGACACTTGGTTTACATAGAGTTAACCATGTCTTTTCATGTAGTTTGATATCTGATTTGCACTAACAATTACATCAGTCTATGTGTGCAAAATTTCACACCTGTAGGGGTTAATTAAAGGTGTAAATTCGTTGTAAAAAAAACGGACTTTTTTGCTACGAATTTACACCTTTAATTAACCCCTACAGGTGTGAAATTTTGCACACATAGACTGATGTAATTGTTAGTGAAAACAATAGATCAAACAACTTGAAATGACATGGTTAACTCTATGTAAACCAAGTGTCATTTCATGTCGGGTTCTGCATTTTCACAAAAGCCGGCAATTGAATTAGCGGCTATTATACTATGTAGAAGTGTATGAACTATAAATATAAATATATATATATATATATATATATATATATATATATGTGTCACAAATTCAATGACATGTATATATATATGAGGTGTAAAATTGTTGAAAAAAAATGCGTGGGCTCCCGCCCTATTTTCGCAACCAGACAGACAAAGCCAGCGAGTGGGGGCAGATAATAATAGCCCAGAGAGGGACCATTATTTTTGGCTCCCCCCTGGCTACTAACATCTGCCCCCAGACACCCCAGAAAAGACAAATCTATAATTAGATTCGCCCTTTCTGGCACTTTGCCCGTCTATTCCCATTGCCCTGTAGCGGTGGCGAATGGGTTAATATGGGGTTAAAGCCACCTTGCTATTGAAAGGTGACCTTAAGCCAGGTTAATAATTGAGAGCTGTCAATTAGACAACTATCAATTATTAATCCTATTGCATGAAATAAAAATAACACACACACACTTTAATTAAAAATCATTTTAATGAAATAAAGACACGTTTTTGACCATCTTTTATTTTACTGCAAAAACCATTTCCTGTAATAAAAATAAAATAAAAAAGCAAAATTATTCTTACCTATCCCATGCACAGTCAGGTCCCACGGTGTAATCCTTCAGAAAGGGTTAATGTTTACTGCAGGGACTGCAGCTAATGCTGCAGCCTCACAGTAAACCCCCAAATGAATGAGCTCCTCTCCTGGCTGACAGGAGAGGAAGTGGAAAGCTTAATTGATTGCTTTCCACTTTCACTTCAGGTCAGCCAGGGACACAATCAGTGACGTCAGAGGGAACTGATTAACAAAAATAGGGGTTCCCTTCGAAAAAAAAATGGCGTGGGGTCCCCCCAATTTTTGTTAACCAGTCTGATGAAGCAGACTGCTGAGCAGTGGCGTACCGTGAATGAAGCAGACCATGCAGCTGCTATGGGGCCTGGACAGGTGAGGGGGCCCGCGACGGTCGGGTAGCTGTGCTGACACAGTACTACCAGGGGGTCGGCGGGGGAGGGGGAGCGCAGCTCTTCTATATACTCACCCCTCCTGTTGCGGTCTCTGCAGCCCCTGCTCTTCTCCCACGGTCTCCGACGCCTGTGTTCAGCGGTCAGGTGGTACCGCTCATTACAGTCATGAATATGCACATATTCATGACTGTAATGAGCGGTCCTGCGTGACCGCTGAACACTGGCGGCGGAGACCGCGGGAGAAGAGCAAGGGCTGCAGAGACCGCACCGGTGGAAGGGTGAGTATAAGGGATATTTACCTGTCCCGTTCCACCGTTGCTCGCGTCCTCTTGCTGCAATGTTCAGGTCAGAGGGCGCGATGACGTCGTTAGTGCGCGCCGCGCCCTCTGCCTGATCATTCACTGCTGGAGGACCCCGAAGACAGCGGCGCTCAGCAGTGGAGAGAGGATAGGTAAATATCTCAGGTGCCGGGGCCCTGAGCGAGCGGTGACATCGGCACCTGGTGTCACCCCCTGCTCAGGACACGGGCACCTGGCCCCCAGCGACGAGAGCTGAGTATGTCTTTTTTTTTTTTGGTTGCAGCAGCTGCAGCAGCATAAGGGCCTATACTATGGAGCATCTATGGGGGCACAATCTATGGGGGCATGATCTATGGAGCAACTATGGGGGCACAATCTATGGGGGCATAATACATTTTTTTGTTTAATGTGTCCCCTCACTGTGCTGGCACTTTACATTTACAATGGCTCTGGGTTTTTTTTTATTTTTTTTGGGGGGGCCCATTCAGACTTTGCTATGGGGCCCCATGATTTCTATGTATGCCCCTGCTGCTGAGGCATGGTATTTAAGGCTGTTAAGGAGCCAATATCCATGGACCTTGCCAGCAGCGTCGGACTGGAGTACCTTGGGCCCACCAGAGAAAAATTATTCTTGGGGCCCACCATCATACTTCCCAACCTTTGAAGAAGGGAAAGAGGGACAAAGGCTGTGGCACGCTGTGCCTGCTGCAGCAAATTCTAGGCCATGCCACGTTGCACCACAGACTGTCCAGGAGTTGGTGGATGCTTTAGTCCAGGTGTGGGAGGAGATCCCTCAGGAGACCATCCGTCGCGCTCATCAGGAGCATGCCCAGAAGTTGTAGGGAGGTCATACAGCATACCTCCCAAATTTTGAAGACAGGAAAGAGGGCTAAAGGCTGCGGCGCGCATAGCGCGCCGCTGCAAATTTTAAGCCATGCCCCGACCACACCCATTTCACAGCTAATCACACCCATATCCTCGCCCCAACCGTACCCATGCCGATACAGCTGACCCTCCGATGACGGTTGGGGGGCCCACTGCTGGCACCGGGCCCCCCCACCGCCTGTTCAGGCCCCATAGCTTCCGGGCGGCAGAGCAGGGAGAGCGATACTCCCTGCTCTGCCGCAGAATGTAACTGTATCGGCGTGCTGTGCACACCGATACAGTTACTGTAGCGTAGCTCCGGGTGGGCCCCCTCAGAGCGTGGGGCCCGGGGCCACCGCCCCCTCTGCCCCGCGACCTATCCTTTCAAATCAAGGCCCACCACGCAGGAGCTGGGGCACAAAGGAGGTTTCTCCGGTGTCCCTGTGGCTCAGTCCGACCCTGCTTGCCAGCCTGATAATACCAGGCCACAGCAGTCTGCTTATCTTTGCTGGTTAACAAAAATAGGGGATCCCGTCGAAAAAAATTGGCGTGGGTTCCCCCCTATTTTTGTTAACCAGCCAGATGAAGCAGACTGCTGAGGCCTGGTTTTTCAGGCTGTTAAGGAGCCAAGATCCATGGACCTTGCCAGCCTGATAATACCAGACCACAGCAGTCTGCATATCTTGGCTGGTTAACAAAAATAGGGGATCCCCTCGAAAAAAATTGGCGTGGGGTCCCCCCTATTTTTGTTAAACAGCCAGATGAAGCAGACTGCTGAGGCCTGGTTTTTCAGGCTGGTAAGGATCCAATATCCATGGACCTTGCCAGCCTGATAATACCAGGCCACAGCAGTCTGCTTAGCTTGGCTGGTTAACAAAAATAGGGGATCCCCTCGAAAAAAAAAACGGCGTAGGGGTCCCCCTATTTTTGTTAACCAGCCAAGTAAAATGCAGACTGCTGCGGCCTGGTATTAAAAGACTGTCAAGGCCCATGGATTTTGGCCCTCAACAGCCTGATAATACCAGGCTGCAGCAGCCCCACATTTGGCGCATCAAAAGATGTGCCAATTGTGGCACTTTACCCGGCTCTTCCCACTTGCCCTGTAGCGGTGGCAAGTGGGGTAATAAGGGGTTAATGTCACCGTTGATTGCACGGTGACAATAAGCCCGGTTAATAATGGAGAGGCGTCAATAAGACACCGATCCATTATTAATCCCAAAGTTTTTAAATGTTTAAAAAAAAGACACAGCCAGAAAAAAGTATTTTAATGAAATAAAAGAGACAACACAGTTTTCATTAATTTTATTATACACTCATTCCTGCGACGCCATCGATCTCCTGTAAAAAAAGAAAAAAAACAAACCAACAGTATACCACCTGTCCGACGCAGTCCATAGTAACGACAGTCCCACGACGATCCAGCTCTGCTACATCGGAATGCCAGGCAGAGCCTGACATCCCGGCGCAGCACAGCTGATTACCTGCTTTCCCGGCGGTGACGTCATCGGACTGCTTTACGGCCGCGATTACCCGGCAGTCACTGCAGTTATCGCGAGAAACTGCATGTGACCGCCAGGGAGAAAAGGATGGCGGCCATCAAGCAGTCCAGGACGTGACCGCCGGAGATCTTCTGCCGGGTAAGTGCCGCTGACTCCTGACAGACCCGACAGACGGACACTGACAGTGACATTCCGATTCCGGTATCCGATATGACGAAAATATCGGAACTCGGAATCGGAATTCCGATACAGCCAATATCGGCCGATACCCGATATTTGCAGTATCGGAATGCTCAACCCTAACAACAACCTTTGGGGTTCAATTTCTCCTCCTACCCTTGGGAAAATAAAAAAATTAGGGACAAAAATATCATGTTTGTGAAAAAAATATGATTTTTGGTTTTCACAGCTCTACGTTATATACTTGTGTGAAGCACATGGTGTTTCAAAGTGCTCACCACTAGAGTTGAGCGATACTTTCCGATATCCAAAAGTATCGGAATCGGAATGGTATCGCCGATACCCAAAAAATATCGGCGATACCCGATACCGATACCGGAAATCCAATGTAAGTCTATGGGAACAAAATATCGGAATTAAAAAAAACCCATTCTTGCTTTGTTGGTTAATTGTACATGAAGTAAAACAACAAAGAGTAATGTAGAATGTATTGGGGGAGGTTGAGGAGACATTAAAGGCATAGATGTTTAACCCAATCCAATGGAATAGCATTAATATTTTTTTTTTGGAAATACGTTCGGATTGACGAAAAAATTGACTATGTTGTTAACCTTTTTTCTATTTTGGCAAATATGTATGTTTCACAACTTCCATGCTCTTCACCTTTTTAACTTTTGACACACTTTCTCCTTCATAATCTTCAGCAGCATCATCTTTGTCATCAAATTATTCTTCATCTTCACCTTCTTTATCTTCTTCGTAAACTTCTTGTTATTCATCTTTTTGTTAACATTACTCATATTGTTCTTATTAAACTATTATTCTTCTTCATATTCTACATCTTCTTCCTCTTCATCTTCTTCATCAGATTCTTATTTGTGACAGAGATTCCTGTACTTGTAATCTGTCAAAGTATGAATTTTTCATCCTTCCGTTCTTGCTGTCACAAAAGATTTAAATTACAACAGTATTTGTCCGTGTTCAGTTTAGCCTGCAGCAGCAGGCATTTTCCAGGGGCACCACGAGGAGGAACGGACTCACCCCCATACACTGCTTAGTCTTCTTCTGCTTATAATTTAGAGCATATATTTTGCTCTTCATTTTGATCTTATACTTCATGTTCTTCTGCTTTTTGATCTTCTGCTTATTGTTCTTCTGTCTCTTGTTCTGTATCTTGTAGTTTGTCGTAACCTTCTTTTTCCTGTTGGTGATCTTCTTCTGGGTAATCTTATATTTCTTCTTTGTGATGGTGTTCAGGCTGGTTGTCTTGATGCTCGTCGTCCTTGGGGTCGTCATCTTCTTCGGGGTGGTCTTTAGGGTCGTCTAACTTCCGAGAACCAGTTGACGTTACTGGAACCCGGACGGGTAGCAGAAGGTACAAGAGCCAATGCAAGTAACGAGGACCAGCTGACTGTGCTGGAACCCGGAGGGGCAGCAGAAGGAAAAGAGCCAATGGCACAACCGAGGACCAGCTGACGTTACTGGGACACGGTTACTAAGCAGGAGGTACCTGTGCTCCAAAGCACTAACAAGGACCAGCAGATGTTGCTGGAACTCGGATACCGAGATGGAGGCACCTAGGCCAAAGGCACTGTGGAGAACCAGTTGACGGTACTGGAACCCGGACGGGTAGCAGAAGGTACAAGAGCCAATGCAAGTAACAAGGACCAACTGACTGTGCTGGAACCCGGAGGGGCAGCAGAAGGAAAAGAGCCAATGGCACAACCAAGGACCAGCTGACGTTACTGGGACACGGTTACTAAGCAGGAGGTACCTGTGCTCCAAAGCACTACCAAGGACCAGCAGACATTGCTGGAACTCGGATACCGAGATGGAGGCACCTACGCCAAAGGCACTGCGGAGAACCAGTTGACGGTACTGGAACCCGGACGGGTAGCAGAAGGTACCCATGGAAATTTCAGTTGACAGGCCGCAAGCCGGCCGCAGTTACCGAATCCCACAGTAATACAGTGGGTGATTGTCCTATTGTCACAACGGAAACAGCCTTTATTTGCATATCCCGCAGCACACATAGGAAGCACCTAAACTCCAGGCACCATAGAGTCGGCTAACCCGACCGCAACACGACAGGACAACTTATTGCAGGCTAAGTGACGTTTACACTGACAGGAAACAGATGGCGTGCTGTAACCAGTCTGGGCAGGAGTGAGTACCCGTGCCAATGACACTTCCGAGCAACAACTGTCGGTGTTGGAGCCCAGGGATGAGAAGAGAACAGGGTGGAGGCAGCAGGACTTTTTGCCGTTCACACAGCAGGGGAACAGCTGACATTACTGAACCCCAGTAACACAGGAGCAAGTGTTGACTGTGCTAACAGCACTTCCGAGCAACAACTGGCGTTGTTGAAGCCCAGGGATGAGAAGAGAACAGGGTGGAGGCAGCAGGACTTTTTGCCGTTCACACAGCAGGGGAACAGCAGGCGTTACTGAACCCCACAAACACATCAGCAATTGTTTTCATCTGTGCATCTAACACTTCTGAGCAGCAACTGGCGGTGTTGAAGCCCAGGGTCAAGGAGGGTGTAGGCAGAGGCCTAGTATGAGATGTTTGAAGTTGAAGTTGTAGTTAGCAGCAGTAATTTTTGCCAGACACACAGCAGGGGAACAGCAGGCGTTACTGAACCCCACAAACACATCAGCGATTGTTTTCATCTGTGCATCTAACACTTCTGAGCAGCAACTGGTGGTGTTGAAGCCCAGGTTCAAGGAGGGTGTAGGCATAAAATATTCAATTATTGCCTTGTTACGTGGCCATTGCAAATATATGTACTTCAAACAAGAATAAATGAAGTTTTACTAGGACAATAAAATGATGAATTTCAATTCCAAGAATAGAAAAATATTTATACTTGAGATTCCTCAGTGGTTGATACCGTTTAATGGCTAACTGAAAAGATGGTAACAAATTCAAAGCTTTCGAGACTACTCAGGTCTCTTCATCAGGCTAAGACTAAAACAAAAAATGAAGAATCACATATTTCTACACACAACAGGACACAGGAATAGGTAAGACAAGTGAGGGAGGGACAAGTGAAGGGAGACCGGCCAAAAAATGAGAACAAGGATGAATTATCAGCGCCACACAATAAGAGAAAAAATAATGGATTTACCTGTGGCAAAACACTTTTGTATGCCCGGTCATAGCATGATGGATATGGAATTACTGTTATTAAAATATAACTTCAAATCTGAGAAAGATACAAAGGTTTCAGAATATAAGCTCATCATGACCTTTGACACTCTTAGTGATGGAATGAATAGATCACACGGATTTATGTCATTCTATATCAATTAAGGAATCTGCGTCTCTGCCCTTCCAGGGGCATGAAAACACAAAACCAGACCCCAATCAGAGGGCAATAAAACTTTCTATCCTTATCTAGGAACTGTTCCAATATTTATGTTCATCCCTCTGTCATAATGACAGTTCTGCTACACGTCACTTCTCTTACCTATTGAACTATTCCTGTGTCCTGTTGTGTATAGAAATATGTGATGCTTCATTTTTTGTTTTAGTATTTGCCTGATGAAGAGACGTGAGTAGCCTCGAAAGCTTGCAATTTGTTACCATCTTTTCAGTTATCCATTAAAAGGTATCAACCACTGAGGACTCTCAAGTCTAAATATTTTTCTATCTACTGGCTAACACGGTACGAAGATACACATGTTTCCTAACTTCAAGAATAAAAATAAAGACCCTGGAAATATAAACGCATATATGCACATGCCAACAAGAAATGGAACAACACACCACCCAAAAAATTGGTTACAAAATATAGTGTTGTAAATTTAAGAATAAAAGTCCATTTTTGTATTTATGAATAATGCTTAAGGAATGCTATGTTAAACCATAACATAGTGAAGACAATGGATTTTGGAATAGTCACTCATCATCATCATTGCAATTTATATGTGACAGTCACAGACATTTCAATTATTTAAGTTAATAAAATCGTTACTTTGTACAGCATGTATGACATGTCCAGCATGGACTCATCAATGTGATGACGCAATAATGTACGATAAAAAATAACCATTTAAAAAAACATTATGCATTGTCACAATTTAAGTGTGTGCCTGCAAGTGTAGGTGAAACAAAGGCTACAGATAGCAAAGGTATATTCTATGTCTGTATCAGACAGTGGACAGCCTCTGATGGGTAATGGCGATGTTATACTGTACGTCAATAAAGTCTGCGGCTGCAATCATGCATTTTGCATGTCTGGTTGCGCAAGGCTTTATCCGTCAATAACACTACCTTCCTACTGTCACTCGTAGGGTAGGGTAGCGTGTGTCTATTAGATGACTCTCTATAAAATGTGACGTTACGCAGCGTTATTGTGCCCTAGGGACGCCAAAAATACGACAGCAGTAATCATTTACTGTCTAATACTCCACCTATGACCAACAAAAAAAGCACGTTCCCTCTTTAACAATCTACAAGACTAACAAGCATAATGGTTGACGCTGACTTTATTGAGGTACAGTATTACATCGACATTGTCCATGACTAACTATGCACTGTGATACCTATATACCATTATTAATTTATATCTGTTGTGGTTGTTTCACCAGCACTTGCAGGTATAACTACCTATTGTCAGTATGCATGATGCACTTTCTAGATGTAATAATTTATTATTGCACATTATTACCAGGTTTAGATGCTGGCCATTTCATATATGGTGTGTGAAGTTACAGTTGGCATCAGTATGTGTATTTTATAATGTCTGTCATAAATAAATCTCGTGATGATGATGATGATTTTATGATTCGTACATCCATTGACTGCATTATCTTACAGGTACAGATAAAGTTCCTTAAAAAGCATTAATTGATAATTAAGAAATGTACTTTTAATGCATTAATTTCAAAAAGTGAACACTATGTTTTAGTTTTTGTTACCATTTCTAATAGACATGTGTAGATATGCGCTGTGATGACAAATTATTATTTGTCCATATTTGTTATAAAAATTTATCATTGTAGGCCTGGAAAACTTCACAATTTCCTGTTTTAAGCATAACAATCAGGGTGACGGCTCTTCCCTATTTGGAGCATGTTCCACATGGGTTTTTCTGTGCATGTGTAGGAAACAGGAGACTTCTTGCCGGACACACAGCAGGGGAACAGCTGGCGTTACTGAACCCCACAAACACTATAGCTTGTGTATTGGTCTGTGGACACGACACTTCTGAGCAGCAACTGGCAGTGTTGTAGCCCAGGGAGTAGAGTTCAGGTGGTAGAAAGATGAACATAACAGGAGACATGGATAACGTTGCGAACCAGTTATTTAATCTGAAAACGGACAGACAAATTCTGGCGAGATCCATGCCTTGTTCATTTTCAGAAAAGTAAGCCGGTCTACATTATCGGAGGATAGTCGCATGCGACGGTCTGTTAGTACACCACCTGCAGCACTAAAGACGCGCTCCGATAATACACTGGCAGCGGGGCAAGCCAGCACCTCCAATGCATACTGGCTAAGCTCTGGCCATGTATCCAGCTTAGAGACCCAAAACTTGAATGGGGAAGAGCCATCTGGGAGTACACTGAGAGGGAAAGACAAGTAGTCTGTCACCATCTTATGGAAACGTTGCCTCCTGCTGACTGGAGCCGTCTCGGATGGTGTAGACATTTGTGGCGCTGCCACAAAACTTCGCCACATTTGGAACATACTGGTCTTGCCCTGTGCAGAGGCGCTGCTTGTGCTCCCTCTTGTTGCAGAGCTGTCTCCACTGCCTCGACGCACAGAGCTGCTTTGTAAAGCAGTAGCAGCAGCAGTGCTCTCGGCTGGAATGGAGAACATTATGGATTGCACCAGTGTCTCTTTGTACTCCCGCATTTTACGCTCCCGGTTCAACGGTGTGATGAGGCTTTGTAAGTTGTCCCGGTAGCGAGGGTCTAGGAGGGTGTACACCCAATAATCAGACGTGGTGAGAATGTGGGCGATGCGGCGGTCGTTTCTCAGGCACTGCAGCATGAAATCAACCATGTGCTGCAGACTCCCAACTGGCCAAAGAAACGCTGTCCCCTGCAAGAGGCGTCATCTCTGCCTGCTCTGCATCACCCCACCCTCGTTCTACATACTGACTAGAGCGTTGTGTACCTCCCTCTGGAGCGATGTCTTCCTCCTCCATTGACTCCTCCTCATCCTCCTCACTAAGTGAGCCCTGCCCAGCCCTTTGTGAGGAACCACGTTGCGCTGACTGTCCAGAAGGTGATGGAATTTGTGACTCCTCATCCTCCACCTCTTCCAAAACCTCATCCCTTAGTGCTTGCAGTGTTTTTTGAAGCAGGCAGATAAGGGGGACAGTCAGGCTGACTAGTGCATCATCTGCACTCGCCATCCGCGTTGACTCATCAAGCGCACGCAAAACGTGGCAGATGTCCTTCATAGAGGCCCACTCAGTAGTGGTGAAGTGTGAACGGCGCAAATTGCGAGTTGATTGCGCCTGATGCAGCTGATACTCCATTACTGCTGGCTGCTGCTCACACAACCGCTCCAACATATGTAAATCTGAATTCCACCTGGTGGGTACGTCACATATGATGCGATGTTCAGGAAGGCAAATCTGCGTTGCAGAGCTGCAATGCGCGATCTGGCCATGCTGGAACGTCGCAAGTGAGCACACTATAGGCGGACCTTGTGCAGCAGTGCATCAAGATCCGGATAGTCCCTCAAAAAACTCTGCACGACCAAGTTGAGCACATGTGCCAGACATGGTATGTGAGTGAGGTTGCCAAGGCCCAGAGCTGCCACCAGATTTCGGCCATTGTCACGCAATACCAAGCCTGGCTGGAGATTCGCTGGCAAAAACCACACGTCGCTCTCCTGCTTGATGGCATTCCAGAGCTCCTGCGCTGTGTGGCTTCGATTCCCCATGGAAATTAATTTCAGGACGGCCTGTTGACGTTTGGCCACGGCTGTGCTCATATCGGTCGCAACAAGTAAGCGTTCACGGGTCCATGTGGAGGTAGACCGTGACGGCTCCTGCAGCGATGATTCTGAGGAACTGGAGTAGGAGGAGGAGTCAATGTGGACAGACTTGATTCCTGCAATCCTTGGAGTTGGCAGAACACGTACAGCGCCACTCGCAAGATCTGTACCCGGCTCCACAACATTGACCCAATGGGCAGTGAGGGAAAGGTATCGTCCCTGGCCATGGGTACTGGTCCACGCATCGGTGGTCAGGTGGACCTTGCTACTGACGGCGTTTAGTAGCGCATGTTTAATTTTTCCCTCAACATGCTTTTGCAGACCAGGGACGGCTTGCCTGCTGAAATAAAATCGGCTGGGCACATTGTATTGTGGGACTGCCAATGCCATTAAGTCACGGAAACTGTCAGTCTCCACCAGCCTGAATGACAGCATTTCAAGGGACAGGAGTTTTGCAATGCCAGCATTCAGAGCCTGTGCTCGTGGATGGTTTGCCGAGTATGGCCGTCTTTTATCCCATGCCTGTGCTACCGATGGCTGTTTTGTGGCCTGGGAGTGTGAGGATGACAGGGAACTTGCAGCTGTGGGTGGAATAACACTGGGTCTCTGGACAACAGTGACAGAAGTTCTTCCATGGCGATCCTGTGAGGAAGCCGAACCAGCTGTGTGTGAGCTGGAGGAAGAGGCTCCAACACGAGCTGAAGATGTAGGTGCTGCTGTAGGTTGGCCTACATCTCCAGTGTGTCTTTGTAACTCAACCACGTGCTTTGACCGCACATGTTTCCACATATTTGTGGTATTAAGGTTACTGACACTTTTACCTCTTTTTACTTTTTGATTACACAGCTTGCATTTGACATAGCAAATATCATCTGCAAGTGTGTCAAAAAAGGACCACGCAGTGCAAGTCCTGGGAGCGCCCGTTTTGGCTGTTGGAAGAGAACTGCTACGAACGGGTGCCAAACTGGAGGCTACAGGCAACCGAGTCTGCAGCCTACCTCTCCCTACTGTTTGGACCGTTGGGGCAATCTCTTCCTCAGAGCTGCTACCACCACCTTCCTGTTCCTCACGCCATGTTGGGTCTTGGACCTCATCATCTCCACTACCCTCTTCCAACACCTGCTGCTGTTGGGTGGTCTGGCCAGCACCATGCTCAACAGAAACTGGCACCTGAGTCTCATCATCATCAGATGCGTTCTGCGGTGTGCTGACCATCGGCACTGGCTCACCCGCCTTTTCAGATTCAGAGAGACACAGCTGTTGCGCATCACTGCATACTGCCTCTTCTTCACATTCCAGAATGCTGCTTGCCTGGGCCCCTGTTTGCAAGCCAACAGATTCTGAGAACAGAATCAGAGACTCAGCTGGCTCCTTTACAGAGCTCTCTGACTGCCTGGGCAATTTGGCAGGCGGTGAAGAGACACATGGTTGTTCAACAGTGCTGTCGTCCTGAGAGGAGGTGGAAGCAATTGAAGTCGATGCATTGGCTGCCATCCAACCAACAACGGCTTCAATTTGTTCTTCCCGCAGCAGGGGGTTACGCCGAGCTCCTAAAAAACTGCGCATAAAGGAACGCTCACGGGGTAAACTGGTGGATGCTGTGTCACTGGGTGCGGCAGCAGCAGGCACAGAATCCCCACGTCCTCTCCCTGCTGAAACTCCACGGCCACGACCACGTGCCTTACTCCCTGCCTTCTTCATCTTGGTAGATTGATAAAGAAAGTCAGAAAAGTTATAAGGCCTAAGTGTGGTTATTCCTCAGAGACTGCAGTGAACACTGCAGACAACTGTTCAGTAGCTGTGAAAGGCCCCTTTGTGTACTTCATAGTTTGCAACCAATGTATTGTATACGGATGGAAGCGCGTCACACTAATAGATTAGATTTTTTTTTAAAATAATGGAGCAGCACCAATTAGAGAAAAATTTGAAGGATGAGGCAGTGACACACGCTCAGCAGACTACAACCAGCAGTGGTTGAAGAACTAACTGGAGCGTAATCTGCACTCAAAAAATGAAAAGCTCACAGACTACAGTGAACACTGAAACACAACTGTTCACTAGCTGTGAAAGGCTCCTTTCTGTACTTCTATAGTGTTTGCAACCAATGTATTGTATACGGATGGAAGCGCGTCACACTAATAGATCACTGTTAATTTCAATTGAATGGAGCTGCACCAATTCCACAAAATAAAATAAAAAAAAAGAGTCAGTGAGTGACACGTGCAGATGCCTACAAACAGCGGTGGATGCAGAGCAAACTGCAGCGTCACCTGCACTCTCACACACACACCTTGCACAGCGCTGTTAAAACAACACTGCAAGGCAAAAGGAAGCTTTACACAGCGGTTGGTAAAATAGCCTGCCTAAAGCACAGTAAACAAAATCGCAATCTCTAACTGTCCCTCAGAGTCAGCAGAGCAGCGTTCTGTCCCTAACTGAGTTCACAGCACAGTGACGCTAAAATGGCGGCGGCGCCTTTTATAGTGCATTCTGACATCATTTCAGCAGCCAATCACAGCCATGCCATTACTTAAGATGACCGCAGCAGTACAGGATGTGCCCACACTTCTTAGGATTCCTCATTGGCTGACTATAATCACATTGCCTCTCAAAGAATTATGGGAACTTCCGATTCCGGTATACGATATATGAAAAATATCGGAACTAAGTATCGGAATTCCGATACAGCTAATATCGGCCGATACCTGAAACTTGCGGTATCTAAATGCTCAACACTACTCACCACACATCAAGTTAAGTTCCTTAGGGGGTCTAGTTTTCAAAATGGTGTCACTTGTTGGGGGTTTCCACTGTTTAGGCACATCAGAAGCTCTCCAAACGTGACATAGCGTCCAATCTCAATTCCAGCCAATTTTGGTTTTAAAAAGTCAAATGGTGCTCATTCTCTTCCGAGCCCTGTCGTGCACCAAAACAGTGGTTTTCCCCCCACATATGGGGTATCGGCGTACTCAGGAGAAATTGTACAATGACTTTGTCTGTCAAATTTCTCCTTGTACCCTTGTGAAAACAAAAAAAAAGTTTGTAAAAATAATTTTTGTGACTAAAAAGTTAAATGTTCATTTTTCCTAAAACATTCAAAAAATTCCTGTGAAGCACCTGAAAGGTTAATAAACTTCTTGAATGTGGTTTTGAGTACCTTGAGCGGTGCAGTTCTTAGAATAGTGTCACTTTTGGGTAATTTCTGCCAAATAGACCCCTCAAAGTGACTTCAAATGTGAAGTGGTCCCTAAAGAAATTGGTTTTGTAAATTTTGTTGTAAAAATGAGAAATCGCTGGTCAACTTTAAACCGTTATAACTTCCTAACAAAAACAAATTTATTTCCAAAATTGTGCTGATGTAAAGTAGACATGTGGGAAATGTTATTTATTAACTATTTTGTGTGACATATTTCTCTGTTTTAAGGGCATATTTTTAAAATTGCAAAATTTTCCCCATATTTCCATTTTTTTAATAAATAAACGCAAGTTATAGCGACAAAATTTTACCACTATCATGAAGTACAATATGTCACGAGAAAACAGTCTCAGAATCGCAAAGATCCACTGAAGCTTTCCACTAATAACCTCATAAAGGGACCGTGGTCAGAATAGTAAAAATTGCCCCGGTCATTAATGTGCAAACAACCCTCGGGGGTAAAGGGGTTAATTAGTATATAGCATTTTATATCCATACTTCCATTATCTATTTTTAATTTTTAAATTTTTTAGATGTATATTTTTTCAATTTTTCCACTTGTGATCTCTAAGACGCTTCTAATGTCTATGGGGATATGTGTCAGACCTAACAGTAAGGTCAGTACTTATATTCGCTTGCCCTTTACCTAACATTGCTCAAACCCTAAATTACAACAAGCATGACTATTAGTGATACACAACCACCTTTAATTCTTTCTCTAGTATATATAATCTCTGATGTAACATCATTTTTCAGTACACTATTTAATGTTGATATTCTTCAATCACTCTAGTGAATACATAGGTATAATGCACATATGGTCACAGTTGATTAATGGGGCACAATAGGGGAGGCTTGTGGGGGTGTATATACAGAAGTGGTCAGAGGTATGGACAGCAACCCTGATAAAGAAATATGGAGTCCTTCAAAATGCATCCGTTTTTGGTTCTCTTGCACACCCGTTGGTGAGTACTGATGCTGTCACCCAGACCATGCCCATCACCAACCACGCTACTGCACAGCAGCCCTTCCTGCCGGATCGCACCGCCAGCTCTCTATCTCTGACACCCAGAGGGCACTTGCTACTACGGGAGGTCACTCCCCAGGCTTTTTTCTCTTCGTATGCAGCTTGCACCACTACTGGACGATCGACACGTGCACCACACTCACTGCTAGCTCAGTAAGTATTTCATGATTACTCCCTGTCTACCTACTTAAAGGTGACCATTTGCAAAAAAGACATTCATCCTATACCCAGGGCTGTAGTGCGGCATTATTTTCTTGTATAGTATTACTCTATATGCCCATCTATCTACCAGTAACCACTTTCATACCGGACATACAGTGGGTCCAGAAAGTATTCAGACCCCTTTAAATTTTTCACTCTTTTTTTTTCATTGCGTGCATTTGGTAAATTCAAAAAAGTTCATTTTTTTCTCATTATTGTACACTCTGCACCCCATCTTGACTGAAAAAGACAAATGTAGAAATTTTTGCAAATTTATTAAAAAAGAAAAACTGAAATATCACATGCTCATAAGTATTCAGACCCTTTTGAGCATCCTTTTGAGCTACTACAGCCATGAGTCTTCCTGGGAATGATGGAACAAGTTTTTCACACCAGGATTTGGGGATCCTCTGCCATTCTTCCATGCAGATCCAATCCAGTTCCACTCCAGTTCCGTCAGGTTGGATGGTGAATGTTGATGAACCCCCATTTTCAGGTCTCTCCAGAGATGCTCAATTGGGTTTAGGTCAGGGCTCTGGTTGGGCCAGTCAAGAATGGTCACATAATTGCTCTGAAGCCACTCCTTTGTTATTTTAGCTATGTGCTTAGGGTCATTGTCTTGCTGGAAGGTGAACCTTCGGCCAAGTCTGAGGTCCAGAGCACTCTGGAAAAGGCATACATCCAGGATATCTCTGCACTTGGCCACATTCATGTTTCCTTCAATTGCAACCAATCGTCCTGTCCCTGCAACTGAAAAACACCCCCATAGCATGATGCTGCCACCACCATGTTTCACTGTTGGGATTGTATTGGGCAGGTGATGAGCAGTGCCTGTTTTTTTCCACACATACCGCTTAGAATTATCACCAAAAAGTTCTATCTTCGTCTCAACAGACCAGAAAATCTTATTTCTCATAGTCTGGGAGTCCTTCATGTGTTTCTTTTTGCAAACTCTATGCAAACTTTCATATGTCTGGCACTGATGAGAGGCTTCCATCAGGCCACTGTGCTATAAAGGCCTGACTGGTGGAGGGCTGCACTGATAGTTGACTTTTTTAGAACTTTCTCCCATCTCCCTACTGTATCTGTGTAGCTCAGCCACAGTGATCTTGGGGTTCTTCTTTACCTCTCTCACCAAGGCTCTTCTCCCTTTATTGCTCAGTTTGTCTGGACAGCTTGTTCTAGGAAGAATTCTGGTTGTCCCAAACTTCTTCCATTTAAGGATTATGGAGGCCACTGTGCTCTTAGGAACCTTGAGTACTGCAGAAATTCTTTTGTAACCTTGGCCAGATCTGTGTCTTGCCACAATTCTGTCTCTGAGCTCCTTTTCCAGTTCCTTTGACATCATGATTCTCATTTGGTCTGACATGCACTGTGAGCTGTGTGGTCTTATAAAGACAGGTGTATGCCTTTACAAATCAAGTCCTATCAGTTTAGTTAAACACAGCTGGACTCCAGTGAAGGAGTAGAACCATCTCAAGGAAGGAAATGGGCAGCATGTGACTTAAACATTTGTGTCTGAGCAAAGGGTCTGAATACTTATGACCATGTGATATTTCAGTTTTTCCTTAGTGATAAATTTTCAAAAATTTCTACATTTCAGTTTTTTTTCAGTCAAGATGGGGTGCAGAGTGTACATTAATGAGAAAAAAACGAACTTTTTAAATTTACTAAATAGCTGCACTGAAACAAAGAGTGAAAAATTTAAAGGGGGTCTAAATACTTTCCGTACCCACTGTATATCTTACATCCAGGGCTGTTGCATGGTATCTCCTTCTTTCAAAGGTTTTGCTTTTGTACTCACTCTGACAGAACATGCACAGAATCTGTCCAGCTATCAGCTGCTTCCGCCCATCGCCTACCCATGAGCGCCAGTGTGTTTAATTCTTTTCCAGTTTACAACATTATTTGAACACAATTTCTGAACATTTTTTATGCAGCATTTTTAATTGACAGGGACAAGCTTGGTGTAATTTCCACAAGGAATTCCCATCTAATGATATGAACACACAATGATCACAATTCAGCAAAACTTTTAAAAAGTGGTGTAAAAGCTTTGAAAGGGTAAAAAAAAACCTTAATGCAACTCATACATGTGCCAAAATTTTGAAACTTTTGGCATTCTGATGCTAGTTTCTTTTGGCTCCAAAAAATGGGTGGAGCTTGGGCAATATGAGGTGCCATGAGGGTGTGACACCATGACGAGCTGTTACATTTTGTGTGCCAGAAATCTTACTTCAGTTCCTAACTTGAGTGAGATTTCGGGAGTAGAGCACGGAGACCCATGCCACTTGTGGGATGCTCTAGATTCATGAATAGGAGTGTAGCTCTTCATGAATCAGGAGTGCCTGACTTCTCCACACTGCTCTGGATGAATCGAGTCCAACGAGGCAACATCTGGCTATATTTTTTCAAAAAATCAGTTGCATTTATGGCAGCTCCATCCCTAAAATGTTTTTCTCTTTAGTTTAAACTATAACTAGCAAATGGCTTCCTATTTGAAGCTACCCAAAGGATAAACATGCTGCTTCTTTTAACGACTTTGTGATTTTCTAACCCTGAAGCCGTTAAAAAGATTTACAGAAGACTGAACATGTGCATAGCAGTGCTGTTTTTACATTACTCTGCACTTTGTTCATTTTTTACAATGGCTTTGTGGTGCTTTTTTTAGGCAAAATCCACCCAAAAAAGATCTCGCCTGCACAATACCCTAACAAGTAAGACATCTATTTTTTTTACAGTAAATATTTCTTAACCTTGTTGCGAAGTAAAAAACTAGTTATATGAACAACAATGTGGATTTCAAGTTAAAATCAAATGAGCATCAAAGTTTTAAATCCTCACTCAAATGTCAGCTTTACACATATGTGCTCTTTGCATGTTGCATAATAGATTGAATATGTACCTGTTATTGTATATGGCTATTCACATGGCCATGTTCTTTTGGGTACTGTGTGCAGTCAGTCCGTGTACTCACTGTGATTAACATTGCAATGTATTGGGAGGAAATTTACAAGTAATAAATTTCATAGAATCATAGAATGGTAGAGTTGGAAGGGACCACCCGGGTCATCATGTCCAACTCCCTGCTTAATTCAGGAGTCACTAAACTATCTCAGACAGATGTCTGTCCAGCCTCTGTTTGAAGACTTCCATTGAAGGAGAACTCACCATCTCTTGGCAGCCTGCTCCACTTATTCAACTTTATTTTTATATATGAAAATCACTAATAGTAAAAACTGTAACACTCGCTAAATACTGATGAAAATAGGATCAAAAACAATGTTAAAACTTGGATCATATTTTGCTTACGAGAAAAAAACACTGAAATTTAATTGAGGGCTAAAATAGTTTTTCAGAACAAGAAAAAAGTGAACTGCACCAGTGGAATACTTCTACCACACGTGGAGATGATTGATTCTATATTTCTGAAACTGTGTGGGTCTTCAACAACTGGTGTTTAGTGATCATCTTGAAAAATCACATATGTAGATTGAATATTCCAAAAGAAAAAATAAGAACTTTGAGATTGATTCAACTTGGTGAGTGCCGCACTTCTTCTTTTTGAATGGACATCTTTTCTCTACCTGCGTGCCTCCTTGACCTACATGTCCATCACACTGTCCATGCCTCACATGGTGAAAAAAAGGACTTTGAAATTGATTGAACTTGGAGAGTGTCGAATTTCTTGTTTTTGAATATTCTAAAATAGTTTTTGACGTGGATCAAGAAGCAGAACTGCTTCAAAATCCACATATAGAATACATTTTGTGTGAACTCAACTTATCAACAAATCTCAAAAATATTTAGAATTGAGAGTCCTCAGTGGTTGATACCTTTTAATGGCTAACTGAAAAGATGGTAACAAATTGCAAGCTTTCGAGACTACTCAGGTCTCTTCATCAGGCTAGATTAACCACAACAAATCTCAAGCATACAATGGGGTAGAAATGATAAGAAATCTGATATGCGGCACTAATTTTAAAGGCTCATTGTGACATCGCTCCAATGCCAATCGCTGCCAGTCGCTCTGAACTTTTAATTGCTAATGCACGGACCGGCCGCAACTCTCTCAATCCAGGCATGAAAGCTTTATATATTTCTGTAAGGCATTTTTCACACGTCCATTTTTTATGTCCATATGTAGTCCATTTTTTAAGGACCGCAAATACGGACATACACACACCCATTGTATTCAACGGTGGTGCGCACATGTCAGATTTTCATATGAACTGTTTGCTCCCGCTCAATTTTCATAACCGGCAGAGGGAAAGCCCATGGCTGCGGGCTGATGTTAATAATCTGGGACATTGGACAACACCCCAAAAGGTTCCCAGGCTATGTGTATTTATATTTGTGATTTTAGCAATGGATTTCACCCTTTTGCGATTTATGACAAAACTCCTGTGAGAATAACCTAAAGAAATATCACTAAATATTTACCCGTAAAGTACTTTCCATTGAAATAGGCAATTTGACAAACAAATCAAACTTAGCCCAAATTTTATATTTCTCTTAACCCCTTAATGTCCAATGACGTGCAGAGTCCGTCATGACAAGGTGCCAGTTCCGGCACCAGGACGGACTCTGCACGTCATGCCTTTGATCTAACACGCAGTGTTAGATCAATGCCGACAGCTGTCACAGACAGCTGACAGGCACGGCAAGCGGTGCGGGGACCTTTGCCGTCGGTCCCCGCACTCACAGCGCTGTGGTTGGTCAGTCAATCTGACTGACCAAACACAGCAGCGATCGCGCAGGAGAAGCTGAAATTTCAGCTTCCCCAGCGCGATCAGTGCAGGAGCCGGCGCTGCAGTGGCCAGGCTTCCTGCACTGACAGCCAGGAGCGGAGCCCCCACCGCCCCTGGCTGTTAACCCCCTGACTGCTGCGATCGAGTGCGATCGCAGAGCTCAGGGGGGGGAGGCAGAGGGTCGGGTGCTCCCTCTGCCTCAGATCAGCGTCCCAGCGATGTAATCGCAGGGCCTGATCTCTGCCTTGATGACCCGGGGGTTGTCATGACAACCTCCGGGTCATCTAGCTACGGGAAGCTGCTGTGATCATCTCACAGCAGCTTTCCCCATAGGTACAATGCATTGCAATGCCAGAGCATTGCAATGCATTGTAACTGCCATCAAAAGTAAAAAAAGTGAAAGTCCCATAAAGGGACAAGTTGAAAAAAATCATTTTTTAAAAAAAATTGTAAAAAAAATATTAAAAAATAATTTAAAAAAAATCCCCTAAAAAATACACATTTTTATGTAATAAAAAAAATAAAAAACAAAAAAAATACACATGTTAGGTATCGCCACGTCCGTAAAAATCCCATCTATAAAAGCATAACCCTAGTTAACCCCTTCAGTGAAAGCCGTAAAAAAAAAACACAAAAAAGTAGTAAATTATACTTTTTCCAAGCGGTATCATTATACCGCTTGGAAAAAGTGCAATAACACGCGATCCAAAAGTCAGATATAAATAATCATGGTACCCTGAAAACGTCATCTTGTCCCGCAAAAAACAAGCTGCTATACAGCATCATCAGCGAAAAAATAAAAAAGTTATAGCTCGCGGAATAAACTGATGCAAAAATAATTATTTTTTCTATAAAATTCTTTATTGTGTAAAAAACGCCAAAACATAAAAAAAATATATAAATGAGGTATCGCAGTAATCGTAGTGACCCGAAGAATAAAGCTGCTTTATAAATTTTACCACACGCGGAACGAGGGAAAAAAAATAAAAAAAAAAACAATTCCTGAATTGCTGGTTTTTGTTCATTCTGCTTCCACAAAAATCGGAATAGGAAGCGATCAAAAAACGTTATGTGCCCGAATATGGTACCAATAAATACGTCAGCTCGACCCGCAAAAAATAAGCCCACAGATAACTCTGTCGGCCGAAATATGGAAAAATTATAGCTCTCAAAATACGGCGATGCAAAAAATTCTTACAAAAAATTATTCCAAAAAAAAGCGTCTTTTAGTGTGTGACAGAAGCTAAACATGAAAAAAGGGAGTAAATCTGGTATCGCTGTAATCGCACCGATCCGAGGAATAAAGTCGCCTAATCACTAATATCGCACGAGGAACGGCGTAAAAAAGAAAACCAATTCTTCACCTTTGGTAGATTTGTTCATTGTGCCTCCCAAAGATCGCAGTAAGGCGATCACAGTGGTTCCCCCCGCATATGGGGTATCAGCGTACTCAGGACAAATTGCACAATAGCTTTTGGGGTCCTATTTCTCCTGTTACCCTTATAAAAATAAAAATTTGGGGGCAAAAAGGTAATTTTTGTGGAAAAAAATATGATTTTTTTTTATTTTCACGGCTCTACGTTATAAACTTCTGTGAAGCCCTTGGGGGTTCAAAGTGCTGACCACACATCTAGATAAGTTCCTTGGGGGTCTAGTTTGCAAAATGGGGTCATTTGTGGGGGGTTTCTACTGTTTAGGCACATCAGGGGCTCTCCAAGCGCGACATGACACCCGCAGACCATTCCATCAAAGTCTGCATTTAAAAACGGTGCTCCTTCCCTTCCGATCTCTGCCATGCGTAAAATAGTGGTTCCCCCCCACATATGGGATATCAGCGTACTCAGGACAAATTGCACAATAGCTTTTGGGGTCCTATTTCTCCTGTTACCATTATAAAAATAAAAATTTGGGGCAAAAAGATTATTTTTGTGGAAAAAAATATGATTTTTTTATTTTCACGGCTCTACGTTATAAACTTCTGTGAAGCACTTGGGGGTTCAAAGTGCTCACCACACATCTAGAAAAGTTCCTTGGGGGGTCTAGTTTCCAAAATGGAGTCACTTGTGGGGGGTTTCTACTGTTTAGGCACATCAGGGGCTATCCAAACGTGACATGACACCCGCAGACCATTCCATCAAAGTCTGCATTTGAAAAAGGCGCTACTTCCCTTTCGAGCTCTGCCATGCGTCAAAATAGTGGTTCCCCCCCACATATGGGATATCAGCGTACTCAGGACAAATTGCACAATAGCTTTTGGGGTCCTATTTCTCCTGTTACCATTATAAAAATAAAAATTTGGGGCAAAAAGATTATTTTTGTGGAAAAAAATATGATTTTTTATTTTCACGGCTCTACGTTATAAACTTCTGTGAAGCACTTGGGGGTTCAAATTGCTCACCACACATCTAGAAAGTTCCTTGGGGGGTCTAGTTTCCAAAATGGAGTCACTTGTGGGGGGTTTCTACTGTTTAGGCACATCAGGGTCTATCCAAACGTGACATGACACCCGCAGACCATTCCATCAAAGTCTGCATTTGAAAAAGGCGCTACTTCCCTTTCGAGCTCTGCCATGCGTCAAAATAGTGGTTTCCCCCACATATGGGGTATCAGCGTACTCAGGACAAATTGCACAATAACTTTTGGGGTCCTGTTACCCTTTGGAAAATAACAATTGGGGTGGAAAGATCATTTTTGTGGAAAAGATATGATTTTTTAATTTTACTGCTCTACGTTATAACCTTCTGTGAAGCCCTTGGGGGTTAAAAGCTCTCACAACACATTTAGATAAGTTCCTTGGGGGTCTAGTTTCCAAAATGGGGTCACTTGTGGGGGTTTCCACTGTTTAGGCACACAGGGACTCTCCAAATGCGACATGGCATCCAATCTCAATTCCAGCCAAAAAAGTCAAATGGCGCTGCTTCCCTTCCGAGCTCTGCCATGCGCCCAAATAGTGGTTTACCCCCACATATGGGGTATCAGCGTACTCAGGACTAATTGCCCAATAACTTTTGGGGTCCTTTTATCCTTTGGAAAATAATAATTGGGATGAAAAGATCATTTTTGTGGAAAAAATATGATTTTTTAATTTTACGGCTCTACGTTATAACCTTCTGTGAAGCCCTTGGGGGTTAAAAGCTCTCACAACACATTTAGATAAGTTCCTTGGGGGGTCTAGTTTCCAAAATGGGGTCACTTGTGGGGAGTTTCCACTGTTTAGGCACACAGGGACTCTCCAAATGCGACATGGCGTCCAATCTCAATTCCAGCCAAAAAAGTCAAATGGCGCTGCTTCCCTTCCGAGCTCTGCCATGCGCCCAAATAGTGGTTTACCCCCACATACGGGGTATCAGCATACTCAGGACTAATTGCCCAATAACTTTTGGGGTCCTTTTATCCTTTGGAAAATAATAATTGGGATGAAAAGATCATTTTTGTGGAAAAAATATGATTTTTTAATTTTACGGCTCTACGTTATAACCTTCTGTGAAGCCCGTGGGGGTTAAAAGCTCTCACAACACATTTAGATAAGTTCCTTGGGGGGTCTAGTTTCCAAAATGGGGTCACTTGTGGGGGGTTTCCACTGTTTAGGCACACAGGGACTCTCCAAATGCGACATGGCGTCCAATCTCAATTCCAGCCAAAAAAGCCAAATGGCGCTGCTTCCCTTCCGAGCTCTGCCATGCGCCCAAATATGTGGTTTACCCACACATATGGGGTATCAGCGTATTCAGGACTAATTGCCCAATAACTTTTGGGGTCCTTTTATCCTTTGGAAAATAATAATTGGGATGAAAAGATCATTTTTGTGGAAAAAAATATGATTTTTTAATTTTACGGCTCTACGTTATAAACTTCTGTGAAGCCCTTGGGGGTTAAAAGCTCTCACAACACATTTAGATGAGTTCCTTGAGGGGTCCAGTTTCCAAAATGGGGTCACTTGTGGGGGGTTTCCACTGTTTAGGCACACAGGGACTCTCCAAATGCGACATGGCGTCCAATCTCAATTCCAGCCAAAAAAGTCAAATGGCGCTGCTTCCATTCCGAGCTCTGCCATGCGCCCAAATAGTGGTTTACCCCCACACATGGTATATCGGTGTACTCTGGAGAAATTGTACAACAAATATTGTGGTTCATTTTCTCCTGATACCCTTGACAAAATTTAAAAAAATTGTGTCGAAAGAAAAATTTTGGGAAAAAAAGTTAAATGTTCATTTTTTCCTTCCACATTGCTTCAATTCTTGTGAAGTACCTAAAGGGTTAATAAACTTCTTGAATGTGGCTTTGAACACGTTGAGGGGTGCAGTTTTTAGAATGGTGTCACTTTTGGGTATTTTCTGTCATATTGACCCCTCAAATTCACTTCAAATGTGAGGTGGTCCCTAAAAAAATGGTTTTGTAAATTTTGTTGGAAAAATGAGAAATTGCTGGTCAACTTTTAACACTTATAACTTCGTAACAAAAAAAAATTTGGGTTCCAAAATTGTGCTGATGTAAAGTAGACATGTGGGAAATGTTATTTATTAACTAATTTTGTGGCATAAAAATTAAAAGTTTGAAAATTGCAAAATTGCAAAATTTTCAAAATTTTTGCCATATTTCCATTTTTTTTCATAAAAAAACGCAAGTTATATTGAAGAAATTTTACCACTATCATGAAGTACAATATGTCACGAGAAAACAATCTCAGAATCGCCAAGATCCGTAGAAGCGTTCCAGAGTTATAACCTCATAAAGAGACAGTGGTCAGAATTGTAAAAATTGGCCTGGTCTTTAACCTACAAAATGGCTTGGTCATTAAGGGGTTAAAAGAAAGGAACTGCAGTTCTCAGTAATAGTCACTAAACATTAATATGAAAACTGTGTTCATTCCATATAAGTGGATAAACTTTAACATTTCTTTATTTATATTCATTTTTGCTATTCGAATATTTTACTTAATATTTTAAACTTTTCAATAACAGTAAGATATCTCCAATCAGAGTCATGCATAAAAAAAATGAAATTCTAATTTTTGGATGATATTTTACGATTTTCTATAATATTTCACTAAATTTCCTATATTTCTTTAAAACAATAACTTTTCCCTTCCATTTCGAAATAAACTATAATGGACAGGCTATTAGCAGAGGCAGCTGGTAAACCCTTCAGTCCAGGCTTCTCAAGCTCAACACCTCCCTAAAAAAATAAAATTCTACCGCTAATTACTATAACACATTGGTGTTGTAAAAATGGACATTCTCCATCTGTACTGCAAAGTGTAACGTCGTATGCTTAAGTGGAAAGGCCAAGTGTTCATTAGCAGAGAATTCTAACACAAAATTCACAGAAAATATACTTTGGACTTGAAATGATGGGGAATGAACTGAAGAGTAAAGCTATGGTTAAAACTTTAAAAAATGTAAATTTACAAAATCCTTAAAGATCAAATCTATTACTTTTTAAGTATTTATTTTTAATTTTACGTTGCAGTAATGCTGTATTATCGTTTTTCTTTATGAAACATCATTATTGTATCAGCTTTTCTCCAATCAATGTATCAGTTTTTCCTTTTGTCAGAAATTTGAAAATAAAATGAAATTTTATCAGAAGACGGGAGAGGTTGACAAGATACAGCAGGACATGAATTTAAATGTAAAGACTATGACAGGCTTGTTGAAAGGCTTGTTAGAAAATGACATGTTTGAACTTAGCTGGATGCTAAAAAAGTGTACATCCAATATAAAATACACGCCGAGGTCGAGGAACCATTGTTTATTGCTGGTTATGCAGCTTTTGGAGTGCTGTGATCAGATATGGAAACCTCATTATCAAAAGGTGCAGGGAATATCCTAGAAATAGGAGGTATAATAAAGTTACTTAAAGAAGCACTCCTCCTATCAAAGTTTTGTATCCTCTTAGTATGTTGCATTCATCACAGTGGTAGATGCAAGCTGAAAAGGGCCCTTGTGCAAGAACAGTATATGGGCCCATTCCAGTCCAATCATCATAATGCAAACATTCACTTCTTGGGCCCCTGTGCAGCTGCACAGGTTGCAACAATGATATGTTCACCCCTGAGTCATCACATTGCTTAACACTGTACTTACTGTTGCTCATTTGACCCTTCTGCCCTGTTAATACTTCTCTTTTTCATTATGTCTTTGAAATCATGAGATTTAAAATTGACCAATTGAATCATTTTAAGCTCTATGTAAAAACAGGAAATCTTTATTTCTGTTTGAGCCATCATTAAAACTACAATTCTACATCACTGCAAAGTTCCTGGCATCCAAGGTCCACCTCCTCTTCATCTGCAGACCCAGCTGCACCACTCCTCTTCCCTGCAAGGCACTTTTCTGTGATGTAAAATTGTAGTTCTAATAATAACTCATACAGAGAAAGGAGACTTCCTGTTTCTAAATAGAGCTTAGAAGGATTCAGCAGGTCAGTTTTTAATCATGTGATGTCATAGACCTAATGGAAAAGAGAATAATTAGCTGGATGGAAGGGGAAAATTAGCAATTGTAAGTACACAGTGCTGTATAATATGATGACTCCAATATATTAAGAGGATACGCACTTTGATGGCAGTGCTTCTTTAAATATATTACTTGCTTACATAACACCATTAATTTCTCAGCACTTTATAGTCATCATCAAAATAGTCCTCATTGGGGCTCACATTCTAAATTTCTTATCAGAATATCTTTGAAGTGTGGAAGGAAACTGGAGAACCTGGAGAAAACCCACGCAAACACAAGGAGAACATACAGGTGCTTCTTACAAAATTAGAATATTATCAAAAAGTTAATTTATTTCAGTTCTTCAATACAAAAAGTGAACCTCATATATTATATAGAGTCATTACAAACAGAGCGATCTATTTCAAGTGTTTATTTCTGTTAACCCCTTCTCGACCTGTGATGCCACGTAGGCGTCTTAAAAAATGTGTGCCTTCCCGACCTGTGACGCCAAATAGGCATCATGATGGGATGGGGTTCCTGCGGGTTGGGTGACCGGGGTCACTGAAATGTCACCAGACCTGCAGGTATGAGAGGACCTGTACTTGACCCCAGGGGGGTGGCTTTGCTCCCCCGTGGCTATGATCGCTCTGGTGACCTCTGTGTCACCACCCCAGATCTGATTGGAGCTAGCGTCCATGTGATGCTCTCCCTCCAATCAGATGTGGAGGGCGAAGTGAACTATTGCTGCCCTCGCTCTTCAGGCTCATTCCATCCATGGAAGCTGAAGAGCGAGGTCCCTGCCTGCTGCCCTGGTGCCATCGTTGACACCGATCTGCCGCCGCTGCCAATCGTTACTCCCATCTGCTGCCTTCCACTCCCACGACCATCCAATTCCATCCCCCGACCTCCACTCCCTCTCCCCTAGACCAGTAATCACCCTCCTGCCCCAGTGATTACTCCCCCACCACAGTGATCATCCCCGTGCCATGGTAATAACCCCAGTGATCAACCCCCTGCCCCAGTGATCACCCCCCGTCCCGGTGATCACCCCTGGCCACGGTGATCACCCCAATGATCACCCTCCTGCTGCTGCTGCTACCGGCTCCAGCATCTCCTCAGCCCCCCCACACCTGACAGCCCCCTCCTGCCCCAGTGATCACCCCCTCGCCCCGGTGATCACTCCCCTGCCCCGGTGATTACCCCAGTGATCATCCCCCTGCTGCTGCCGACATCAGCATTTCCTCAGCCCCCTTATGCCTGACAGCCCCCTCCTGTCCCCCCATGGTCACCCCCCCACCCCAGTGATCACTCCCCTGCTGCTGCAGGCTCCTGCATCTCATCAGCCTCCCCGTGCCTGACAGGCCCCTCCTGCCCCCAGTGATCACCCCCCTGCACCAGTGATCACAACCTGCCCCGGTGATCACCTCAGTGATCACAACCCTCCTGCTGCAGGCTCCTGCATCTCCTCAGCCCCCTGCGCCTGACAGCCCCCTCTTTCCCCTGGAAATCACCCCCCATTCCCAGTGATCACACCCCCGCCACGGTGATCATCCCCTGCTGCTGCTGCCAGCTCCGGCATCTCCTCAGCCCCCTCCTGCCCCATTGCGCCTGACAGCCCCCTCCAGCTCCCCCACACCTGACATCCACCTCCAGCCTCCCAGACCTGGCAGCCCCCTCCTGCAGTAGAAAATTTGACCAAACACTCACACATAAACATGCACACTAAAATAAATTTTTGCTTTATTTACACACGCACACACACCACACACACAATGTCCCTCTTGTCCCGCTTATCCCAGTCACAAAGGGTGTACTCAGCTGAGGAGGCATATGCCATTATTGCCTCCGAAACTGATAGTGAGGGAGAGGACACCACTTTTCTCTATTCCTCCCACTCTTCCTCCTCCAGTGACACAGACTCGCTACCACGAAGACCTAGTGCTAGTCACACCCAACCTAGCACTAGTGCCCCCATCTGGACCCCCATCCCTGAAAATTTTGCTCCCCGGATTCCTGATTTTGTTCCCCAATCAGGAATCCAGTTCGATGAGTCAATTGTCAGTCTTATGGTGGAGCAAATTAACTTGTACGCCCTGCAATTTTTTGTTGAAAACCCTAATTCATGATTTTCTTCTTGGAGTCCCTTTGACTCAGTAGAAATTATTAAATATTGGGGACTGGTCCTTCACACGGGAATTGTGAAGAAACCAGAAATTCGACAATACTGGAGTACTGATATTTTATATCTAACTCCAATATTTGGCATGGTTATGCTTCGCAAACGTTTTGAGGCTGTTCAAAATTCGGCCACTCATCGAACACTTCAGCAACAAGTTTGCTGAAGTGTACATTCTCCAAAGGGAAATTTGTGTGGATGAATCCCTCATCCATTTCAAAGGGAGGCTTCAATTCCATCAGTACCTGCCCAGCAAGAGGGCGAGGTACCGGATAAAACTCTATTAGCTGTGTGAGATTTCCTCAGGGTACACTCACAGCTTTAGCGTTTACCAAGGAAAGGATAGCAGGATCCAGCCCCCAGAATGCCCACCTGCTCTGGGGTGAGTGGGAAAATACTGTGGGACAGCACAGGTCCACAAAACGGACTATACCCTGGGGTACAACAAACACATGGGGGAGTTGATCTTTCTGATCAAGTCCTCCAGCCCTATAGTGACTTGACGAATGTGTGCTATAAAAAACTGGCTGTGCACATCGTACAAAAGGCACTGTATAACGCATACGTGCTATCATGATGTGCAGGCCAGACCAACAACACCTTCCTTCAGTTCCAGGAGGCGGTGAAAAAGGCCCTGATGTTCGGAGATGAGGAAGGAGTGGGCCCCAGGACCCCTGAAACTCAAATTACCCGTATGGTACCAGAACACCATTTTCCCCGTGAGGGGAGAGCAAAAATAAGGTGCCGGGTATGCTATATCTGTCAAGTTTCTTTTTTATTTCACAAAAATTTTCTTTTAGCCTCAAGTTTTTCATTTTCACATGGGCACTGTTTGACTTTTTCAAACCAAAATTGGCTGGAATTGAGATTGGACGCTTTGTTGCGTTTGGAGAGCCCTGATGTGCCTAAACAGTGGAAACCTGCACAAATGACACCGTTTTGGAAACTAGACCCCCTAAGGAACTTTTCTTGATGTGTGGTGAGCTGTTGTGAATGTGTTAGAAATGAATTCTGAGCAGAAGCTCCCTCTGGTGGTTACAAACAGTACTGAACTATTCAATGAAGATTGTGAAGATTGGCAATCAGGAGTTACAGACTGGTCTTATATAAGGGAGGTTCCCTCCCATCAAGGTTGCCGGTGATCAATTGTTCTTGTCTCAACTGTTGTTCCTGGTTCACTTGGAAGCTTGCTGAATCTTGCCTCTTCTCCTGCTCTCAGATAAGACATTTTCTGTTTTTATTTTTGTGCTTGCTTTTTGCATTGTTTCCTGCACTTTTGTGGAGGTCAGCCAGGTCCCATCCGGGGGCTTGTGCTCCTATCAGTTTGTCTGAGCCACTGTTGTTTGTTCATTTGCCTTTTCCAGTTTTTCTTCAGTGGCTGCGGCTTAGTTTTGTTACACAAGAGAACTAATTTAGGTGCTTGAGGTCGTGTGATCTCAGGTGTTTTTGCAATTAGTAGAGTTGGTACTTTTTAGGGTTTTTTGGGATTGCAGTAAGTGTCCTTCCTATCCTTTTCTGTCTAGGAAGATTGGGCCCCAACTTTTGCTCATACTATTTTCTGTCTGTGTCTGTATTTCCTCTTGTCTAACCGCCATTACATGTTTGGGGGCTTCCTATGTTCTTTGGGGATCTGCTCCGGGGCAGATAGCTTTTCCTCTTTCTATCTTTAGGTGTAGTTAACCTCTCAGGCTGTGACGAGGCATCTATGACCAACTTAGGAACGCTCCACGGCTGCTTTTAGTTGTGGTGGTTAGTCAGGGTACTGCAATCCAGATTCTAACCTCTCTGGTGCATTGCCGTTTTTGCCTTCTCTCCTCAGCTACCAAATCATAACAGTATCACCGGCCTAACTGAAAATTATATGGTACTCAACAGAAGGGAAAAATAGTGTGTAAAGAAAAAAAAAAAGTCAGAGTTGTCAGAGATTTTTTTTTTTCTGTTTGTTGCATTTTTTTTCCCTCTTTTTCTCTGGGTGCTGAGGATTTTTTTTCTCTCTCTCAATGGAGTTTGCACAGTTGTCTGGCCGTGTGATCAGCTTGCCACTGAGGTTCGGAGTATTGCTACCTATCTTGCTAGGTTGCCAGTTGTGGAACCTAGGATCCCCATGCCAGAATTATTTTTGGGGGATCAAGCTAAATTTCTGAATTTCAAAAATAACTGTAAGTTGTTTTTTGCCTTAAAACCTAAGTCCTCAGGGAACGCAGCACAGCAGGTTCAAATTGTCATATCTCTCCTGCGCGGCTATCCTCAGGATTGGGATTTTTCCCTGACACCTGGGGACCGTGTTTTGAGTAATGTTGATGCATTTTTTCTGGCTCTGGGGTTATTGTACGATGAACCTAATGTCACTGATCAAGCTGAAAAAAACTTGTTGGCATTAAATCAGGGGCTTGAGTTATACTGTCAGAAATTTCGAAAGTGGGCAGTCCTGACCAAATGGAATGATGATGCTTTGGCAGCCCTTTTTCGGAAGGGTCTGTCAGAGAATGTAAAAGATGTTATGGTGGGTTTCCCTGCTCCCTCTGGTCTCAATGATTCTATGTCATTAGCGATTCAAATTGACAGACGTTTGCGTGAGCGTAGAGGTATGCGTGGAATAGTGTTGCCTTGTGAACCAGCTTCTGAACCCATGCAGTGTGATAGAGTGGCTTCTGGGGCACAGCGTCATGAGTTTCGAAAACGCAATGGGTTATGTTTCTACTGTGGTGACGCCTCTCATGCTATTTCAGTCTGCCCTAAGCGGGGAAGACGTTTTGCACGCTCAGTTGTCTTGGGTAGTGTTCAGACTAAATTTCTGTTGACTGTTACCCTGATTTGCTCCCTGTCTACATTTTCTGCTCAGGCCTTTGTTGATTCGGGAGAAGCTATTAACCTGATGGATTTTGATTTTGCTAAACGTTGTGGGTTTCCCTTGATACCCCTACGGAAGTCTATTCCCCTACTGGGGATTGATTCTACCCCTTTGGCTGAGAATAAACCCCAGTTCTCTACTCAGGTGATAATAAGGGTTGAACCTGATCATCAGGAGAGTTGCAAATTTTGGTGCTGCATAATCTGCATGACTTTATTGTACTAGGTTTCCCTTGGTTACAGTCTCATAATCCTGTTTTGGATTGGAAATCTGTGTCTGTAACCAGTTGGGGCTGCCAATGTGTTAATGCCAACACTCCTGTTTTTTCTGCCTCTCCCCAGGCTCAGGATGTTCCTGACTTTTTGACTGATTTTTCTGATGTGTTTAGCGAAAGTAAATCTGCATCCTTGCCCCCCCATAGGAGCTATGACTGCGCTATTGAATTAGTGCCTGGTAGTAAATTCCCTAAAGGTCACCTTTTTAACTTGTCTGTACCTGAACATGACGCTATGCAGTCTTATATCAAGGAGTCATTGGAGAAGGGTCATATCAGACCATCCTCTTCACCCTTGGGTGCCGGTTTTTTCTTTGTGGCCAAAAAGGATGGTTCATTAAGACCGTGTATTGATTATCGTCTCTTGAACAATATCACTGTGAAATATCAATATCCGTTACCCTTGATTTCTGACCTGTTTTCCAGGGTGAAAAGTGCTACTTGGTTTACCAAGCTTGACCTCAGGGGGGCGTATAACCTTATTTGCATTAAGCATGAGGATGAATGGAAGACGGCATTTAATACCCCAGGGGGGCATTTTGAGTACCTAGTGATGCCCTTTGGGCTCACTAATGTTCCTTCCGTCTTCCAGTCCTTCATGAATGACATTTTCAGGGATTTTGTGGATAAATTTCTGATTGTTTATTTGGATGATATCTTGATTTTTTCCAATGACTGGGACTCTCATGTGAAACATGTTCGGACTGTTTTCCAGATTTTGAGAGAGAATGCTCTGTATGTGAAGGGATCAAAGTGTCTTTTTGGCGTACAGAGGATCTCATTTCTGGGATTCATTTTGTCATCATCTGTTATTGAAATGGACCCGGTCAAGGTTCAGGCCATCTGTGATTGGGTCCAACCTACTTCATTAAAGGCTCTTCAGAGATTCTTGGGTTTTGCCAATTTTTATCGTAAATTTATTGGTAATTTCTCTGTTATTGTTAAACCATTGACTGATTTGACCAAAAAGGGTTCTGATGTGGTGAATTGGCCTCCTGAGGCAGTCTCTGCGTTTCAGGAACTTAAGCAGAGATTCACTTCTGCTCCTGTTCTACGGCAGCCTGATGTTTCTCTGCCATTTCAGGTGGAGGTTGATACTTCTGAAATTGGGGCAGGTGCCGTTTTGTCCCAAAGAGATCCAGAGACCTCTAAAAGTAACCCTTGTGCCTTTTTCTCTCGAAAATTTTCTCCAACTGAACATAATTATGACGTGGTTAATCAGGAGTTATTGGCCATGAAGTGGGCTTTTGAAGAGTGGAGACATTGGCTGGAGGGAGCCAAACATCAGGTGGTGGTCCTCACGGACCATAAGAATCTGGTTTATCTGGAATCAGCCAAGCGACTTAATCCTAGACAGGCCAGGTGGGCCTTGTTTTTCACACGTTTTAATTTTGTGGTTTCCTTTCTTCCTGGCACTAAGAATGTTAAGGCTGATGCCTTCTCGAGGAGTTTCCTTGCGGACTCTCCTGAGTTATCTGATCCTGCTGTTATTTTGAAAGAGGGTGTAGTTCTTTCCGCCATCTCGCCCAATTTGAGACTGGCTCTGGAAGGGTGTCAGGAGGATAAACCCGAGCGCTGCCCTATTGGGAAATTGTTTGTCCCAGACCGGTGGAAAAAGAGTGTGATGTCTGAGATTCATTGTTCCGCGTTGGCCGGTCATCCCGGGATTTTTGGTACCAGAGACTTGATTAGTCGGTCCTTTTGGTGGCCAACTTTGTCTCGTGACGTCAGGGAATTTGTGCAGTCCTGCGGGACTTGCTCTCGCTCCAAGCCTTGCTCTCGCTCTAGTGGTTTGTTGATGCCATTGCCTGTGCCCAAGAGACCATGGACCCATATCTCTATGGATTTCATTTCCGACCTCCCTGTTTCTCAGAGAATGACCGTTAGTTATCTGGGTGATTTGTGATAGGTTTTCCAAAATGATACATCTTGTGCCATTACCTAAGTTGCCTTCCTCCTCCGAATTGGTGCCTTTGTTCCTTCAGCACGTGGTTCGGTTACACGGCATTCCTGAGAACATTGTGTCTGACAGAGGAGTCCAGTTTGTTTCCAGATTTTGGAGGACTTTTTGTTTCTAAACTTGGTGTTCAATTGTCTTTCTCCTCGGCTTTTCATCCTCAGACCAATAGACAAACTGAGAGAACAAACCAGACATTGGAGACTTATCTGAGATGCTTTGTGTCTGCTGATCAAGATGACTGGGTCTCTTTTTTGCCTTTGGCTGAGTTTGCTCTTTATAACAGGGCTAGCTCTGCCACTTTGATGTCTCCATTTTTCTGCAATTTTGGGTTTCACCCTCGATTTTCTTCAGGATAGACGGAGCTTCTGTCTGTCCAGGTGTTGACTCTGTTGTGGAGCGTATGCAGCAGATTTGGGACCAGGTAGTGGAGAGGTTGTCCCTCTCTCAGGAGAGGGCCCAGCGGTTTTCCAACCGGCATAGGACTGATGGTCCTCGGTTTGAAGTGGGGGACTTGGTCTGGTTGTCCTCAAGAAATATCCCTATGAGAGTTGCATCTCCTAAGTTTAAGCCTAGGTTCATTGGACGTTATAAGATCATGGAGATTCTTAATCCTGTTTCCTTTCGTTTACTTCTTCCAGGGACATTTAAGATCCATAACGTGTTCCACAAGTCCTTATTGAAGAGGTTTGTCGAGCCAGTGGTTCCTATGGCTGCGCCTCCTGACCCTGTTTTGGTTGAGGGCAATCTGGAGTATGTGGTTGAGAAAATATTGGATTCTCGTTTTTCTAGACGGAAAAGCCAGTATTTGGTTAAGTGGAGAGGTTATGGTCAGGAGGACAATTCTTGGGTGTTTGCTTTGGACATCCATGCTAGGAGACAGATCCGTGCGTATCACAGAGCTCATCCTGACCGACCTGGTTGCCAAAATGAGGGTTCGGTGACCCCTCCTCAAGGGGGGGTACTGTTGTGAATGTGTTAGAAATGAATTCTGAGCAGAAGCTCCCTCTGGTGGTTACAAACAGTACTGAACTATTCAATGAAGATTGTGAAGATTGGCAATCAGGAGTTACAGACTGGTCTTATATAAGGGAGGTTCCCTCCCATCAAGGTTGCTGGTGATCAATTGTTCTTGTCTCAACTGTTGTTCCTGGTTCACTTGGAAGCTTGCTGAATCTTGCCTCTTCTCCTGCTCTCAGATAAGACATTTTCTGTTTTTATTTTTGTGCTTGCTTTTTGCATGGTTTCCTGCACTTTTGTGGAGGTCAGCCAGGTCCCCTCCGGGGGCTTGTGCTCCTCTCAGTTTGTCTGAGCCACTGTTGTTTGTTCATTTGCCTTTTCCAGTTTTTCTTCAGTGGCTGCGGCTTAGTTTTGTTACACAAGAGAACTAATTTAGGTGGTTGAGGTCGTGTGATCTCAGGTGTTTTTGCAATTAGTAGAGTTGGTACTTTTTAGGGTTTTTTGGGATTGCAGTAAGTGTCCTTCCTATCCTTTTCTGTCTAGGAAGATTGGGCCCCAACATTTGCTCATACTATTTTCTGTCTGTGTCTGTATTTCCTCTTGTCTAACCGCCATTACATGTTTGGGGGCTTCCTATGTTCTTTGGGGATCTGCTCCGGGGCAGATAGCTTTTCCTCTTTCTATCTTTAGGTGTAGTTAACCTCTCAGGCTGTGACGAGGCGTCTAGGACCAACTTAGGAATGCTCCACGGCTGCCTTTAGTTGTGGTGGTTAGTCAGGGTACTGCAATCCAGTAGATTCCAACCTCTCTGGTGTATTGCCGTTTTTGCCTTCTCTCCTCAGCTACCAAATCATAACAGTGAGCACTTTGAACCACCACGTGCTTCACAAAAATTTATGACGTAGAGCCGTGAAAAAAAAAACCTGATTTTTTCCACAAACAATCTTTTTGTCCCCAATTTTTTATTTTCCCAAGGGTAAGAGGAAGAATTGGACCCCAAAAGTTGTAAATTTTTCCTAAATACGCTGATACCCCATATGTGGGGGAAACCACTGTTTGGGCGCATGGTAGAGCTCGGAAGGGAAGGAGCACCATTTGACATTTTCATACCAAAATTGGCTGGAATTGAGATCGGATGCCATGTCGCGTTTGTAGAGCCACTGATGTGCCTAAACACATCATTTACCCTTTCCTTTACACATATTTTGGCAAGGACTTATATTTTTCTAAATGCAAATTCAATATAATATCCCAATATATTATTAACAATCTTCAATTCCCTTCACAAACAATGGTAGATGACATAGTTACATAAACATTTTAAAAAATATATGTTAATAAAGTTCAATCAAACAGTGGAAGATGATAAATGGAAGGGCTATAAATACAATCAATATACCTAATTTGGACGTGTCCGTGTGTCTGTGGACAATGAGTCATCCACAGCTGAACAGTAACTAAGGTATCCATAGTTACTACCACTAGCAGCTAACTGCGTGGGTGTAACTATGAATACCTAAGTACTGTAAGGCCCTGTTTATGAGTTAAGTTGTCGGGGTCGTTACGACAAACCACTCGTCCTCCAGTCACTCCAAATTCAGACTATGAGCATGGGTCGACCAATCAAAGAATGAGTCAGACAAATAGCTGGTTCAAACTCAGAACAAGCTCAAAAGGCTACTGACATGTAGCAACCACAGCAAGTTCTACCTTTATTTCTGCAAGCATGAGATTATATACACAGGATGACAGGGTGGAGTAAAGGGCTGATGGGGGCAGGGTAAACTGTGTATGTCTAGCATCTGGACATCTCTGATTGGTTCACATTCCATAGGTCTTGTATCCAGGCAGACTGTGGTGACGTCATGTTCAGCTGATGTAACATTTCCTGGAACTGGAGATGCATTTCTCAGAAATAGGTGCTGGCCAATGCTGGCACCATCTTAGCTTAAGTTTCGTTTCTGATACAATACTCGACAAGGAAAACTTATTGTTTCAAAATAGTAGCAAAACACATATAAGCATATAAAAGTAGAAAAATATATTTTACCTTGACAATCCCCCCTAAACACTAAGTTTTCCCTTAATATAGGTGGCCTTTGAGACTGTCCATGTGTGGGGAGAGGGGAGATGGATTTCTTCACCCAGTCATTTTAGAAGCTATCCCCTTATGGGATGCCCCCAAACAACTAGACCCTACTCTGACATACACATGGAGTTCTCCCATCTATCCCTAAACTAAATTTCTCATTTCCATCTGCATCTTGTCATAGGGGGTTTTGTCAGATTTGTCCAGTGGGGTATACTTTTCCATATCTTTTTGACTCGTATCATCACATAACAGGGATACAACCTCCTGATGAAGGAAAGTACCCGATGGGGCGGTTGCGGTGGTTACAGCTTTCCTATACATAGGTATCACACAACATAAGATTATCAAACCCAGTATCAAAAGGCCTGCCACTACCAAACAGGCTTGTTGAAGAAATCCTTTAGGCCTCCTAACCATCCTGAGAAGAAGGAGGTATGTACTCCTGCATTTTCCTTTACTTCCTGAGCCAGATTTTTAATCTTTGTAAGGGCCACTATAGTTTTACCGTTGACTCCAGAATTCTGAGGGATATATAAGTACAACATTCTTCCCCTATCATCCCACAGACTCCACCTTTTTCAGCTAGAATCATATCAATGGCCAGTCTATTTTGAAGAGTCATTCTTGTATTGGGGCCCAGTTCCTCAACTATACCCTGGAAAGCATCTCGACTAAAGTTGATAAATCTTTGCTCGGTGTAATATATATAATTTATCCAATCTACATTGTAATTGATCTGTACAATTGGGATAAGGGAACGGAAACCCACCAAGATCTGATTTTGAGCTTTGTATTCGTCTGGGACCCCCCTTGGAACTCCTATGGAATCTATATAAACTTTGGGATCCTCAGCATAACCGGTGTGCAGCTGACCCAGACTCCTTCTCTTCCTGGATATCAGTGGAGCTATATTCTCGGGGCTATGGTTGTCAGGGTTTTCCCAGGACATAATCCTGAATTGCATTGCCAATTTTACCAAGGTACATTGCCCAGTCCAAGTCGTTGGGAGTTTGGACCTAAGTCGCCCATCCCCACAGAGCCAATACGTGTCATACATATCATGAATAAAGGCAAAAAATGGAGTAAGAAACACTTAATTTATTGCAAAAAAGTCAATTTATTTAGAAAAACGTACATGTGTACATAAAACATCACACCATGGTGAAATGACCCTAACATAAAAACTTGTAATAAACACTTAGGGCCAGAGTTTTAATGGTATAGCGGCAGGGAAAACCTGAATTGTAACAGGAATACACCCAAATGTATGGGAATACTGAGGCAGCTAACAGAACACGCATGTGCTACAATAGTGCACATTGAATATATATCGCTTGCAACTTGCGAGCATCTATCATAATAGCATGAATATAAGCTGCCACGAGAAGATTGCTTACCCTTAAAGTAATAAACAGCCGCTGACTCTGGACCTACGTGTGACCCTTGACGCGCGTTTCGCGTTTGCTTTTTCAAAAAGAGAGTAACATAAATCCACGAGAACCAGCCTTTTATATTGTGCTCCATATATGGCGTGTCCCATCTGCGCATGCGCCATGACATCATCGCCACAGGAAGTACCACCCCTCGGCATTCACATAGTGCGCACGTCACAGGGAATGCCCCGTATGACGTCAACAGACATGCGCACTAGGAAAAGAAGCCGGAGGCTCAGCGTTCCATGTGGGGAGCTCACGGAGCATGCGTCGGACATAATATCGCCAGACTGCTGCACAATGTAAACGCAGTCCAAATAGGTGCTTTGCAAAAATTCTGTGTAATAGTCCGTCGATATATTTCATGAACTTACCATGTAAAATGCTGAATTTCGGCTTTTTGGATATGTTATAGCTCAAATGTGTTACCAATGATGTCATGGCGCATGCGCAGATGGGACACGCCATATATGGAGCACAATATAAAAGGCTGGTTCTCGTGGATTTATGTTACTCCCTTTTTGAAAAAGCAAACGCGAAACGCGCGTCAAGGGTCACACGTAGGTCCAGAGTCAGCGGCTGTTTATTACTTTAAGGGTAAGCAATCTTCTCGTGGCAGCTTATATTCATGCTATTATGATAGATGCTCGCAAGTTGCAAGCAATATATATTCAATGTGCACTATTGTAGCACATGCGTGTTCTGTTAGCTGCCTCAGTATTCCCATACATTTGGGTGTATTCCTGTTACAATTCAGGTTTTCCCTGCCGCTATACCATTAAAACTCTGGCCCTAAGTGTTTATTACAAGTTTTTATGTTAGGGTCATTTCACCATGGTGTGATGTTTTATGTACACATGTACGTTTTTCTAAATAAATTGACTTTTTTGCAATAAATTAAGTTTCTTACTCCATTTTTTGCCTTTATTCATGATCTGATAGTCGGAGTGCACTTTTTATACATAGTCCTTACTCAGAATTTTATATTGTGGATATATGCTTTTGCATGTCCACGATATAAGTACTTCTCTTTTTGTACTGGTCTGTATTTATCTAACCACGTGTCATACATATATCTGGAATGGTTAGTCAATAGGGCAGATTCCAAAGTCTCGTTGTTTTTACAAAAACCATCCTCAAAGATACCCACAGGGGGGCCTGAAGAATTATCAGGGGAATAACAGGTATAGTCATTCCCAGTGACTACCACATCACCAGGGGTTTGAACCTTAATTTTACTGGCGACTAAGGGTATATAGTCAGGGCATGCACTACCATTGGACCCCTTCAGTAATCCCAGTAAGCAAAGAGTAGTATTATGGTCAGCAGGAAAAGCATGAGTATACAGATGAGTGTTTGCAGCAGCACAGGCAACACATCCTATTGATATATTTTGAACTCTAACATTATATCTGACCCATTCCAGCCAAAGGTTCTTACGGGGGTTGACCTGAGTTTCTATGGAAAATAATCTTCCCACTTGAGCCCTGGGATTGGAAGTACTTCATTAACTATTTGTTGCAAAACTTTACCATCCTGGGGTGATGTCATGGTTGCTGTGTCTGGCCCTATCTGAGGGCTTATCCCACCTCCTTTCCTCTGGGAAATATCCTTAAGCTCAATTTGGCCCCTAACTCCTCCTCTCCCTAACCACGCACCTAACACATATTTGCCAAGATCCCAGGGTTGAGGATTTTCTATGTTTAAATATAGTGGGAGACAGGTTGGGGTGCCCCCTGTCACTGGGGGAGGTATACACCCAGGAGAACTCATCTTCCCTTTCATCAGTGTCATTCTAACGAGCAGAGATCTGCCATTTATATCCTTTCTTTCCATTGCTTCCTTGGGTTTATACCCCCAATCCTCCCCTGTGTTCCATCCCACATCTGACCAATAATAACAGTTTTCATTCCCTGGGCGGGTGACACAGAGATAAAATGTCCCTTTCCCCCAAGTCTGGTGCGCTGATCCCTTGAAATCATTTCTATCACAGTTGAATATTTGGCAGAAATCGAACTTAAAGATAACCACAGGGTTGTAGTATTAACCCAAAAGGTGGGCATGCTGGCACTACTGGAGATCAGGATACAGCCCAAAAGGATATATATCAGAAACTTCATGACTGCTGACTAGTCTTGTCCTTTTTACAGTGGGAGGCATGAATCCAGGTGTTCTTGCCCTCAAGCTTCAGGGCAGTAGGAGTGGTCAGGACCACAGTGTAGGGACCCTCGAATCTGGGCTGGTGTCACGCGGTCTTATGATATGTGTACGATGTCAGTAAACTATTCTTAAAAGAACAACACTCTATACAACATATAGATTAGCAACATCAGCATGTAAATATAGAATAGATTTACCTGACACGATATCCGTTGAACTCAGGGTTAATCTTGAGGACTTGATACACTGTCACAGGAAAGAGGAGGACCGGGGGTCTAACCTGACCCTAAACTGGGGTCCTAACTAAACCCTCACCTTGGAGGTACTGATAATGGTTCAGAGGTCCAAGTCTCCAGCCTAACCCTGTCTCCTATCAGTCCCTGAACCCTGTAATCAGTCCTAAGAAGGATTCTGATTACCACCAAAGGGATATGGGCTGATCTCTGCTAAATACACAGATTAGACATATAAGACAGACTGGAGAAAACACAGACTTGCATACACACTCAAACACAGAAGGAACATAAATGATCTGGGATATTAAACTCTAAGCAAGGTGAGCTTAAAACAACTAAGGAGCTCTTTAACTTAAGTCTATACAGATACAATCCTATCTGTGGTCTGCATGAAGAATTTCACTGGCAACTCCCAACACAGACAACCAGAGATTTAAAGGAAACCAATCAACAAATAATTAATTGCAGCCGGGAGAAAACTGCACCCAGTCCCAGAACTGAGCACAGACAGAATTAACTCCCTAACTGCCAAACACAAAGAAACAGCAACTCAGCTGTGAGAAGTCAGAATGTGCAACCGCGACGATCTTCGTGGCGATGCACACATGACAGTACCCCCCCTTCTACGAGGGGCCTCCGGACCCTCAGGGCCAGGTTTGCCCGGGTGAGTTCTGTGGAAGGTCCGCACCAAACGATCTGCGTTAATGTCAGACGCAGGAACCCACGTCCTCTCCTCTGGACCATACCCCTTCCAATGCACCAAGTACTGAAGGGACCGGCGATTCAGACGTGAGTCAATGATCTTTGACACTTGAAACTCCAAGTTACCATTGACCACCACTGGAGGAGGAGGTAGAGGTGATGGTATGACTGGTGCCACGTACCTCTTAAGTAATGACTTGTGGAACACATTATGAATTTTAAACGTAGGAGGGAGGTCCAGACGAAATGCCACAGGATTAATTATGGAACTGATCCTGTACGGCCCGATGAATCTGGGGCCCAGCTTCCAGGAGGGAACTTTAAGTTTTATATTCCTGGTAGACAACCATACCAGATCGTTCACATTAAGATCTGGACCAGAAACTCTCCTCCTATCAGCCATACGTTTATAACGGTTCCCCATAGCACTCAGATTATTCAATACACCTCTCCACACTGAAGCAAGTGACGACGAGAAACGCTCCTCCTCAGGAACCCCAGAAGGGCTCCCCCCATTGAATGTACAAAACTGGGGATGAAAACCATATGCCCCAAAAAACGGGGACTTACCAGTGGACTCGCTCCGCCTGTTGTTAAGAGCGAACTCTGCCAGAGGCAAGAAAGAAGACCAGTCCTCCTGGTTCTCTGAGACAAAACACCGAAGATAAGTCTCTAAGCTTTGATTCAGACGCTCTGTCTGACCATTGGTCTGCGGATGAAAAGCCGAGGAAAATGACAATTGCATCCCCCGACGTAAACAAAATGCCCTCCAAAACTTGGACACAAACTGAGACCCCCTATCTGACACCACATCAGAAGGCAACCCATGAAGTCTCACAATCTCCCCAATGAACACCTGCGCCAGAGTTTTAGCATTAGGGAGGGCAGGAAGAGCAATGAAATGTGCCATCTTACTGAACCTGTCAACAACCACCAGTATGACAGTCTTCCCTGACGACTGAGGAAGGTCCGTGATAAAGTCCATAGACAAATGAGTCCATGGACGCTCCGGAAGTTTCAAGGGTAAGAGGGTCCCAGACGGACGGGTATGAGGGGTCTTAGAGCGAGCACAAACCCCACAGGACGCGACAAAAGTTAAAACATCTTTATTAACGTTAGGCCACCAAAACCGGCGAGAAAGGAGATCTAAAGTAGCCTTACTCCCTGGATGTCGTGCTAAAGCAGAATTATGATGTGCCTCAATAACCTTTTGTCTCAACTGATTTGGGACAAACAGTCTCCCTGGAGGTCCTGCAGGGGCGTCCCCCTGAGCCTCTAACACCTCCTCCTCAAGCTCAGAACATACAGCCGACACTACCACCCCCTCCTGAAGGATGGGAATCGGGTCATCCATTTTCCCGGCCCCTGGGAAACTGCGAGACAAGGCATCCGCCTTAACATTCTTAGATCCAGGGCGATAAGTGACAACAAAATTAAACCTGGTAAAAAACAACGACCATCGAGCTTGTCTGGAATTCAGACGCTTAGCAGATTCCAAATACAGCAGGTTCTTGTGATCAGTAATGACGGTGACCGGGTGGACTGCCCCCTCCAAAAAGTGACGCCATTCTTCAAAAGCCAACTTAATGGCCAAAAGTTCCCTATTGCCGATATCATAATTCCTTTCGGCGGACGACAATTTTTTAGAAAAGAAAGCGCACGGATGCCATTTACCAGGGGACGGACCCTGGGACAATATTGCACCCACCCCTACGTCAGACGCGTCCACCTCCACAACGAACGGCTGTGATGCATCTGGTTGGATGAGAACGGGTGCCGAAGCAAAACATTTTTTCAAAGAGGAAAAAGCTTGGCAAGCTTTGTCCGACCATTTAGAAAAATCCGTCCCTTTTCTTGTCATGTCAGTGAGAGGTTTGACAACAGATGAGAAATTACAAATAAATTTCCGGTAGTAGTTAGCAAACCCCAGAAAACGCTGCAGAGCCTTAAGATCCTCTGGCTGATCCCATTCAAGCACTGCTCTCACCTTTTCAGGGTCCATACGGAAACCGGAGGCTGACACCAAGAAACCCAAAAACTGAAGTTCCTGTACGGCGAATACACACTTTTCCAGTTTGGCGTATAGTTTATTGTCTCGCAAGATCTGCAACACCTGTCTCACATGCTCCTGGTGAGACACAAGATCTGGTGAGTAAATTAAAATGTCATCCAAATATACGACCACAAACAGCCCCACCAGATGACGAAAAATGTCATTAACAAAATGTTGGAATACTGCTTGTGCAGTAGTCAGACCAAAAGGCATGACAAGGTTCTCATAATGTCCCTCCGGCGTGTTAAACGCCGTTTTCCACTCATCCCCCTCTTTTATCCTAATCAGATTATACGCCCCCCTGAGATCCAATTTAGAGAACCATTTGGCGCCAACAATTTGATTGAAGAGATCAGGAATCAGAGGGAGTGGATACGGATCTCGAACAGTAATCCGATTAAGTTCGCGGAAATCCAAGCAAGGGCGTAGGCCTCCATCTTTTTTCTTCACAAAGAAGAACCCCGCGGCCACTGGGGAAGATGAAGGTCTAATATGCCCTTTGGCCAGACTTTCCGAAATATAATCTTTCATAGCCTGCCTCTCAGGACCAGAAAGGTTATATAACCTAGCTTTAGGTAACTTAGCATCAGGAAGTAAATTAATAGAGCAGTCATACACGCGATGAGGAGGCAACTCCTGACACCCCTCATCAGAGAACACATCCCCAAAGTCCTCCAAAAAAGGAGGCAAAGTACTAGGCACGACCGCACTGATGACTGTGTTCATGCAGTTACTTTTGCAAAACTCCCCCCATTGGCTTATATCTCTGGACTGCCAATTAATCACAGGGTTATGTTTAACCAACCAAGGAAGTCCCAACACAATAGGAGTAGGTAGACCCTCCAACACATAACAAGATAATAGTTCCCTATGTATAGCCCCTACCCGAAGGTCAATGTTATGAACCTCATGAACAAAGCTACCTTGGCCGAGAGGCCTGGCGTCAATGGAGAATATAGGGATCGGTTTGACCAATACACTCAGATGCATACCTTAGCCTGAGCAAACTGAGCGTCAACCAGATTAGCCCCGGACCCACTATCAAGAAGAACAGAAAATCTCTCCACTCTCGTACCAACCACCACCTCCACTGGTACAAGGAACTGAGAAGAACTAGCGGACGAAATACATACTCCCAGGTTGTCGTCCACCACACAACCTGGGATTAACAGTTTTCCGGCGACTTTTTGCTCAACAAGGCACGGGATGGACATCCCCAACAAAATGTCCCTCTTTCCCGCAGAAGAAACACCTTCTAGTCCTGCGGCGTACCGCCAATCCCCTCCTACGAAATGATGTCCCTCCCAACTGCATAGGCTCCTCCGAACAGACAAGGGGAACCTCAACATAAGGGACTTTAGTAGTAGGTGGAGTAACAACAGGGGGCGGAGTTACCTCGCACCTCTCCCGGAGCCGTCTATCAGTACGGATAGCTAGGGCCATAGCAGCCTCCAGTGATGGAGGAGAATCATACTGAGCCAAAACGTCCTTTAATTTGTCAGAAAGCCCATGACAAAACTGGCTCCTAAGAGCTGGGTCATTCCACTGAGTATCTGTGGCCCATCTACGGAACTCAGAAGCAAATTCCTCCGCCGGACGATCTCCCTGCTGTATCTTACGTAATTTTGTCTCAGCAAGAGAGACCCGATCTGGGTCATCATATACCAAACCCAGGGCAGTAAAAAATCGATCTACTGACTGTAGAGCCGGGGATCCCGGAGGAAGGGAGAAGGCCCAGGATTGAGGGTCCCCTTGTAGGAGCGAGATAACAATTCCCACTCTCTGCTCTTCACTCCCTGATGATCGAGGCCGAAGCCGAAAATACAATTTACATGCTTCCCTGAAGGTAAAAAATTTGTCTCGCCCACCAGTGAACCTGTCCGGGAGAGCTACTTTAGGTTCAAATCTGGTTTGCTCCGAGGGAGACAAAACTTTGGACTTAATGTCCGTCAGCTCCATGGATAATCCCTGCAACTGCAGAGCCAGCTGGGCTACTGGATCCATGGCAACTGGGAATAATTTTATGGGCCAGTGAAAATGTCACGCGGTCTTATGATATGTGTACGATGTCAGTAAACTATTCTTAAAAGAACAACACTCTATACAACATATAGATTAGCAACATCAGCATGTAAATATAGAATAGATTTACCTGACACGATATCCGTTGAACTCAGGGTTAATCTTGAGGACTTGATACACTGTCACAGGAAAGAGGAGGACCGGGGGTCTAACCTGACCCTAAACTGGGGTCCTAACTAAACCCTCACCTTGGAGGTACTGATAATGGTTCAGAGGTCCAAGTCTCCAGCCTAACCCTGTCTCCTATCAGTCCCTGAACCCTGTAATCAGTCTAAGAAGGATTCTGATTACCACCAAAGGGATATGGGCTGATCTCTGCTAAATACACAGATTAGACATATAAGACAGACTGGAAAAACACAGACTTGCATACACACTCAAACACAGAAGGAACATAAATGATCTGGGATATTAAACTCTAAGCAAGGTGAGCTTAAAACAACTAAGGAGCTCTTTAACTTAAGTCTATACAGATACAATCCTATCTGTGGTCTGCATGAAGAATTTCACTGGCAACTCCCAACACAGACAACCAGAGATTTAAAGGAAACCAATCAACAAATAATTAATTGCAGCCGGGAGAAAACTGCACCCAGTCCCAGAACTGAGCACAGACAGAATTAACTCCCTAACTGCCAAACACAAAGAAACAGCAACTCAGCTGTGAGAAGTCAGAATGTGCAACCGCGACGATCTTCGTGGCGATGCACACATGACAGTTGGAGACAGTCTCTTCTCACAAACTTTTTCACATACACAAGGTCACCAGGCGAGAAGTCGTGCACCGTGTCACCTGTAGATTCTGGGAGAGAAGCAGACACTGTAGAGTGGGTGTTAGTCAATTCTTTAGACAAAGCAATCACAAATTTTACCACTTTATCATTAGTTTCTGACAGCTCCTGGTGCCTAATTTCTCCTATCTTGGGAGGGGCACCGAACAGGATCTCATAGGGGGTCAGCCCATGTTTGGCCTGGGGAGTGTGTCTAATATGATACAGCACTATGGGAAGTAGGTCAGGCCAGGGAAGGGGGTGATCTTGCGTCATTTTCAGAAGTTGGGTTTTGATCGTGGAGTTCATTCTCTCCACCTTGCCCGAGCTGGCTGGATGGTATGGAGTATGGAGACCTAAGTCTGTTCCCAGCATGTTCCAGAGTTCCTTGTAAACACTTGCAGTGAAGGCTGGTCCTTGGTCTGACTCTATCACTTCAGGGATTCCAAATCTGCAGGCAACTTCAATGATCAGCTTTTTGGCTGTGGTTTTGGCAGTCATGTTGGTGACTGGGTAGGCTTCTGGCCAGGCAGAGAACATGTCTATAGCTACAAGGACATACTCATATTTTCCTGCCTTTGGCATCTGGATATGATCCACCTGTATTCTTTGCCAAGGGTAGTCCGGCTTGGCCAAATGTTGGAGAGGGACTCGCTCAGTGGCTGTGGGATTACATGTGGCACAGACAGAACAGGATCTTGAGTATGCTGCTACTGCAGAGGAGATCCCAGGCGCGAAGTACAACTTCTTAATACAGGCCAGAGCCTGATTCTTTCCTCTGTGGGTAGGTCCATGGGCCCATGCGGCCACAGCTGAATACATACGTCTGGGCAGACAAGGTTTTCCGCTCACTTTGTAGAAAGGAGGGTATGGGCCCGATGCAGTGGCCCCCACTGCCTGCCATTGCTTGATTTCTTCAGCAGAGGTCATCTTCTGTTCCTCCCACAACTTCTCTTCAGGTGGTCTAATCAATTTGGGGTCCACATGTGAGTCCAAATGTTCCATCTCATCATCTTCGATCATCTGTTTTCTTCTCCTTCGTCCTTGGGGTCCAAGATGGGCTTGCATGGCCTGTTCCTTGGCTTTTGCTCTAGTGAGGGCCATTGCTATGGTCCGAGGAGCTTCTTCTGTTTCTTCCATCTCTTCCTGCCACTTTGGTGACACATTCTTCATGGCTGCAGCTTTGGCAGCCTGATCTGCCAGGTGATTTCCTCTGGCTTCCTTTGAGTCCAGTTTCCCATGTGCCTTGACCTTGATGACAGCAATTTGGACAGGTTCCTCCAGAGCATGTTTCACTGGTGTTCCAGCTGCTGTAATGAAGCCTCTTGACTTCCACAAAAATCCAAAGTCTTGACAGATTCCATATCCATATCTTGAGTCTGTGTAGACATTGGCTGTTGTTCCTGCTGCAAAATGGCAGGCTTCTATCAGAGCCACGAGTTCAGCCTCTTGGGCAGACATGTGGGGTGGCAATGCCTCGGCCATGGAAACCTCAGTTTCTGTGGTAACGGCATATCCTGTGAGGAACTTGCCTTGAGCATCTGCAAAGCGGGAACCATCGGTCCATAGATGTAGTGCTGGATTTGGAAGTGGATGTGACACCATATTTTTTTGGTGCGGAAGTTTCCGATCGCAAAACTTCTAAACAGTCATGTGGCCCGGTGCAGGGATACTCTTCTTCCCCCTTAGAAGGTGGAAGCAAAGTGGCAGGATTTATACTGGTACATTTCTGGAACGTGATATTGGAAGGCAACAACAATGAACATTGAAGACGAAGGTGCCTTTGGTGCGTAAGGTGTCTGGGTGAGGTTTGTTGAAGGACAGCAGAGAGGTCATGGCCAGCTTGTATGACCAAATCATGTCCAAGAACGATGTCAGCAGACTTATCCAGTAAGGTATGGGCAGCATGCACTGCTTTGAGACATGTAGGTGCAGTACGAGCCACAGGGTCCAGGCGAGCTGAGTAGTAGCCTAGGGGCCTGTACTTTTCAGCATGACGTTGAGCCAGGACTCCAGATGCGTGTCCCCCGGATTCAGACACGAAAAGGTGAAAGGATTGAGTGTAATCCGGGATGCCTAAGGCAGGAGCAGAGATGACACTCTCCTTGAGATGCTCAAAACACCGTTTCTGTTCTTCATAGACAGATGGTTCCGGGGCATTTCGCCAGTCTGGGCCTCCATTCTTGAGACAGTCATACAGGGGTTGCATGAGTCTGGAGGCATCAGGAATCCACTGTCTGCAGTAGGTGATGAGTCCAAGAAAGGTCGCATGGCAGAGTAAGTGTCAGGGTAGAAGATCTCCCTAATTGCCTGCTTCCTTTCTTCAGTTAAATGACGGGCTCCTTGTGAGATGCAGTGACCAAGGAAGACCACCTTAAGCTGACACCATTGCACTTTGTTTTTGGATACCTTGCAGTTGGCTGTACCAAGGAACATCAATAGAGACGTAGAGGCATCCTCTATATTCTCTTCAGTTCCACAGAGCAGAAGATCATCAACGTACTGTAACAAAGTGACTTCTAGGTTTTCTTGGATCCAGGGTTCTAGGACCAATTTCATAGCCTGAGTGAACTGGTTTGGTGAGTTCTGGGCTCCCTGTGGGGTCCTGGCCCACGTGAGCTGTGATCTTTGAAAGGTGAATGCAAAGAGATATCTTGAGTCTTTGTGCAGAGGCACACTGAAGAAGGCATTTGCCAGGTCTATCACAGTGAACAAAGTAGCCGTAGTTGGTACCTGTGACAATAAAGTGTTTGGATTAGGTACCACAGGGGTCTCCAGGATAGTGGCAGCATTGACTGCTCTGAGGTCCTGCACCAGACGATACTTTGGAGGTTCTCCAGGTGCAGTCTTCTTCTTGACTGGGAACAGAGGTGTGTTGCAGGGTGATACACATCTAATTAAAACTCCTGACTTTAGGAGGGAGGCATTCTGAACTCCCAGGCCTTGTTCCTGTGCCGCTTTGAGGGGATACTGTGGCAAACGGGGGTACTGGTGACCAGGCGTAAGATATACCTTGACAGGGGGCACTTTTAGTAGGCCCACATCTTCAGGACCACTTGACCATAGAGAGTCTGGAAACAGGGATGGATCCAGAAAGGCCTCATGCTGTATTGTCATCATCATCAGAGGAAAATCTTTCAAGACATAACGATCTTCTGTCCCCTGCTGTGAATTGGGATCTTGCAAGAGGAGTTCCATACCCTGGTCTCCAAAGGTGATTATTGCTTTCATCCATTCCAGTAAGTCAGCTCCACGTAGATTAACAGGACAGGTTTCGGAGACCAGAAACCTCGTAAGTACTCCAGTAAAGGGTCCTGCAGACACTGGAACAGTGAGCGGGGAAGCAGTCCGCTGGCCTTCTACTCCTACACATGTAAGAGTTTCAGAAGATAAGGATACTGATGAAGGAAGCTGTGTAGAGGAGATGACGGAAGTGGCCGCCCCAGTGTCCACTAGAAACTTCAGAGGTTGGTGGTCCACATGTAAGGTGACTGTTCCACAGGCTGCAGAAGGATGTGTAGCCGGGAAGGTGGACACTGGTTGGCCTCCCCGAGAGAAAAAAAGGAACAGCATCCAATCCAGGTAGAAGTATGAAAAAACTTTATTCAGCCACCATAAAACACGACGTTTCGGCCATTGTTAGGCCTTTATCAAGTATACAAAATAGGGCAAAATGGTGTCCTTAAATGGTGTGGAGAAGCCAATCACCATCCAGGAACCGCCCACAGTGCAAATAGATATATAACATTTAATACAGCAATATACAATTTAAAACAGTGATCAAAGCAGAAGTAGTGACATCACAAAGAAAATACTGCAAAGTACAAAAAACAGCATATAATATTCAAGAGATTACTCCATGTAAACAGTATCACAATATCTGTCTACCAATAGATGATCTGTTCTTATACACACCCATCATAATGTTTGTACCAATCATGTGCTCACTAACTGCATCGTCCTCCATGTCCAATCAGTATCTGCTCATCAGCACTTACTCAGAGCTCTCTTCCAATCGCCCACAGGAACACAGTTCAGAAGACACATTTAGCACACCCCCCTCTGTGGTAAACAAAAGCACATGTTCAGAGGTCGTCACAGCAAAACGCTGAGTGGATCATGTGACCACCAGCGTCAGCAGACATCCGACCATGTGACCGCCAGCATCATCAAAGGTCCCGTCGCATGATGACCACATCATAGACCTCCATTTAAAGAAGTCACGGCCAAAAAGCAAAATATCACGTGATCACAGGCATCATCCGACACCCGGTCACATGATTTGATATGGGCAAAAGCAAAAAAAAAAAAAAAAAAAACGCACATGCGCAATGGGTTGTACCAGGGCTTCAGCTGGTCACATGACCATCAATGTCACAAAACCAACGGAACTATATTCAGAGCTGGCTAAAAGTGTATACCAAACACAAACCGCAGCAGAAGAGTGCTCAATACTCTAAAGGCGAGGAAACATTGAAAACTCCCAGCAAAATACAGCCAACTACAGTGTGCAGCTTACTAGTTTATACAGAAAAGGGGAGATTAACTAAATGTACAAAAAACATAAGTGATGTCATCATCAGGGATTATTAGGTCACCATGTGCTCCGATCATTCCAGATTATATTCCTAAAAAAACAACAAACACAAATAAAATATATATCTAAAAACAAACACAGAATTCAGATGCAAGAATTACCTAGCACAAATATGTAAATTATATTCTATATTCAACCCCTTTGGTTGTAATGTCCCCAAAACGGAAATCCAACGGAGTTCCTTCTGTTTGAGCAACTTAGTCCTGTCACCACCTCTCCTGAGGGGTGGAACCCCATCGATAACCCTGGTTGGCCTCCCCGTCATTGGCGTGGGGGTGGCCTTTCAGAGTAGTCATGTTGCCTGTTGTAGTTATAGTCTCCAGAGTTGTTTCTTCGGCTGGAATTTGGACAATCCCTTCGAACATGGTTAGGGCTGCCACACTCCCAGCACAACATACGACCTTCAGAGTCCCTGGTTGGTCTCCTGTCTCGGAGAGGAGGCCTTCTATCCTGCCGGTAATCCTGTCTTCTTTGCTGGGGTGGGGAGTCATCCGCAGTGCCCCTGACCATTACCCACTTAATTCCTGATTGATTCCTTGGTGACAGTGGTGGGCGACTTTCCTGTGCCTGGTAGACCATGGTGGGAATGGTGGCAGTCTTTTCCTTGGGTTTGGCCTCCTTTTCTTGTTTCTGTTGGGCTTTTTGGAAGGCCTTGACAATGGTGATAGCATCCGAAAAAGATGAACTAAACACTTCAGGGTATGTTAACAGAACCTGGTCCTTCAATTTGTCCTGAAGGCCATTGACAAAGGAGTAGACCAACAAAGTGGCTTGTGTTTTGATGTGGGGGCTATACCCCAGGTCCTCAAAGTGCATATTTAACCGGGCAGCATATTTTTCCACACTTTCATCTGTTTCCTGCTGCACATCTTGAATGGATCCGGCTTGATCAGACAGCGGTCCTGCGCCCAAGCCTTTAATTGTTTAATATACTCGAGGCCAGATTCATAAATGTTATGTGCGCCTGCCTTGGCTGGGTCCAATGCTTTTTCAATGGTGGGCAGAAAGTATTCTGTTGTCTTCACAGAGGTTATACTTGATAGATCCGTCCAGGTTGCCCCATAGGCCTTACGGGTTTGCTCCATACGCCGTGCATACTGCATAGGATATTTGTCTGGATCTGGGAGCTTAGAAACCAGAGCATCTATTTGTGTAGGCTGAAAGGCTGATACTTGACTCCTCCCATTGGTCCAGGGACAGTCCGTGAATCTGGAAGACGAGAGGCTTCCTCAGGCCCATATCCGGTGGCAACATATTCAGGTGGCAAAGGAGCACTGTCCAATGGTCGGTTAGGCATATCCATGATGTTGGGCAAAACATGGGTCAACAATTGAGCAGCCAGGGTCATGGCCCTTTCCACAGCAGGATCGTGAATGCAAACGATGCGGACAGAATCCAGTTCATGGTTAAGGGTCTGTAGGCCATCCCTTAGAGAAATCACATGTTCCTGCATACAAGGGCCAAGGGGGTATCCAAAGATACCAGAGGATATGAGTGGTATTGACAGAGTGCGTCTATTCATGTTTGGGGGGCCCAGTTTTCCTACATGGATAAGTATGGAACGGATAGCAGACCTAGGATTAACCGGGACTCTTCTGAGTTTTCGGGGTCATAGACAGGACCCACCGCATGTATGATTAGATCTACAGGTAGATCACCAGCGCTGGTCATCATGGTCTGCCCAGGCGGGAGTAGGCCATGAGTATGTACATGGTCATCACACAACCTATCAACAAGGGGGCCTGCAGCCTGTATAATCTTACGGGCTAGACCATCTTCATTGGTAAGATGGGAATTTGCAGGATTGACTATGGCACCAACTTGGTGAGTTAGGATATTCCCATAGCCTATGGACAGGGTAACAGGCCGTCTGTTTGGTCCATGGTAGATATGCGAGTGACAGGGGTGCCAGTCCTCGGGCCCCACCGGGGGAAGCCCAGTAGAAGGAGGGACCGAGGGTACAGGCCTGCCTAGCTGTCTAGGATGTGGGGTGGATTCGTCCCATCTGACACTCGGAGAGAGGGATGTCTGGGGAGCTGGTGAAAGGATTGGAGGACCCGGGGGTCTCTCACTTGTGGGCCTCTGAGGGGGTCGGGGCCTACCTCGGAGAGTGGATGTGGGTGGTGGAGTTGGTGGAGAGAGACGAGGAGGAGGTGTTAGGAAAGGAACCGCAGCCCAACCTTCCCGGGTTCTGACCCCTCCGTATCTCCCATGCGTTCACGGAGCTCCCTCATGCGCTGTTGGAAAGGAGCAGACCGAATCAGGCTTTCTATATCCGGGGCAGGAGGGGCACCCACTGGGAACAGAGGTAGTGCAGCAGCTTCCGGATTAGGAACAGAGGCAGGGGCTGAAGAACCGAGCCCTGAGACAGGGGCCTCAGCGACGGGGACTAAAACCTTTTCCGGCTGTCCGGGTGGTTGGTAGTAGGTGCCGGAAGGCGTCAGAAGGGGATATAGGCCTGACTAGGTGGTTCCGGGTGTCCCAAGATGGCCGCTGGAGGAAGTGGGAGGGGTGCTGTCTGGGGGCGTCCCACTGTTGGGTATGGAAGGGGCATTGGGCTGGGCATTACACCGGGGGCGGCCCGCTCCACAGACGCGGCAGGTCTCCACCCAGGGCGGATTCTGTTCGCCACACACACGACAAGTCCATCCCCCTGGTGATTTTACGTCGGCACCATTATAGGGCGGTGGCTGGGGGCTTGGAACCGTGACAGGCATGAGGGGTGCAGCGGCCATTTTAGTTACATCAACAAAATCACATTCTGAACGTTTAATATATCCGAACAAAGGCTCGTCACCTTCTGAACCTCCTGCACCATCTACTCTTTCCAGCCCTCGATTCTCAAATCATTTGCTACTCTAAGATGTGCCTGAGCTAGATGCAGGAGTCCCTCATCACCCAACTTTCCTTTCTTCTGTCCTACATAATCTTTCCACACTGAAGGCTGGAGTCTGCCTGTACTGGGCAGACCCATCATCTTATACAAACTCCTCACATTTTTGACAGCCTTCTTGCCTTCCCGTGACTCGACTAACTCACCAACTCCAAAGCCCCACCCTCTAACTTATGAGCCCTCCTCAACACGCTGATAAAACAGAGAGAACCTCCTCTATCTATCTCTTCCCTAACCGTGGATGGTGATTTTACAGCCCAGCTCACCGTAACACTCGAATATTCATAGCGGGATGTCTCCTAGTGAGATTCGCCTGTTTTTTAGACAAAGAGTCCTCCTCAATTTGTCACTAACTAGACCATCATGTGCGTCTTTTACCCCACTCGACACTTCAAAAATCTAAAATTTATCCCAACTATATTCTAACAGTCACGGGAGACAGCTATCTACATGAGGGTACAGTGACCGGAGGAGGAGGAAGTGGTATTCACACGAGCACACGCAGACACGCGACGTCACTCGGTCTCACTTGCTGGTTCGAAGCGTGGCGCGGGATCGCCCTCGGTCTCACCACTCGACCGGTCACCCACCCAGACCCAAATAGACAACACAGCAAGGCCAACAGTGACTGACACACACGCAAGTGGGACGCATATAAAGTATATGATCTCAACTTACCGTGTTCAACGGAGGCTGCAGTCCTCACACTCAGTCACCGCGGGCACCACCGCGAGGTCCTCAGGACGGGTCCGGACGGGTGGCAATCCACTGGCCACGCCCCACGTTGGGCACCAATTGTCGGGGTCGTTACGACAAACCACTCGTCCTCCAGTCACTCCAAATTCAGACTATGAGCATGGGTCGACCAATCAAAGAATGAGTCAGACAAATAGCTGGTTCAAACTCAGAACAAGCTCAAAAGGCTACTGACATGTAGCAACCACAGCAAGTTCTACCTTTATTTCTGCAATAAACACAAAAAGATTGGAGAGAAATGCCATATACAAATGTATAAATATTTATTAATATCAAGAGTCATATATCTCAATAATCATTAGTACATACATACATAAATGCTAAGCTCAATAAGTGGTTTGAAATGGTATGCGAGATGTTAATAGATGTAATGATACCTGTAATGCTTAGGACAGCAGGGTAAGTTGGACACACAAATCGCCAATATATAGTCCAATGCTAAATTGCATAGTGTGCCCCACTAAATAAAAATATTACAGCGCAGCAAAAAGAATGTTCCCAGAGAAAAACTTAGGTTAATATGGTTGCAAGTGCATATAGAGAAAGGGTCCGGATTCCCTAACTCAATGTCACGCTGTCTAATGATATGTATACAATGTCAGTAAACTATTAATACAGGAACAACACTCTATACAACAACTAGTATAGCAACATCAGCATGTAAGTATAGAATAGATTTACCTGACACGATATCTGCTGAACTCAGGGTTAATCTTGAGGACTTGATGAGCTGAAACAGGAAAGAGGTGGACCGGGATCTAACCTTACCCTACACTGGGGTCCTAACTAATCCCTTACCTTGGAGGTACTGATAATGGTTCAGAGGTCCAAGTCACCAACCTAACCCTGTCTCCTATCAGACCCTGAACCCTGTAATCAGTCCTAAGAAGGATCCTGACTACCACCAAAGGGATATGGGCTGATCATAGCTAAATACACAGATTAGACATATAAGACAGACAGGATAACACTCGCTTGCATACACACTCAAACACCAAAGGAACATAAATGGTCTTGGAAATAAACTCTAATCAAGTTGAGCTTAGAACAACTAAGGAGCTCACAACTAAAGTCTATACAGATTCATTCCTATCTGTGGTCTGCATGAAGGTTTCACTGGCAACTCCCCAAGCAGACAACCAGGAATTTAAAGGAAACCAATCAACAAATAATCAATTGCAGCCGGGAGAAACTGCACCCAGTCCCAGCACCGAGCACAGACAGAATTAACTCCCTAGCTGCCAAACACAAAGAAACAGCAGCTCAGCTGTGAGAAGTCAAAATGTGCAACCGCGACGATCCCCGTGGCAATGCACACATGACAGTACCCCCCCTTCTACGAGGGGCCTCCGGACCCTCAGGGCCAGGCCTGCCCGGGTGAGTTCTGTGGAAGGTCCGAACCAAACGATCTGCGTTAACATCAGACGCAGGGACCCACGTCCTCTCCTCTGGACCATACCCCTTCCAATGCACCAAGTACTGAAGGGACCGGCGATTCAGACGTGAGTCAATGATCTTTGATACTTGAAATTCCAAGCAAGGGCGTAGGCCTCCATCTTTCTTCTTCACAAAGAAGAACCCCGCGGCTACTGGGGAGGATGATGGTCTAATATGCCCTTTGGCCAGACTTTCAGAAATATAATCTTTCATAGCCTGCCTCTCAGGACCAGAAAGATTATACAACCTAGCTTTAGGCAACTTAGCATCAGGAAGGAGAATAATAGAGCAGTCATACACGCGATGAGGAGGCAACTCCTGACACCCCTCCTCAGAGAAAACATCCCCAAAATCCTCCAAAAAAGGAGGCAATGTACTAGGCACGACCGCACTGATGACTGTGTTCATGCAGTTGCTTTTGCAAAACTCACCCCATTGGCTTATTTCTCTGGACTGCCAATTAATCACAGGGTTATGTTTAACCAACCAAGGTAGTCCCAACACAATGGGAGTAGGTAGACCCTCCAACACATAACAAGATAATTGTTCCCTATGTATTGCCCCTACCCGAAAGTCAATGTTATGAACCTCATGAACAAAGCTACCTTGGCCGAGAGGCCTGGCGTCAATGGAGAATATAGGGATCGGTTTGACCAATACACTCAGATGCATACCTTGAGCCTGAGCAAACTGAGCGTCAACCAGATTAGCCCCGGAACCACTATCAAGAAGAACAGACAATCTCTCCACTCTCGTACCAACTACCACCTCCACTGGTACAAGGAACTGAGAAGAACTGGCGGATAAAATACATACTCCCAGGTTGTCGTCACCACACAACCTGGGATTAACAGTTTTCCGGCGACTTTTGGCTCAACAAGGCACGGGATGGACATTCTCCAACAAAATGTCCCTCTTTCCCGCAGAAAAAACATCTTCTAGTCCTGCGGCGTACCGCCAATCCCCTCCTACGAAATGATGTCCCTCCCAACTGCATAGGCTCATCCGAACAGACAAGGGGAACCTCAACATAAGGGACTTTAGTGGTAGGTGGAGAAACAACAGGGAGTGGGGTTACCTCACCCCTCTCCCGAAGCCGTCTATCAGTACGGATAGCTAAGGCCATAGCAGCCTCCAGAGAAGGAGGAGACTCATACTGAGCCAAAACGTCTTTTAATTTATCAGAAAGCCCATGACAAAACTGGCTCCTAAGAGCTGGGTCATTCCACTGAGTATCTGTGGCCCATCTACGAAACTCAGAAGCAAATTCCTCTGCCGGACGATCTCCCTGCTGTATCTTACGTAATTTTGTCTCAGCAAGAGAGACCCGATCTGGGTCATCATATACCAATCCCAGGGCAGTAAAAAATTGATCTACAGACAGTAGAGCCGGGGATCCCGGAGGAAGGGAAAATGCCCAGGATTGAGGGTCCCCTTGCAGAAGTGAGATAACAATTCCCACTCTCTGCTCCTCACTCCCTGATGATCGAGGCCGAAGCCGAAAATATAATTTACATGCCTCCCGGAAGGTGAAAAATTTGTCTCACCCACCAGTGAACCTTAGGTTCAACTCTGGTTTGCTCCAGGGGAGACAAAACTTTGGACTTAATGTCCGTCAGCTCCATGGATAATCCCTGCAACTGCAGAGCCAGCTGGGCTACTGGATCCATGGTAACTGGAGATAATTTTTATGGCCAGTGAAAATGTCACGCTGTCTAATGATATGTATACAATGTCAGTAAACTATTAATACAGGAACAACACTCTATACAACAACTAGTATAGCAACATCAGCATATAAGTATAGAATAGATTTACCTGACACGATATCTGCTGAACTCAGGGTTAATCTTGAGGACTTGATGAGCTGAAACAGGAAAGAGGTGGACCGGGATCTAACCTTACCCTACACTGGGGTCCTAACTAATCCCTTACCTTGGAGGTACTGATAATGGTTCAGAGGTCCAAGTCACCAACCTAACCCTGTCTCCTATCAGACCCTGAACCCTGTAATCAGTCCTAAGAAGGATCCTGACTACCACCAAAGGGATATGGGCTGATCATAGCTAAATACACAGATTAGACATATAAGACAGACAGGATAACACTCGCTTGCATACACACTCAAACACCAAAGGAACATAAATGGTCTAGGAAATAAACTCTAATCAAGTTGAGCTTAGAACAACTAAGGAGCTCACAACTAAAGTCTATACAGATTCATTCCTATCTGTGGTCTGCATGAAGGTTTCACTGGCAACTCCCCAAGCAGACAACCAGGAATTTAAAGGAAACCAATCAACAAAAAAATCAATTGCAGCCGGGAGAAACTGCACCCAGTCCCAGCACCGAGCACAGACAGAATTAACTCCCTAGCTGCCAAACACAAAGAAACAGCAGCTCAGCTGTGAGAAGTCAAAATGTGCAACCGCGACGATCCCCGTGGCAATGCACACATGACACTCATATCAGGTAACTGCTGCTGCCTTAATCAATAATAAGACTCACCCATGCTGGCACTAGGATACAGGGACGCGCCCCGATGCGCGTTTCGCACTGGCTTCTTCGGGGGGCTTGTTGCAACTAAAACGCTCATACCAGCCTGCTAAGTACCCACCATTAGATTACAAAAGGACTGACACATGTGGACATCGTGTCCATGAACTCCCGGCGACGTCACCAGGCCGACGCGCTCCACGGGTGCACCCCTATGATGTAGGTGGAGCGCGAGCAGACCCAAGGACGCCGCAGGGGGAAATGGAGGCGGAGTCAGGAAAAGGACATGCGCAGAGTATCTAAGAACAGATGAAGACATCGCTAGTAAGGGCAGAATCTGCCCATAGACGCATCTAATTTACAGATATCGCGATTATACTTATTAAGAGGAGATATCGAATATTATAAGGAAACCTATCATGGGGAAGGGGTTACAATAATGGCCAATAGATGAAATACCAACGATCAGAATGATCGGGGTTCGCCCTAATCCAAATAGGTAAATATGAATCAATGCTGGATATATGGGGACCCAACTAATACGAAACATTATTTGTCACGAATAAAAAGCATTATTACATAGTGTAGATGTATATAAAGAATAACAATATCATAATGCATTAGCAAAATAATATCACACCCCCATAATGATATAATGTGACATCACAGACTTAATGCATAAAAGTCCATAGATTACATAGTCATTCATCATAAATGTATAGCGCGATCCCATTCTGAATCCAGCGCATAAGCGATGTGGGAAAATATACGTCTTCACCCGTGAAACACGATGCATGTGTAGTCCGAGTTCTCCAAAGGGAAGGGAAAAGGGAGCAAGCAGTCACAAATCAGACACATTTCATTCCAATATTGCAGTAACTAGATAATGAAAAAATATGTACAAGGTGAATATATAATGTGCACACAAAAAATATGTAAAATAAAAATAAAAAATGAAAAATAATCGAATAAAAAGTCACGGATGTGGAGAGACACTAGAGATACGATGCAAAACTCAATTGTTCGTTAAGACCCCTAGGTGTTATTGTATTAAGTATAACAATCCAACGACATTCTCTTTGTGCCAAAACATGGCTACTGTCACCACCCCGAATTCCGAGGCTGACATGATCAATTCCTTTAATTTTTAGGTCATCAGACCTGCAGTTATGTTTGAGCCGAAAGTGACGCGGGATTGTTTTGAGTGACTCAACGTCCTCCACGTCACGGGCAGCCTCAATATCTCTAACATGTTCACATGTTCTAACGCGCAACTCTCTAGTGGTCAAACCAACATATATAAGATTGCACGTACAGCTAGCGTAGTATACCACATGTGTTGTAGAACATGTGATATAGTTTCTAATGGTAAAGTTCTTGAGGCCGTCCGATGACGTGAAAGACGTAGCCCTCGTATGATTACGGCAAGCCCGGCATCTCCCGCATGGGTAAAATCCAGTAACTCTCTCCCCCATATTAAATATGGGTTGAGATTTGACCACATAGTGGCTTGAGACCAATGTGTCCCTGAGATTTTTACTCCTTTTAGCCGTCATTTGTGGAAAGGATGGAAGGCGTTGTTGAAGCTGAGAATCGGTCATAAGTATCAGCCAATGTTTAGCAAGTATTTTACGCATTTTATCCCATTGTTGATTATACGTTGAGATAAACCTTATAACCCCCTCTGTTTTATTTGTTTTTTTGGGGACACTACTCAATAGGTCTCTTCTCCTAGTGTTCTTAGCTCTCAGGTATCCCCTTTTAATACATAGATTGCTGTAGCCCCGATCCCTGAACCTCTGCCCAAGATCCATAGCTTGTTTGTCGAAAAGTGCATCGGTGGCACAGATCCTCCGAACCCGGAGGAATTGGCCTGTGGGTATCCCCTGATGGTGGCGGCCGGATGTGATGATGATGCGTGTAGGAGAGAATTAACAGATGTAGACTTACGGTATAAATCCGTTTCAAAACATCCATCAGCTCCCACCTTAATTTCAAGATCCAGAAAGGTGACACTAGATGTGTCATACGAATAAGTGAGTTTGATGTTGAAGTCGTTGCGGTTCAGACTCACCATAAAATCATTTAATTCATTCGTGGAACCTTGCCACAAGAAAAAAATTATCATCTATATAGCGGTACCACCCCAAAATTTGGGGGGCAGCCTCTGCGCCATCCAACAGCAAACCCCTCTCCCAAAAGCCGAGAAAGAGGTTTGCATAGGAGGGCGCACAGGCCGCCCCCATGGTGGTACCGCGTCTCTGTAAATAAAACCGGTTTTTAAAAGTAAAAAAGTTGTGGGTGAGAATGAACCGCAACAAGTCAAGAACCAATTCACGTAAATCCGGGTCCAGATTGCTGGCTTCCAGATAAAATTGCGTAGCTGCAAGACCATGTATGTGATGGATCGATGTATATAAAGATTCAACATCGGCCACCACCATCAGGGTGTTGGATTCCATATAAAGACCATCTAACCGTCTCAGGACGTCCGTCGTGTCTCTGACAAAGGAGGGGAGCGTCTCCACCTGGGGTTGTAGATAGTGTTCTATAAAGGTACAGATTGGATCGCGTTAGATGGTCTTTATATGGAATCCAACACCCTGATGGTGGTGGCCGATGTTGAATCTTTATATACATCGATCCATCACATACATGGCCTTGCAGCTACGCAATTTTATCTGGAAGCCAGCAATCTGGACCCGGATTTACGTGAATTGGTTCTTGACTTGTTGCGGTTCATTCTCACCCACAACTTTTTTACTTTTAAAAAACGGTTTTATTTACAGAGACGCGGTACCACCATGGGGGCGGCCTGTGCGCCCTCCTATGCAAACCTCTTTCTCGGCTTTTGGGAGAGGGGTTTGCTGTTGGATGGCGCAGAGGCTGCCCCCCAAATTTTGGGGTGGTACCGCTATATAGATGATAATTTTTTTCTTGTGGCAAGGTTCCACGAATGAATTAAATGATTTTATGGTGAGTCTGAACCGCAACGACTTCAACATCAAACTCACTTATTCGTATGACACATCTAGTGTCACCTTTCTGGATCTTGAAATTAAGGTGGGAGCTGATGGATGTTTTGAAACAGATTTATACCGTAAGTCTACATCTGTTAACTCTCTCCTACACGCATCATCATCACATCCGGCCGCCACCATCAGGGGGATACCCACAGGCCAATTCCTCCGGGTTCGGAGGATCTGTGCCACTGATGCACTTTTCGACAAACAAGCTATGGATCTTGGGCAGAGGTTCAGGGATCGGGGCTACAGCAATCAATGTATTAAAAGGGGATGCCTGAGAGCTAAGAACACTAGGAGAAGAGACCTATTGAGTAGTGTCCCCAAAAAAACAAATAAAACAGAGGGGGTTATAAGGTTTATCTCAACGTATAATCAACAATGGGATAAAATGCGTAAAATACTTGCTAAACATTGGCCGATACTTATGACCGATTCTCAGCTTCAACAACGCCTTCCATCCTTTCCACAAATGACGGCTAAAAGGAGTAAAAATCTCAGGGACACATTGGTCTCAAGCCACTATGTGGTCAAATCTCAACCCATATTTAATATGGGGGAGAGAGTTACTGGATTTTACCCATGCGGGAGATGCCGGGCTTGCCGTAATCATACGAGGGCTACGTCTTTCACGTCATCGGACGGCCTCAAGAACTTTACCATTAGAAACTATATCACATGTTCTACAACACATGTGGTATACTACGCTAGCTGTACGTGCAATCTTATATATGTTGGTTTGACCACTAGAGAGTTGCGCGTTAGAACATGTGAACATGTTAGAGATATTGAGGCTGCCCGTGACGTGGAGGACGTTGAGTCACTCAAAACAATCCCACGTCACTTTCGGCTCAAACATAACTGCAGGTCTGATGACCTAAAAATTAAAGGAATTGATCATGTCAGCCTCGGGATTCGGGTGGTGACAGTAGCCGTGTTTTGGCACAAAGAGAATGTCGTTGGATTGTTATACTTAATACAATGACACCTAGGGGTCTTAACGAACAATTGAGTTTTGCATCGTATCTCTAGTGTCTCTCCACATCCGTGACTTTTTATTCGATTATTTTTCATTTTTTATTTTTCATTTTTTATTTTTATTTTTATTTTACATATTTTTTGTGTGCACATTATATATTCACCTTGTACATATTTTTTCTTTATCTAGTTACTGCAATATTGGAATGAAATGTGTCTGATTTGTGACTGCTTGCTCCCTTTTCCCTTCCCTTTGGAGAACTCGGACTACACATGCATCGTGTTTCACGGGTGAAGACGTATATTTTCCCACATCGCTTATGCGCTGGATTCAGAATGGGATCGCGCTATACTTTTATGATGAATGACTATGTAATCTATGGACTTTTATGCATTAAGTCTGTGATGTCACATTATATCATTATGGGGGTGTGATATTATTTTGCTAATGCATTATGATATTGTTATTCTTTATATACATCTACACTATGTAATAATGCTTTTTATTCGTGACAAATAATGTTTCGTATTAGTTGGGTCCCCATATATCGCAGCATTGATTCATATTTACCTATTTGGATTAGGGCGAACCCCGATCATTCTGATCGTTGGTATTTCATCTATTGGCCATTATTGTAACCCCTTCCCCATGATAGGTTTCCTTATAATATTCGATATCTCCTCTTAATAAGTATAATCGCGATATCTGTAAATTAGATGCGTCTATGGGCAGATTCTGCCCTTACTAGCGATGTCTTCATCTGTTCTTAGATACTCTGCGCATGTCCTTTTCCTGACTCCGCCTCCATTTCCTCCTGCGGCGTCCTTGGGTCTGCTCGCGCTCCACCTACATCATAGGGGTGCACCCGTGGAGCGCGTCGGCCTGGTGACCTCGCCGGAAGTTCATGGACACGATGTCCACATGTGTCAGTCCTTTTGTAATCTAATGGTGGGTACTTAGCAGGCTGGTATGAGCGTTTTAGTTGCAACAAGCCCCCCGAAGAAGCCAGTGCGAAACGCGCGTCGGGACGCGTCCCTGTATCCTAGTGCCAGCATGGGTGAGTCTTATTATTGATTAAGGCAGCAGCAGTTACCTGATATGAGTTAGGGAATCCGGACCCTTTCTCTATATGCACTTGCAACCATATTAACCTAAGTTTTTCTCTGGGAACATCCTTTTTGCTGCGCTGTAATATGTTTATTTAGTGGGGCACACTATGCAATTTAGCATTGGACTATATATTGGCGATTTGGGTGTCCAACTTACCCTGCTGTCCTAAGCATTACAGGTATCATTACATCTATTAACATCTCGCATACCATTTCAAACCACTTATTGAGCTTAGCATTTATGTATGTATGTACTAATGATTATTGAGATATATGACTCTTGATTAGTGTTGAGCGATACGATACTGCAAATATCGGGTATCGGCCGATATTAGCTGTATCGGGCTTTCGATTCCGAGTACCGATATTTTCGTCATATCGGATACCGGAATCGGGATTGTCACTGTCACTGTCTGTGTCCGTCGGTCGGGTCTGTCACTGTCAGTGTCCGTCGGTCGGGTCTGTCAGGAGTCAGCGGCACTTACCTGGCAGAAGATCTCCGCGGTCATGGCCTGGACTGCTTCATGGCCGCCATCCTCTTCTCCCCGGCGGTCACATGCAGTTTCTCGCGATAACTGCAGTGACTGCTGGGTAATCCCGGCCGTAAAGCAGTCAGTCCGATGACGTCACCGCCGGGGAAGCAGGTAATCAGCTGTGCTGCGTCGCGATGACAGGCTCTGCCTGTCATTGCGATGTAGCAGAGCTGGATCGTCGTGGGACAGTCGTTACTATGGACTGCGTCGGACAGGTGGTATACTGCTGGTTTGTTTTTTTTCTTTTTTCTACAGGAGATCGATGGCGTCGCAGGAATGGGAGTACAATAAAAGAAATGAAAACTGTGTTGTCTCTTTTATTTCATTAAAATACTTTTTTCTTGCTTTGTCTTTTTTTTATGCATTTAATAACTTTGGGATTAATAATGGATCGGTGTCTTATTGACGCCTCTCCATTATTAACCGGGCTTATTGTCACCGTGCAATCAACGGTGACATTAACCCCTTATTACCCCACTTGCCACCGCTACAGGGCAGTGGGAAGAGCCGGGTAAAGTGCCACAATTGGCACATCTTTTGATGCGCCAAATGTGGGGCTGCTGTAGCCTGGTATTATCAGGCTGTTGAGGGCCAAAATCCATGGGCCTTGACAGTCTTTTAATACCAGGCCGCAGCAGTATGCATTTTACTTGGCTGGTTAACAAAAATAGGGGGACCCCTACGCCGTTTTTTTTTTCGAGGGGATCCGCTATTTTTGTTAACCAGCCAAGCTAAGCAGACTGCTGTGGCCTGGTATTATCAGGCTTGCAAGGTCCATGGATATTGGATCCTTACCAGCCTGAAAAACCAGGCCTCAGCAGTCTGCTTCATCTGGCTGGTTAACAAAAATAGGGGGGACCCCACGCCAATTTTTTTCGAGGGGATCCCCTATTTTTGTTAATCAGCCAAGATATGCAGACTGCTGTGGCCTGGTATTATCAGGCTGGCAAGGTCCATGGATCTTTGCTCCTTAACAGCCTGAAAATCCAGGCCTCAGCGGTCTGCTTCATCTGGCTGGTTAACAAAAATAGGGGGACCCCACGCCATTTTTTATTCGAAGGGAACCCCTATTTTTGTTAATCAGTTCCCTCTGACGTCACTGATTGTGTCCCTGGCTGACCTGAAGTGAAAGTGGAAAGCAATCAATTAAGCTTTCCACTTCCTCTCCTGTCAGCCAGGAGAGGAACTTATTCATTTGGGGGTTTACTGTGAGGCTGCAGCATTAGCTGCGGTCCCTGCAGTAAACATTAACCCTTTCTGAAGGATTACACCATGGGACCTGACTGTGCATGGGATAGGTAAGAATAATTTTGCTTTTTTATTTTATTTTTATTACAGGAAATGGTTTTTGCAGTCAAATAAAAGATGGTCAAAAACGTGTCTTTATTTCATTAAAATGATTTTTATTTAAAGTGTGTGTGTTTTACTTTTATTTCATGCAATAGGATTAATAATTGATAGTTGTCTAATTGACAGCTCTCAATTATTAACCTGGCTTAAGGTCACCTTTCAATTGCAATGTGGCTTTAACCCCATATTAACCCATTCGCCACCGCTACAGGGCAATGGGAATAGACGGGCAAAGTGCCAGAAAGGGCGAATCTAACTATAGATTTGTCTTTTCTGGGGTGTCTGGGGCAGATGTTAGTAGCCAGGGGGGGCCAAAAATAATGGTCCCTCTCTGGGCTATTATTATCTGCCCCCATTCGCTGGCTTTGTCTGTCTGGTTGCGAAAATAGGGCGGGAGCCCACGCATTTTTTTTAAACAATTTTACACCTCATATATATATATATATATATATATATATATATATACATGTCATTGAATTTGTGACACATATATATATATTTATATTTATAGTTCATACACTTCTACATAGTATAATAGCCGCTAATTCAATTGCAGGCTTTTGTGAAAATGCAGAACCCGACATGAAATGACACTTGGTGTACATAGGGTTAACCATGTCTTTTCATGTCCTTTGCTATCTGATTTGCACAAACAATTACATCAGTTTATGTGTGCAAAATTTCACACCTGTAGGGGTTAATTAAAGGTGTAAATTCGTAGCAAAAAAGTTCGTTTTTTTTACAAAGAATTTACACCTTTAATTAACCCCTGCAGGTGTGAAATTTTGCACACATAGACTGATGTAATTGTTTGTGCAAATCAGATAGCAAAGGACATGAAAAGACATGGTTAACCCTATGTACACCAAGTGTCATTTCATGTCGGGTGCTTCTGTCTTTTCACAGAAGCCGGCTTTACCCGGCAATTGAATCAAAGGATATTTTACTATGTAGAAGTGTATAAACTATACATATATGTATATATATATATGTCACAATGACATGTATATATATATATATATATGTATTCTATGTGTGTATATTTAGTGTTTACAAGGAAATAAAGGTTTTTTTTAGTTGCGATATTTTGTTCCCATAGACTTACATGGGACTTCCGGTATCGGAATCGGATATCGCCAATATTTAGTGATATCGGCGATACCATTCCGATCCGATATTTTTAGATATCGAGCAGTATCGCTCAACACTACTCTTGATATTAATAAATATTTATACATTTGTATATGGCGTTTCTCTCCAATCTTTTTGTGTTTATACGTATTTAGTGGAGTGCCATTGGGATTTTTTCTCCCCTCCTTCTTCTGTAGTCCTTTCTGGACTACCTCTAGCCATGCATATTTGAGCTTTTAGTCTGAGACTATGTTTTCTACTACTTTATTTCTGCAAGCATGAGATTATATACACAGGATGACAGGGTGGAGTAAAGGGCTAATGGGGCAGGGTAAACTGTGTATGTCTAGCATCTGGCCATCTCTGATTGGTTCACATTCCATAGGTCTTGTATCCAGGCAGACTGTGGTGACGTCATGTTCAGCTGATGTAACATTTCCTGGAACTGTAGATGCATTTCTCAGAAATAGGTGTTGGCCAATGCTGGCACCATCTTAGCTTAAGTTTAGTTTCTGATACAATACTCGACAAGGAAAACTTATTGTTTCAAAATAGTAGCAAAACACATATAAGCATATAAAAGTAGAAAAATATATTTTACCTTGACAAAGTCACATATATAATAAGGAGAGGAGCTTTCCCTGGTGGCGAGTTAAGGCATAAGCCTTTTTTGAATATCAGCCTGTGAGGCAACACTGTGAGGCAACATTGTGAGGCAACACTCAGGCAACACTGAGTCAAACAGTGTGAGGCAACATTGCAAAGATGGATCAAATTGAGCACACTGCTGCACGTAGAGAAGCGAATCGCATACGGATGCGTAACCTATGTCTTAATGAAACAGAAGACGAACAAAATTGTAGAAGAACTGCTGATGCAGCCCGACAGAGGGCGGCCAGAGCAAGAGAAACGAATAAAGCAATGCACAAAGTAATACACATATTTCACAAAATAGAGAACAAGCTTGAATATGTGTCCAAAATGCAAGAGACACTGACGACGGCAAGTTACATTTGCCGCTAGAGGACTTCTCAATCAAATTGATGAGATATGTATTGAAGAGCACTATGCTGGCAAACTGACATTTCAATGTCAGTTCTGCCAATCTAAAAATTTCAAAGACGAAATGGCGCAGGACAAAACATTCCGTTCCTACTGCGAGAGGGCGCATCCAATTACGTCCCATTCGTATGGATGATCAATTAGTCATGTTGATAAAAGGAGAACATCAGCACTCCAATAACTTTATGGCTAATATAAGGCAATACAATAGCTCGCTTGCTTTGGCATCAATGGGAGCACAAATAGCGCCACCTCCTGGGCATGGTCCATACTGTTTTTGAATTCATGGACAAATTTACCACAGAACTGCCCCATTGCATCCCGCTGTGGGTAGTACTCCCAAGTTTGCTCAGATTTATATATTGGACAGTGAAGAAGCATTAAGTACAAGAAGTCAAGCAAATAAAAAGTGCCTCCCAGCACTACTGTCTTCTCTTGGAGAGAAAATGAAAGCAATTAACCCACTCGCAAGAGCCTTCACAATGATGAGGGAATTTGAAATATAGGAAGAGAGGATTGCTGAATTAGAAAATCGCGATCTACTCGAAATAACAATTTCAATTCTAAATGACTACAATGATTACCAGAGGCGCTACAATGCACCAAGGTGCAATGAAATAACTAATTTATCAAAACGCAATGGGAGAACCCCCATTTAATAGGTACATCAGAGTTCACCTTAAAAGTGAAAACCAAACAGTTCAAATCAGCTTTTGTCACTGAAAGTGGGATACAGTGACATATCCACTTCTATTCCCATATGGGGACAGTGTATAGACAATAAATTTGACAACTCCAATTGCCCTAAGTGTGCAACATCAAGGAATTGGTGACATTCATCTACCATCCATATCAGTGGATCAAGATCGACAAGAAAAAATCACCCTGTTGTAGTAATCTGCATACAGGCTTGCCATTCGTGACAAGTTCAATCCCCTTTTAAATGCTGGGAAGTTGACACAACAATTTATCGTTGACAGTTACGTCACAATTGAAACCGACAGGATTGAATACATAAAACAAAATCAAAAGGCATTATGCGTCATCATTTAAGCCGGCATTATGGATCACATCCATAATGCTGCGTTACACCAAGGGCTACAAGCTGGGACACCAGTAATTTTACCGACCACTTTCATTGGAAGCCCAAGAGCTATGCAGCAAAATTACCAAGACGCCATGACAATTGCCTGAAAATTTGGAAAGCCAGACCTTTTTGTTACGATGATCTGTAACCCAAAGGGAAATAAATTACTGAAAACTTAGAACGATGGCAAAGTTCACACCAGATTTGGTTGCACGAGTAATTAATATCAAACTCCAAGCCGTGCTTAATGAGATTTTGAAAAAACACATTTTTGGCCGTGTAGTTGCCTATGTGCATGCAATAGAATTTTAAAAGTGTGGACTGCCACACATTCACATGCTCTTAATCCTCGGACAGGATGATAAACAGAGGGACAAAGAAGTAATTGATGAATTGGTCTCTCTGCTGAAATCCGAAATGAGCTTTTCATACACAAAGTAGGAGTGGCAGGAGAGGTACACCAGGTATTTACATTTGCTGTTAGTCTGCACATACACCAGTCTGGTACGTGGGTATATCTGTTAGGGTTCAAGTTCCCGCTGCTGCACAAGGGGAGTCTCGAACTAGTCCCGCTGCGGTCCCCATCCATCTCAGGATGCAGTGGAGCCTGCTCAGCAAAGACGTCGGTCCCAGCGTCTCGCCCAGTCTAATACTGTGCAGACACTTGCTGCTGCCTCTCCAGGTTCTGCTATTGTAGCCAGTACTGGTCAGCGGCGAACAGACGTCTTTAGGACTAAGTCCTTTGTTGCTTCATCTGAGCATGCCCAGGACAAGATCTCCCATTGGAGATCAGGGGTCACATGCTCAGATACAGCTGCCACTCCTATTGGTCCTTCAGGAAGGTCCTGTGGCTGTTGATGCTCTGAAGCAGCTTCCCATTGGTCATTCCTGGAAGGTCTTTTTCTCGTGGCTGCTATAAAAGGCTGTCCTTCCGCCTCATCGTCCTATCGACCTCTTGCCTGGAGCTGGGTCTGTGCAGAAGAAGAACGGAGAATTAAGTACGTGCATTGATTATAGGGGTCTCAACACTATCACCGTAAAAAATAAGTATCCTTTGCCGCTAATCTCTGAGCTCTTTGACAGGCTTCGGGGAGCAAGGGTATTTACTAAGCTAGACCTGCGAGGTGCGTATAATGCGAAGTTGGAGAAGTGCATGTTTGAGCAGGAGTCTCTACCTTTCCTGGGCTATATCATCTCCGCCCAGGGATAGGCTATGGATCCTGCCAAACTACAGGCTGTAATGGATTAGCAAGAACCCCACTCCCTTAAAGCGATGCAGCGCTTTATGGGGTTCATTAACTACTATCGTCAATTCATTCCCCACTTCTCTACTTTGGTAGCTCCCTTGGTAGCCCTCAACAAGAATGGAGCTAATCCCAAGTTGTGGTCAGAGGAGGTCACCAAGGCGTTCTCCTATATCAAGTCGCATTTTGCCAGTGCTCCCATCTTACATAGCCCCGATGTCGATAAACCGTTAATTTTAGAGGTGGATGCCTCTTCTGTTGGTGCTGGAGCAGTCCTTTTTCAAAAGGATGCCCAGGGTCGGAAGCATCCCTGCTTCTTCTTTTCCAAGACCTTTAAACCAGCAGAGAGGAATTATTCCATCGGGGACAGAAGTTGACCTTCTCCGAGTGGAGACATCTTCTGGAGAGGGCTCGCTTCCCCTTCCAAGTGTTCACAGACCACAAGAACTTGGTGTATTTGCAGACAGCCCAGCAGCTAAATTTCCGTCAGGCCAGATGGTCATTGTTCTTCTCCCGGTTCCATTTCACCCTCCATTTCCTCTCCGGAGAGAAGAACATTCGCGCCGACGCTCTATCTCGCTCCGTGGTGTCTCTGAGGAGGTGGAGGAGGAGCCTCGGCTTATTGTCCCCACAGAGAGCCTAAGAACGGTGGCTCCGGTTTTCGCTTGAGTCTGTAGCTCCGGGCAAGACTTTTGTGCCCACCAATTTGCGACCAGAAGTACTCTCTTGGGCAAATTCGTCCAGGGTGGGTGGACATTTTGGGACAAAAAGGACTTCTGAGTTGCTAGCGAGGAAATACTGGTAGCTGCAGATGGCCCGTGACGTCAGGGATAGTGTTGAGCGATACTGCTCGATATCTAAAAATATCGGATCGGAATGGTATCGCCGATATCACTAAATACCGGAAGTCCCATGTAAGTCTATGGGAACAAAATATGGCAACTAAAAAAACACTTTCTTTCCTTGTAAACACAAAATATACACACTTAGAATACATATATATATATATATATATATATACATGTCATTGTGACATATATATATACATATATTTATAGTTTATTCACTTCTACATAGTAAAATAGCCTCTGATTCAATTGCCGGGTAAAGCCGGCATTTGTGAAAAGACAGAAGCACCCGAGGTTCCAGTGGCCACAGAGATGTTGCATCGCACCCAGCGAACAGGATTCAGAAGCTCGCTATAAGCGAGTCCTGTGTGCCTTAATTGAACTGTTTTTTTTGCTTGAGAATTGCAAAAATCATCATAGACTGTATTTGCCATTTTTCCGTCATATCTGCGCCACGAGGCACAGGTAAAGAATAAGGGGGTGCTCTCGTGGGCGTACACTCACTCCGTGGCGCGAAAACGATGTCCGCACACTCTAAATGTTACTGCAATGTAAGATCGTGCCCCACAGCTCTGGAGTTCCGCCTCCTCATCCTCCTCAGTGGGCGTAAACGAACGCGAAGGTCCCGCCTCCCTACAAAAGATGTCGCCTCTCCTGATGCTAATGACACATGTGTTTTTGTTGAGATGGCGAATGGACGTGAGCAGAAGTGGGAAGGGATGGAGGAGTCAGAGCTCTCCCCCCACGGAAGCGACCCGATCGCCACGGAGCCACCGTTTGGCACCCGGCCTGGAAACCCTCCTACGCTGGAAGAAGCGAGAGAGACCTGGCCCGGCACCGGGAGGAGGTCACCAGGATGGAAGCGATTGGAGCGGCGCCAATCCCTCTTACCCCCTGAAGTGTCTGTACCGGAAGGTGAGGCACCCGTTCCAGTAGAGGAAGCCATGCGGGCATCTCAGCCCTTGCAATCTGAACCGGTTGCCAGTATCTCAGTGGAGGCACCCGTTCCAGTACAGAAGGCCGTGCGAGCATCCCAGCCCTTGCAATCTGAACCGGTTGCCAGTATCTCAGTGGAGGCACCCGTTCCAGTACAGAAGGCCGTGCGGGCATCCCAGCCCTTGCAATCTGAACCGGTTGCCAGTATCTCAGTGGAGGCACCCGTTCCTGACAGAAAGGCCGGCGGCACCACCTGCAACTGAACGTCCGTCCTGGAGGCACTTCTCAGAAACGCCACCGCACCCCGATCCGCTGTCTGCCCCCGTCGCTGAAGCAGAAGAAGCGACACCCGTCCTCATGGAGGAGGCCGCGCAGGCACCAGAGCACTACCTGCCTGTACCGGAGCCCCGACCGTCATCTGTTCCAGAGCCGGCTGCTTCCGCCACAGGTGAGCGCCGCCAGGACTGGCGGGCGCCAGGAGAGCTGCCGCAAACCGGACATCGTAAGCTGGCATTTGATGGTGGAGACATGGAGCAGCTGGTGGAGGAGAATTACAACCGGCGTCAGGAGGAAGAGTGGAGACGTCGGGAGCGGGAAGCAGAGCGACAAAGGGAGCAGAGAGAATCCCAAAAGCTTCGGCAACGTCACCTGGAGAAGGACCTGGCAGAGAAGGCACGTATGAGAAAGGATAAAAGTACGGTGAGGGAGCCGCGGCGTAAGGGTGCAGTACAGAACTTTAAGTTAAAAGGTGGTTGGGGCTTCATCCAGGAGCCTGGACTTTATTTAGAAGTCTTTGTGAACCGGCGGGACGTGGAGGCTCACCTCCCAGAAGGACACCCGGGGAGGGACCTGTTGCGAGGAGACTTGGTGACTTACACCCGACACTGGGGTTACAATGGATGGTACGCCCTAAATGTCACCAGGTGCGACCCCTACTCCCCAGAGTGTCAGGAAACTGACAGACCCTACGAGCCTTCAGCCTCCCACATCCAGGCCTCTGCACAAGTGCCCACCCCACGTCGTAAATCTCCCCAGCCTCCCTCAGTGGTCTCCTCAGCAGCCCCAGCTATGGACATGATAATGATAGCTGGCCCGTACCCGGCGCCTGTTAGGCCCCCTGGGGTTCGTACAGTCCGGGACATAGGGTTCCAGACCGGGAGGGAGACGAAAGAGGTGGCCACACAGACCCAGATAGCGGGTCACGACGTCACTGTACACGCCACACGACGTCATCAGGTCTGGGTGGACCATCCTGTCACGGATGTTTGGCAAGCTCCAGAACAGTACCAGGTGGTACCTGGAAGAGGCCAGCCAAAGAAGTCTAAATAACCCGGACAGGGTCTCTGTATGTAAATAGTTAAATTATTGATGTACCCGGACGGGTGAATGTTCATAAAAAGAAGTTTATTGTTGCCTTAATATACCCATGTTGGGTAATGGTTTGATGTACCCGGACGGGTGAATGTTCAGAAGAACAAGTTTATTTTTGCCTTAATATACCCATGTTGGGTAATGGTTTGATGTACCCGGACGGGTGAATGTTCAGAAGAACAAGTTTATTGTTGCCTTAATATACCCAGGTTGGGTAATGGTGTTTCACTGTAATGAAAATGTTGAACTTTGAAGCCATGAACTGTACTGGCTCGCAAACTTTTCTGTAAATAGTTGGCACTTCGGTGCTCCATCTTGGTTTTACAAAAAACTTTACTGTGCACTATTTTCAACTACCTCAGAAACTAAAAACCCGTTTGGTGTGGCCAAAAGTGAGGTCTGCTCAAGGAAAGTCTTGCAGCCCACCCAAGAGCACAGTTGGAGGTTTGGAGCGGGTCCTCCACAAGCACAAGTAAAGGACACTGTGAAGTTACCCGGTGGGGGTAGTCCTAAGAAGTCTCCACGAACTTCGGCACTAATGCTATTTGCACTTTTGTTGAATATGTATTTATTAACACACATGTATAACACATATCAAGGGTATGAACAGTAACAAAACATGTCACATAATATAAGCCATTTGCACTTTTGTAATGTTATTATTAAAAATTTTATTATGCAACGTTTAACTTGAAGTGTTTCCTGCTTTCTTACTACGTCGCATAGTCCACTCTGCTACATCACTTTGCACCATTGCTCTATCTCACATCTATCTGCCCTGGAAGGATAGCGTGTTACCTGTAGAAGACTTTTCACCTACCTGCACTACACCATCCCTTCCAGAGGACCTGCACAGCAGCGCTGGACACCCTGACCAGGTACTACAGGTGGCGTCACGACAAACTACACGAACATTCTATCATCCCCTGGAAATATCCCACATTCCAGTGATCGCCCAGGTCACGGACCGAGCTGTGCTACTCGTGACATCCCCCATAGAAGTCGACGTGATCGGTGCCGAGTACCCCCAAAACCCCTGTCTCTGTGCGACTCAACTTCCCTCACTGTGCTGGCACTTTACATTTAAAATGCCTCTGTGTTTTTTTTTTGGGGGGGTGGGGAACATTCAGACTTTTGCTATGGGGCCCCATGATTTATATGTACGCCCCTGCTGCTGAGGAATGGTATTTAAGGCTGTTAAGGAGCCAACATACATGGACCTTGCCAGCCTGATAATACCAGGCCACAGCAGTTTGCTTAGCTTGGTTGGTTAACAAAAATAGGGGATCCCCTCGAAAAAAAAAGGCTTAGGGGTCCCCCTATTTGTGTTAACCAGCCAAGTAAAATGCAGACTGCTGCCGCCTGGTATTAAAAGACTGTCAAGGCCCATGGATTTTGGCCCTCAACAGCCTGATAATACCAGGCTACAGCAGCCCCACATTTGGCGCATCAAAAGATGTGCCAATTGTGGCACTTTACCCGGCTCTTCCCACTGCCCTGTAGCGGTGGCAAGTGGGGTAATAAGGGGTTAATGTCACCGTTGATTGCACGGTGACAATAAGCCCGGTTAATAATGGAGAGGTGTCAATAAGACACCGATCCATTATTAATCCCAAAGTTTTTAAATGTATAAAAAAAAAGACACAGCAAGAAAAAAGTATTTTAATGAAATAAAATAGACAACACAGTTTTCATTTCTTTTATTATACTCTCATTCCTGCGACGCCATCGATCTCCTGTAAAAAAATAAAAAAAAACAAACCAACAGTATACCACCTGTCCGACGCAGTCCATAGTAACGACTGTCCCACGGCGATCCAGCTCTGCTACATCGCAATGACAGGCAGAGCCTGTCATCTCGACGCAGCACAGCTGATTACCTGCTTCCCCGGCGGTGACGTCATCGGACTGACTGCTTTACGGCCGGGATTACCCAGCAGTCACTGCAGTTATCGCGAGAAACTGCATGTGACCGCCGGGGAAAGATGATGGCGGCCATGAAGCAGTCCAGCCCGTGACCGCCGGCGATCTTCTGCCAGGTAAGTGCCGCTGACTCCTGACAGACCCGACCGACGGACACTGACAGTGACAGTGACAATCCCGATTCCGGTATCCGATAAGACGAAAATATCGGAACTAAGTATCGAAAGGCCGATAGAGCTAATATCGGCCGATACCCGATACTTGCGGTATCGTATCGCTCAACACTAGTCAGGGAGTATGTTGAGGCGTGCGTCTCCTGCGCCAAGAATAAAACCCCTTGACAACAGCTGGCTGGGCTACTTTTCCCTTTGCCAGTGGCAGACAGGCCCTGGGAGATGGTCGGGATGGATTTTGTGGTGGGCTTACCCAAGTCTCGGGGCTGCACCATCATCTGGGTGATAACCGACCACTTCTTTATAATGGTGCACTTGGTGCCGTTACAACGGTTACCGTCTGCACTGGCCTTGGCAGCATTATTCATTAGGCATATTTTCCGCCTACACGGTATGCCAGACAAAATTGTCAGTGATCTAGGTCCCCAGTTTGCGTCTCGGTTCTGCAGAGAGCTGTGTCGTTTATTCAGCATTGAGTAGAATCTCTCCTCTGCATACCATCCCGAGAGGAATGGGTTGGTAGAGAGGGCCAACCAGACCTTGGTCACATACTTGCGACATTTTGTCTCTGCCAGGCAGGATGACTGGGCATCCTTTCTACCGTGGGCTGAGTTCGCTCTAAATAATGCTGTGGCTGACTCCACCGGACAGACCCCATTCCTCCTGAGCTACGGTCAGCATCCGCGGGTACCAGTGCCTATGCCCGTGTCTTCCGCCGATTCCAGGGTGGAATACTGGGCTGTGGAGGCACGGGACATTTGGGACTGCACCCAGGATGCCATTCAGGCCTCCAAAGAGAGCATGAGGTCTACGGCCGATGCCCATCAGCGCCCCGCTCCTACATTTGCTCCGGGTGACCTAGTGTGGCTCTGTGCCTGAAACATCAGGCTACGTGTAGAGTCCACCAAGTTGGCACCTCGCTTTTTGGGTCCCTTTAAAGTTCTTGAGCAGGTGAACCTGGTGGTTTACCTCCTAGCCCTTCCTCCTCGCCTTGGTATCACCGACACCTTTAACGTGTCCCTCCTGAAACCCGTAGCCATTTCCCGGTTTTCCGAGTCATCTGCTGGGACGTCGGGTTCATCTACCGACGATCATAAGGTGAACGCCATTGTTGGGTGCAAGGTGGTACTAGGCAAAAAAATTTATTTGGTGAATTGGAGGGGTTATGGGCCTGAGGATAGGTCCTGGGAGCCTGCCGAGCATGTTCACGCTCCGCAGATCATCGCTGTCTTTGAGCGCAGTGAGGCCCAAAGAAGGGGGGCCCTAGGAGGAGGGGTAATGTTAGTGTTCGAGTTCCCGCTGCTGCACAAGGGGAGTCTCGAACCAGTGCCACTGCGGTCCCCCATCCGTCTCCGGCCGCGGTGGAGCCTGCTCAGCAAAGACGTCGGTCCCAGCATCTCGCCCGGTCTAATGCTGTGCAGAGACTTGCTGTTGCCTCTTCAGGTTCTGCTATTGTAGCCAGTACTGGTCAGTGGCGAGCAGACGTCTTTAGGACTAAGTCCTTTGTTGCTTCATCTGAGCATGCCCAGGACAAGATCTCCCATTGGAGATCAGGGGTCACATGCTCAGATACAGCTGCCACTCCTATTGGTCCTTCAGGAAGGTCCTGTGGCTGTTGATGCTCTGAAGCAGCTTCCCATTGGTCATTCCTGGAAGGTCTTTTTCTCGTGGCTGCTATAAAAGGCTGTCCTTACCGCACGGCCGTGCGCTAGAATCAACCGTTATATGCTTTGCGCCAGTATGGTCATGCGTGTGTGTGGTTAGGGCGGCTGAAATACGCCATTACAATACCGACCTAATCGGTGTGGAACTTGGTATGCTTGCTGGTCAAGGTCAGTGTCTTAGATGCCTTAGATTACCTGCATAACCGGTGATGAGTTTGATTGCCGTATTCAGGGCCTGGCGTTCAAACGCTTTCTATGTTCGCTTAGCAGTCAGCTGTGTACCTGGGTGTCTAACAGGACACAGAAGTTTGTCTCAGCGGCTCTGTGATGCAACAGGGTTCGCTTTCAATGCTAGACAGGCCCTAGCGTGTTTACTTTGCGACTCAATGGTGTTAACTGTGTTCAAACACATCACCATATAGCGCTGCGGCACTCCTTCTAGCGGCTCTGTGGAATAGCAGAGTTTGCACATATTGCCACAGCGCATTACGGCATTTATTTTGGCGACTCTGTGGGATAACAGAGTTCGCTTCTTGCGCCATCTTACTAGCAGCAGGCTCCGCCTGCACGGTGGACCCCGGGCTGCGAACGCACCTCTCTACATCTTATATTTGGTGCGTTCCGTAGACCCTAAGAACATCCAATTGCGAGGTCAGTCTGGTATGTGGGTACACATCATTGCGAGGTCGTCTGCTGCGTGGTTAGACCCCATTGCGTGGTTCGTAATCACAGCGAGTGCCCGAAGTGCACGCAATCACTCGTTTTTCCTAAAGGAACTATTTTTTCCCTTTGGACTCCAAGTGTTGATTAATTGGATCAGCATTCAGAACAAGAGTTTTACATATTTACAAAGGTATTTAATGGTAGGTTCACATAAAAAAATATTCTACACTTTTTTAAAATTTGACTTACACAGTTCCTTTTGTCAGTTGTATCACTTAACAATAGTTCTCATGGTGAAGATGTCTTGTCACCTCTGGAGTCTGAATTTTAATGTTACTCATAACTATCATTTACCATTCACCTTATGAGGTTTATGGCAATTCTTTGCACCATTTTTATCTCCAGGTCCTCGTTTCTATAAACTGGTGCCCAGAACTGATCTGCATATTCCAGTTGCACAACTTAAAATATGGTGTTATTGCGTCCCTATTAGTGATGAGCGAGTATGCTCGTTGCTCATTTTCCCGAGCATGCTCGGGTGATCTCCGAGTATTTGGGCGTGCTCGGATATTTAGTATGTGTCGCCGCAGCTGCATGATTTGCGGCTGGTAGACAGCCTGAATACATGTGGGGAATGCCTGCTTGTTAGGGAATCCCTACACGTATTCATGCTGTCTAGCAGCCGCAAATCATGTAGCTGCTGCGACACATACTTAATCTCCGAGAACGCCCAAATACTCGGAAAACCCGAGCAACGAGCATACTCGCTCATCACTAGTCCCTATCCAGTGAGTGTATGCCTCTTTTAATACATGACAATACTATTCTGGCCTTAGAAGAATCTGATTGACGTTGTATGCTGCTATTTAGTCTTTGATCTACAAGTACACCCAGACCCTTCTCTACAAGTGACTCTCTTAAAATCACTCTTGTAACCTATTATGCTTCCAAATTATAAGTATCCATATGCATAACTTTACATTTCTTCACATTGAAACTCATTTTCAAAGTGGAAGTCCAGACAGTTTGTCCAAGTCAGCCTGTAACTTATGAACATCTTCCATTGGCTACACTATAATACATAGATAGTGACACTGGCAAAAATAGAAACATCAAACCAATCATATTAATCCTTTCTTTTATTTTTTAATAAATTAATTGACTAGTAGCAGATCCAGCTCTTTGCCTTGGGACATACCTCTTAAATAAAGGTATAAGGTTTCTGGATGTCCCATGGAGCCTGTTTTGCCCTCATCCAAGATGGAGTCTGGTACTTCGCCCTGTCCTTGAACTTCCTGACAGTCCTATTATTTACGTCCGGGTCAGAAAAGACTCAATGCATGAGTATTTTGTTGCTGGTGGCTTCTGAACTTCCTTCTGGAGTTCCTACTGCTGCTCCTTTATTCTGTGCTCTGCCTCATTTCCAGCTGCCTTCAGTCCCCCCTGTGTTGCTTCCTAATCCTGGTTGTGCTTATCTACTGACCAGACTTCTAAAGAGTGGGGTTACACATTTCTGGAACTGCTGTGGTCCGTAAGACATTTTGATATTATTATTTTCTGAACTTTAACTCCTGGACTGTGTCTGTGCAGCTCCAGTGCTGGACTTTATTGGGGCTTGTTCAGTCCTAAAGGAAGTACACTGGAAAACCTCCTTGTGTTTCATCGTCTTCATATTCCTGAACTTCCATGAAAGGTTTCGGCTTCCCTGTTTGCGTATTTCTGGACTACCAAGTATAAGTGCAGGTCACACTCTTGCTGCATATAATTTCTGGACTTGCTTGCATTAGCGGTCATGCTCCACTAGCATAGCTGCTGAACATTTCCGTTTCGAGCTGTTTTGCATCTCACTGTTTTTTCAGTAATTCCTCTGTTAATTTATGTTTACTTTTGCTTTGTTAAAACAGTTTGTTTGTCTCAACTTTGATCTCAGATCCGTTTATCCCACGCTATAAGATTCCATAGTACCTCTTATATATTACAAAAAGAGACCATTCAGAGAACCAGTCATTAGCCACAACTCTCTGGGTGCCGTCTTTGAGACAGCTTATGATCCAATTACAAACCTCACTTTCGAAATCTATGTATCCTAATTTTCCCATTAGGAGGCAATGTGAGACAGCATCAAAAGTTCATAAACCCTACGTCAACAGCTACATAAATACATAAAACTTAAACGTCTCCCCACAAAGTATGGGGAAGTCATCTTTTTTTTTTAAAGGTGGTCAGTTGCTTCAATCATCTTGAGATATGTTGATGTTCCAAGAGGAAACAATATTTTAAGTTCATGCATATCAGAAAATGTTAAGATTTCAGATTTTAGAAAAAAAAAATTAGATATTAGAAATAAAAAAATAGCAATAGAGAGCCAAAAGAGAACATCTTTAATAATTTACTTTTACACCCATATCCAGAAATGCCAGAAGATTTTTTCAGTTTACTAGACAATCTAGTTTTCCAAGTTCTTCCCCTGCCTTACAAAATACCCTATAGTCAATACAGTAAAAATAACCCCATAATCACAGAACTCTAAGACTCAAATTATAATGTAAAATATTTCCAGTTCCAGGCACCACAGGATTCTAATGAGACCTATTTACTTTTCCAATGCTCCTATGTATTTCTCAATCTCTGCAGGGTTCCAAAGTTATTTGACTAAAGACCTAAAGTCTATATCTCACCTTATTCCTTCTCAGAATCATACGTGATGATGTTGGTTGAAATAAAATATTGCTATTTATAATACCATTTTATCTATACTTAATTCTATATTCATAAACCAAGTAATTTTTTCAGTATTTACGGCCAATATCACAGATCACACATGACCATTGGTCAAAACGACCTATCATGCATTTGTATGATCGTATCTCTTTCATTGATTTGATAGATATCAAATAGCTAAACTACAGGGACACTTCTACTTTTCAGTAAAGAATAAATCTTTTATAACCACTTTGATTCATACTATTTCAGTCTTAAAATGCTTCCATTCTTCCCAGCAAGACACACCATGTAAATCTTTAATGATCACAGTGGGAAACTGAATTTACCTTAAGGTAGAAGGTAAAATGCTCCGGAGTCAATTTGCTTGAACATATTTGGCATTTTGATTTCACAGTTGAAAGTGTTTATTAATACAGCCTGACTGTAGTTGCTTTGTTTCATTTTTAACTCGATGGTGGGTCTTGTACAATGTTACCTAAAACATATTAGATTTTAGATTTATTTGTATTAACCAGAGGAGGTTTGGAATACCTTAGGATAACTATCGTTTTTTTAAACTTTTCAAAATATTGTTGCATTTTAGATGTTTCTTCCTTTACCATCTAAAAAGGAATATTTTGTTTTTTATTTGAGGGGTTGAAGGTGAATTTAATATTAATCTATGGTGCTTAAAGCCAAAATCAATGTGACCTTATTATTCTTATGAACATACTTATTTTATCATTTGCTGTGATAAAGTAAGAAGATAAGATACTGAGAGAAGCCAAAACTTCCACTCTTGTTAAAAATTAGAAGCCAAAATAAGGAAGCTTCGTAACTTTGTAAGTCATTAAAGGCAATTTTTAAGTGAAACATTATTTAGATAAGCAAAACAAAATAATGAAAAAAGTTTCTTTAGACTCCGATATGTATAATGTGCCTCAATAAATGTATAGCAACCATATGCAGCAGGGTCCTGTTTTCTGCTTTAATAGTATTTGTTTTCTTCTCTTTGAAAATAACAAAATCATTGTTTTTTTACCACTTGCTACACCAGTGATCCCCAACCTTTCTTAATGTGAGAGCCACATTGATCATTGAGATATATTTTAAACTACATTAAATGCCCCTATAATAACAGTAGTGACACATAGAATCTGGTAAAGACAGTCAAAGATGCCCCATTAAAAAAGGACACCGAAACCTCGTGCCCTCTACCTTATGAGTATTATATTTACATCCAAGAGTGCCCACCTAACCCCCATTCAGTTCTCAGGTCAAGCATGCTCATCAGACTATTGCATCAAGCTTCAATCACCCCTCTAACTGGTAGCATCATCTGATATACTGCTTACCATATTTATTCCTCCCTCACACCCAGATCTGCTATTCTTGCATGCATTCTCAGAAAAATCATCATTTGGAGATGTACTCTTCATTAGAGTTGAGCGACTTTGGTCGGATCGGGTTTCGGACCACCCGACCGAAGCAAAAATTTGAGTCGGACGAAACTGGTCCGACTAGGGCAAAAAAAGTCGGAGTTTCGTCCGAAACTCGACCCCAATGCATGTCAATGGGGAATTAAAGTCGGCATTGAGAGGATGACATTCACCAAGCTGAAAGACAGCTGCGAGCCGCATAACTTTGGCCCAGGAGCCACATGTGGCACGTTGGGAACTCCTGCTCTTCACAATCGCTGCTTCTCTGCTGCTCCCTTCCGGCCTCTGATCATAGGGTCTCAATGATGTCATCAACAGTCTACAGCTTATAACCATTACAGCCAATCACAGATGCAGTAAGAATACTGACTTCAGTAATTGTGGTCAGAAGACTACATTGCAGACACCTTATTAGAGGAGCAACTAAACTGCTAAAAAATGATGGTAAAGCATATGACCCTACTGGATGGAAATGGAGACTGCATAAAAACGAGTGAATAAAGTTGTTTTGCTATTCTTGAGACCGTTGAGAAGGAATTGTCCACTTGTTCAGAAAAGAAACAGTATTTTTGGAATTTCTTTTTTTTATTTCTATTTCAATTTTTTCAACTTCTGGTAGATGCCACCATCCATCCCTGTATTTTTTGGCTATAGACAAACATATATTATTTAAAGGGAATCTGTCACTAGGATGTCACTGCATCATCTAAGAGCAGCATATTGTAGGGCCAGAGACCCTGATTCCAGTGATGTATCATCTAGTTTAATATGTGCAGCAGTTATGACACAATCAGAGTTCTTGGATGTAACATGAAGCAGAGCTCAGAAAGTTAACCCCACCCGCACCAGGCTCTCTATGTAAATTATCTATTGACAGTGAGCTGCTTATGAGAGGAGGTGGCTTAGTCGAATCTATGGAGCATATGCACTGTGGTCAGGGAAATGATAATCTCTTAGTGATAAAACCTTCACTGTAAACAACCTGACAGCCTTATAAGTTACAAATTGATGAATTCGGTGTTTTAAGCCCTACATCTGTTAGTCCTCGGATTACAGGGCAAAAATCTGCTGACAGATTCCCTTTAATTATTGACCAATCTAGCTAGATTTTTGGTAATGGGGTCCTTTTGATGCATCTATTTCAATTTTCCATTTTGTTAAAGGATTAGTTTATACTCAGAAAAAAAAATGCAGTAATGGAGTAAAATCTTAAGGGGGCTAATAATTTTCCAATAGTCTATAAGTGAAATAGTAATGGAAGAAAAAAAAGGCATTCCATGAACCATCTGATTTCCCGTGGTATCAGCTAATTCCACATTCTTCAATTCAATAAAAGAGATTTATTAGTTTCTAGCTGACATATTAAAAACCCAGGAGAAACAAAGGAAAGTTTTAGTAGAAATGTGTTGTACTGTGATAATATGGGTGTCAATATTTGATATTGTGACACCTTTAATGAAGCACATATGTGCCGTGTTATCACTAAATACAGCTATACCCAGCTGACTTGAATGGAAACTTTTAAACAAACTCAGCATTCTTCTGCTCATTACACCGGCCTGTCAGAGATGACAGCTTAGCTGAGTTTTGTTATTTCGTTCTGACAAGGAACTGTATATTCACGGCTTTTTAGAATAATGTCAGCTTTTAGAGGTGCAATGCGCTGCACTAGACCTAAGAAATCACATTTCTCTTTTACTTGGTCCAAATAAACACTTTCATTGACAGCTTCAAAAAAGAGACTTTTCTGCTGCATCTGTGGACAATTATTAAAGGTGTACATGTTCAGATCTTTTATATACATATATTCACACATATATATATACAGTACAGACCAAAAGTTTGGACACACCTTCTCATTGAAAGATTTTTCCGTATTTTCATGACACACTGAAGGCATCAAAACTATGAATTAACACATGATGTTGAGATGAGAGCGCTGTAAGGGCCATAGAATGACTTACGGGAGTACTTACTCTTCTTAACAGTTAAAATGGTTCTTTATGACATTGGTTCCAAATTTATTCTGCAGTACAACAAAAGCCCCAAAGATTCACCCAATCAGATGTCTCCCTGAAGATATTGTATGATACGTTTGCAAGGATCTCCACCATGCTTTACTGTTTCCTGCCAGGTTTGCCGCCCTTATTTTTTATTTTATTCTGGACAGCTTCTCAAAAAATCAATGGCAACCAACTTTTTTATAGACACTTTAGAAAACCATGATACATCATTAAGATTTAAAGTGATACCTATTACAGTACAGTCCAGATTTCTGATATGCAGACTTTATCTGCACTCAGTGTGAACTATAAGAAGATTATAATTACAGTTATAATAATCTTTATGAATTCCTCTAGTTTAAAAAAATTCAGACACAACAATATTTTTCTATGGATGGGAATAAAAGTGTCCTTTTTTTACTGCCTGTCCAGGAATTTCTGGAGGGTTGGCAACCCTGTTGCCCACAGACACTCATTATTATGCAGCATTCCAGCTCTACAATGAACAGATTTCTGTTACAGCCAAATATTTCCAATTTAAACTCCTTATTACCTTGGTCGTATAGGCATCAGCACAACTAATGAAAAGAAGAGCCTGGAATGCCGAGAGGTAGGAATATTCACAGACTTCAGATCTTGAAGTCACAAATTACTTACCTAGTCGATGGCAGATTTCTTGATTGCTATATGATCCTTTTTGGCTGTGATATTCCTCTTTCTTGTTTGATCATATAGGTCCATTTTATCTGCTTTTTATTTCCATATTTTACTCTTTACCTGAAGAAGAGTTTTTGGTACATGGGTCCTATTGTTTATTCTAGGTATTACTTATAACTATATGAAAATTAGCATTTGCACATTGATCTGTAAGCTACAGGTGCAAAAAATATCCCTCCTCGCCCTACCTTTACATTTTTCTGCTAACCAAAATAGAGTAAAATAAAATATGTGTTATCTAAAGAATTTCTTTGAATATGCAGTAAATGTACCAAGGACATTCAAGGACAATAATCCTAGGCATGGTTTTTAATAAATAATTTAAGAATCTAAGTAATGGTGGTTGAAATTGTTTAACTACCGTATATACTCGAGTATAAGCCGACCCGAGTATAAGCCGACCCCCCTAATTTTGCCACAAAAAACTGGGAAAACTTACTGACTCGAGTATAAGCCTAGGGTGGAAAATGAGATTATGCCCTATATGCTGCCCATGTATTATGCCCCCATAGATGCTCCATAGATTGTGCCCCCATAGATGCTCCATAGATTATGCCCCCCATAGATAGCTCCATGGGCAGATTGTGCCCACATATATGATCCATAGATTATGCCCCCATAGATGCTCCATAGATAATGCCCCATAGATGCTCCATAGATTATGCCCCCATAGATTATTCCCCCATAGATTATGCCCCCATAGATTATTCCCCCATAGATGTTCCATAGTATAGACCTCAATTGCTGCTACAACCGAAAAAAAAAAAGACATACTCACCTCTCATTGCTGGGGGGCCAGGTGCCGGTGTCCTGAGCAGGCGGGGACACCGACGCGCTATGGGGGACAGGTGCCGGTGTCAACGCTCGCTCAGGGCCCCGGCACCTGAGACATTTACCTGTCACCGGGTCCACCGCTGAGCGCCGATGTCTTCCGGGTCCTCCAGCAGTCAATGATCAGGCAGAGGGCGCTGCGCACAGTAACTACGTCATCGCGCCCTCTGCCTGAACATCACAGCAAGAGGACCCGAGGACACAGCGGAAAGGGACAGGTAAATATCGCTTATACTTACCCTTCCGCCGGAGCGTCTCTGCCTGCTCTTCTCCCACGGTCCCGGCGCCTGTGTTCAGCGGTCACATGTTACCGCTCATCAAAGTCATGAATATGTGCATATTCATGACTTTAATGAGGGTACCACTGATGGCTGAATACTGGCGCCGGGACCGTGGGAGAAGAGCAGGGGCTGCAGAGACCAGGTCGGCGGAGGGGTGAGTATACAGGACAGCTGCGCTCCCCCTCCTCCGCCGACCCCCTGGTATATGACTCGAATATAAGCCGAGAGGGGGACTTTCAGCCCTAAAAAATGGGCTGAAAATCTCGGCTTATATTCGAGTATATACGGTACTTTTTTTCTGGAATATACCTTTATTTAGGCTAAAAGAACCCTAATCCATCACTACTAGTAGGATTAACCGGCATAAACCATGTTTCCAACATTTCTGTTAATAGAAGACATGATTAAATAGTCTGAATTCTGATGATTCAGCAAATGGGTCTAACAATGACAGTAGATGAGATGAAGCTGAGAAGTTAAAATTGAACAGTAAAGAATAAGACCCAAGGGCAAAAGTTCAGGTTGGCAGATACTTGACATGATGAAATGGGGAATGTGACAAAAACTACCATGAGAAAATGTGTACAAGAGCATGATATTTTGTGGAAAACGCAACTGACAATGTAGGTATCAAGTACATGTTCTTAATATTCACTTTGTTTTTCCTAATTATGTCATGCCTAAGTATTTCGTTAAAATATATCCTAGAGGGTAATGTACGCATACAACAATGACTGAATCAGCCTATTGAAAAATGTTGCTTTGGCATCATTAAATTAAACTTTGAGAATCTATAAAATTGCACTAAACTTTTCATTTCTCTTCATAAAACACTGCCCCTGGTGGCCAGATAATAAAATATTATATTTTCTACAAGCCCCCATAGAGTTTAATATCTATTACACACACACATTGGGTCCAATTAAATAAAAGCCAATTAAAAATCTATTAAATTATATATTTACCCCCTACAATGATGTGGAGAATGCTGCAGCTGTCCTAGAATCAAGGCAATACTTGTTTACATAGGCTGCAAAAAATCCATGATTATAATGTGCCCATAGTGGCTGCACAAAACGCCTTTATTAGAAGTTGAAATGTCATGAGATGGAAAGTGTTGAAGACTTGATGTGGTTTCCATGAAACACAATACTCTTGTCGACTTCACATTAGCTAAAGACATGTATCCATGATTGTCAGAGGGTTTTTTTTGTCCTTGGCATGTGCACAAGAACTTTGGCAGGAGAGGCTCATCACATAGATGACTAGAAGCCTGTGGCAAAAGGGGAAAGTAGGGGGAGACTTTACTTAGATGCCAATTGAAAAACCTGCTGACAAGTTCCCTCTAAAGGGTTTTTTCCATGAACAAAGTACATTTTAATCAGTAGATCTTGGAATAACAATTAGTTCCAGAATTGGATGTGTTAAAAAAAAAGTTCCTCTACTGAAATAATCTTATAAATGTGTCCTTGCTGTGTACTGTGAAATGTCTGTGTCTGACCGTGCAGGAACATGGTGTGATCATAATACAGCTCCAGAGCAGGGGGGGACACAAAAGAGAGTATACAGATATTATTATACAGAAGTTATTCTTTCTGTGAGGCAAAACATTTCCCTGTCTGTTTTTAAACAATGCTTTACCTCACAGAAAGAATAAACTGTGATCCCCTGCTGTCCCATCTGTATACTCTCTTTTACTTCCTCCCCTGCAGAGAAGATGTGGTATGATCAGACCATGTTCCTGTACGGTCAGACACAGCTATTACACAGTACACAGCAGGGGCTCATTTATAAGATTATCTCAGCACAGGAACTTTTTTTTACACATCCAATTGTGGAAATTATTATTATTCCAAGATCTATTGATTAAAATGAACGTTGTATGTGAAAAGACACCTTTAAAGGTAAGCAGCTAATGGGGAAACAAGAAGCACAGTGCAGTTTGAATTGTCAGACAAGCCTGAGACGTGGCAAAGGGTATTTTTTCTATGTAGGGTAAAAACTGAGAGAAGTAGATAGTAAAAATAGGCCAGGTTTGTAACAAGTAGAAAAGACATAAGATAAATTGGGAACACACAGAAAATGTAGAGAAACTTATTTTCTGACAGTATGGTAATCATTGTTATTTATTGAGGCTTTGTAGGGACTTATTATGACTCTGTGTCTCCGTGCATAATTATCCATTTTAGTCCCCCTTCACACCTCCTGATATTTTTGGTACTGAAAAAACAGTATTGGTGCTATTCATGTCTGTATGCCATCCGTGTGGCCTTCGTGTGCTGTCCAAGTGCACCATCTGTGTGACACATACTGGAATAGAATGCAGAAGATAAATTACAGATGTTTAGGTGTTAGACGTGTAAAGCTAAAGATACTGTAGATAGATAGATAGATAGATAGATAGATAGATAGATAGATAGATAGATAAATAGATAGATCGATGGATAGGTAGATATCTGTGAGCAGGGCTGCCGTCAGTGCATTACTGCCCTTACTGGTACGTGGGGCAATGTGAGCAGAAGCAAAAGCATGATTCGGCTGATTCAGTAACGAAACCTGGACTCATTTTCAGATAAAATCTATTGCTGTGCAGGAAGCCGATAACTGTGTGTTATTTTCTGCAGAGACTAATCCTGGCTAGAAGAAGTGATGGAGGTCTGCTCTGGGTGAGACACATGGAGCCGGGAATGAGAAACATGGGCCAGGAATGAGACACAAGGGGTCAAGAATGAGACACTACGGGCCAAGAATGAGACACTAGGGGCAAGGAATAATACACAAGGGGCTGTATACTATATACAGAGCTCCTGTGTATAAAGTCACTGATGATCCCTGTACTACCAGTACACTGAAAATATATACAGAGCTCCTGTGTATAAGGTCACTGGTGAGTCACTGTATTGTGTGCAAACTTACACTATACACTAGAATAGTGTAGAACTATATACTAGAATAGAGTAGGGTCCTGAAAAAACAGTCTACCATGTCATGGTGGCAGACTTAAAAAATCTTTATTAAAAAAAAAAAAGCTGATGGCTATATATGTAGTATGATGTTCGATGGAAACTGTTAATATGTGATTGGTGTGGATGTGGTGCAGAAGACGGAGTGTTTCCAAGAGTGGATGATGAGACTGTGGAAAGTTCGAGGGGTGAAAGCTGAGCTTGGGTAGAGCCTCTGTGGAGTATCAAGGGGGCCAAAAAATTTTGCAAGCACAGGGCCCTGAAATTTCTGGTGGCAGCCCTGTCAGATATAAAACTAGAGATGTGCGTGCATGTGTAGTTTACTGTACATGTAACAAGCTAATAAATAAGGATGAGCGTACCTGAACTGTGAAGTTCAGGGTTCGTACCAGACATCTACTGTCTGTTACCAAGCCCTAAACAAGAACTTTTTACCGCATGTCTGGTTTGCTGTTCAGGTTCAGAAGCTGAATTAATTTTGTTGAAAGGCTGCAGAGCAGCCCATCAACATGCTTTTAGGCTGTGGACACTTCCAGAGCCATCACAGCCATGCCAATAATTGTAGGAGTAGGAGTAGGAATATTGTGACAAAAAGCCTATGTGTGTACTCTGCACCCTTGACTGTAGGAGTACTTTGCCAAAAAGTATCTGTGTGTACATTGTTACCCCTGTCTGTCAAAGTACTCTGTCAAAAATCCTCTGTGTGAACTCTGCATCCATGTCTAGCAGAATACTGTGCCATTAAGCTGCTGTCTGTACTCGGCATATGTTTCAGTGGGAGTACTTTGCCAAAAAGTGCTATGTGTACTCAGTATCCATATCTGTGGGAGTATTGTGCCTTTAGAATTCTGTGTGTACTCTGTTCGCATCTCAGTTGGAGTACTGCGCAAAAAAGCAGCTGTGTGCACCTGCACGCGTTTCAGTGGGGTACTGTGCCAAAAAGCCTCTGTAAGTACTCTGCACCCCTGCCTGTGAGAGTACTGCGTCTTTAAGTCTTTGCTTTTACTCTGAACCCCTGCCTGTCGGAGTACTGTGTCAATAAACCTCCTTGCATGCTGCACCCCTGCCTATGGGAGTACTGTGCCAAAAAGCCTCTATGTGTACTTTGCACCATCGGCTGTGGAAGTACTGTGCCTTTAAACCTCTGTGTGTACTCTGCACCCCTGCCTGTGGGAGTACTATGCCTGTAAGACTCTGTGCTCTCTTCACCCTTGCCTGTGGGAGTATTGTGCCAAAAAGACTTTGTCTACTCTGCATCCCTGCCTGTGGGAGTACTGTGCCAAAAATCTGTGGGAGTACTGTGCCTAAATAATATTTATATTCAGTAGCTGTGTATGTACGAGTAATGAGCCTTAAAAATAATTATACTCTGCAGCCTCGTCTGTATGATTAGTGTGCCTAAAAAATAATTACTCTGCAGCCATGTCTGTACTAGCAGTGTGCCTAAAAAATAATCATTCTCTACCGCATTGTCTGGGCCAGTTGTGGGCCTCTGTGTCTGTGCCAGTTATGGATACTCTGCACCGTGTCTTTGAGAGTAGTGTGCATAAAAAATAACTATATTCTGCTGCATGTCTGTATGAGTAGGGTGCATAAAAAATAATTATACTCTGTAGTTGTGTCTATAAGAGTAGTGTGTATAAAAAATAATTATACTCCGCAGCCGTGTCTGTATGAGTATGTGCCTTAAAAGAATTATCCTCTGCAGCATTGTCTGTCTGAATAGTATGCCTATAACATAGTTATACTCTGTAGCCTTCTCTTTTTGAATAGTGTGCCTAAAAAATAATTAAAATTTGCAGCAGTGTCTGCATGTATAGTGTGTCTAAAAAGTAATTATCCTCTGCAGTGATCTCTTTGAGATAAGTGTCTAAAAATAATTAGAAAAATATTTAGACTTGAGTCCATAATTATACTCTGCAGCTGTCTCTGTATGAGATAAGCAAACATACTGAACTGAAGTAGACTTGAATGACATGCATGATGTAAAAGCATGTTCACAATGGCCATAAAAGCAAACAAAACCATAGGAAAGAACATTGTGTGCATATACCCTAATGAAAATAAATAAGTATAAAAAGCAAGTGCATTAAATAATTAACATAGGGTACTTAGTAAACACTGTTTTGATCAAAAAAGTATAAAGCTGTCCCACCATGGCAAGGTGTACCCATTTGGGTCAGTAACAACACTCTCTAACCTTACTTATTTATTTTCATTAGGGTTTATGCACACATTGTTTTTTCCTTTGGTTTTGTCTCTGTATGAGTCGTGTGCCTAAAAACAGACTGTTCAAAAAAATAAAGGTAACATTAAAATTCCACATCCTATATATCACTAAATGAAATATTCAGTTGCAAATCTATACTATGTATTGTAATGTGTTGAGAACAAGAAAATACAAAAATGATCAATGTAAATCAAAATTAATATCCCATAGAGGTATGCATTTGGAATGATAATCAAAATCAAAGTGGAAAGTCAGATTACATGCTGATCCAACTTCAGTGGAAATGCCTCAAGAGTTAAGACAAGGAAATGATCCTCAGTAGCGTGTGGCCGCCACTTGCCTGTATGACCTCCCTACAATGCCAGGGCATGGTCCTGATGGGGCGGCGGATGTTCTCCTGAGGGATCTCCTCCAAGACTTGAATGAAGCATCAGTCAACTACTGAGCAGTCTGTGGTGCAACATGGCATTGGTAGATGGAACAAGACATGATGTCCCAGATGTACTTGATTGGATTCAGGTCTGGGGAACGGACATGCCAGTCCATAGCATCAATACCTTCATCATACAGGAACTGCTGACACACTTCAGCCACATGAGGCCTAGCATTGTCATGCATCAGAAGGAACCCAGGGATCACTGGATCTGCATATGATCTCACAATGCATCTAAGGATATCATCCTGGCACCTAATGGCAGTCAGGGTACCTCTGACTAGCACATGGAGGGCTTTGTGGCCCTCCAAAGAAATACCTGCCCACACCATTGCTGACCCACTGCCAAACCAGTCATGCTGGAGTATGATGCAGGCGGCATAATGTTCTCCATGGCATCTCCAGACTCTTTCACGTTTGTCACATGTGCTCAGTGGGAACCTGGTCTCACATATGAAGAGAACAGAGCACCAATGTTTAATCTGCCAATCTTTGTGTTCTCTGGCAAATGTCAATCGTTCAGCACAGTGTTGTGCTGTAATCACAACACCACTTGTGGATGTTGGGTGCTCATTCCACCCTAATGAAGTCTGTTTCTGACTGTTTGAGCAGACACATGGATGCTATTGGCCTCCTCAAGGTAATTTTGCTGGACTGTGGCATTACTCCGCCTGTTCCTCAATGCGCAAAGGAGGAGGTAGTGGTCCTGCTGCTGGGTTGTTGCCCTCCTATCGCCCCCTCCATGTCTCCTGGTGTAATGGCCTGTCTCCTAGTATCTGCTCCATGCTGTGGACACTCTGCTGACAGACACAGCTAATCTTCGTGCCACAGCTCGCATTGATGTGCCATCCTGGATCAGCAGCACTACCTGAGCAACTTTTCTGGGGTGAGAATAATGACAAAATGCAAAAGTGACCAAAACAACAGCCAAAAAGGATGAGAACAGAGAAATGGTCACCCCCTGCAGAACTACTCCTTTATAGATGTTGTCATGCTAATTGCCTATCATTTCTACCTGTTATTTGTTCCATTTTCAAAACAACAGGGGAAAATGATTCACAATCGGTGTTGCTTCATATCTGGATAGGTTGATTTCACAGAAGTGTGATGAACTTGGAGTTACATTGTGTTTAAGTTTCCCTTTATTTTTTTTGAGCAGTGTAATTATACTCTGCCGCTTTGACTGTGCCAGTTGTGGGACTGAAAAATCATTATACCTGCAGCCATGTCTGTGAGACTTGAGGGTCTAATATCTTTGTGAGTTGTTAGCCTAAAAAAAATCATACTCTGTCAAAGTAGTGTTCTTTAAAATCACTTCCATAATTGAGGAGTGCATTAAATAGAAAGCAGCTGTGGTGATGCTTGTGTAGCTGCTGCTGGTGGTGGTGATGTAGCTGCCACAGGGAGAGGACATGATCATTCTGTGCCTGCTACATGTGCAAATGACACACCTTTGTCTGGTGCATGCAGGTGACAGAATATTCAGTGTCATTTCGTAGGTCCAAGTACTGCTACATGAATGCTGAGTCTACAAGATGTAGAAAAGGTGTCAGATTGGATGGCTGAAAATGCCTCTAGTTCCTTCACATTGTCTTCTACCCGGTCCACTATAGAAAGCACAAAGTTAACACCTGAGGACCATGGAGGGCCTGAAGACATAAACGTTCTGAACCTGAGCACCACCTCTATGATGAGGAAGTTGAATTCCAAGTTTGAGGTGCAGTTGAGTACACACCTTAAAAAGCATGACAAATCATTCTTTCTTGCTACAGTCTTGGCCTCTTCCTCCGCTTGCAATCAATAGGGACACCTGCCTCCTTGCAAAAAGAGGATGCGATAGCACCACTACCGCCTGTCTCACCAAGCATCTTCACACTGTACCATGGAAGTATTCAGTTCTCCATCCCCATAACCCTCGAGGGAAAGAGAAAATACCCCCCTACCCACCCACGAGCCATGGTACTGAATTAGTGCGTTTCAAAATTACTGGCCTTTGAAGTGCTGCCATTCTGTCTGCTGGAGATGGACAGTTTTACAGAACTGATGTTGATGGATGCGCCGCAGTACATTTTTCCTAGACACCTCTACATTTCCAAGCGGTCTGTCCCTGCCCTGCACACACATGTTAGGGACCAAATTGTGCATGCACTGTGCAATGCCATCAGTGGCAAGGTCCACATAACCACCAATATGTGGACCAGTAAGCATTGCCAGGGAGGTTACATTTCCCTAACTGCTGGGTAAATGTAGTAGCTGCTGGAACAGAGGCGGAGGGCGTTCTAGCACATTTCCTACCGTTACCAAGGATTACTGGATGTTTCTCTGTCCAGGTTGCCTCCTCTTCCTGCTCTGCTTCCTCGACTGCCTCCTCATCTGGTCACAGTAAGATGTACACCACCAACTTCAGCACAGCTAGTGGGTAATAACATCAGACTGTTTTGAAATTCATCTGTTTAGGGGACAAATCACACAATGAGCAGGAGCTGTGGATGGGGATCAAACAGCAGACAGATGAGTGGGTGGTGCCAGTGAACCTCAAACTCGGCCTGGTGGAGTGCTATAATGGATGAAATCTTGAGCATTAGAAGCCCCCATATTGGCATAGAAAAAGTGCCAGCAGTGGGAGTAGACATGTGTCCACATGAAAAAGAAATGGCACCCGCTTCAAGATTACATATATACCAGGAGAAAAATGAAGCAATCAGGTGAAAAATATAAAGATAAAATTCATATTTTATTATATCAATTATCATAATAGAAAAACAATGTACAAAGCATCAATATTAAAACAAACTCATGCAGGAAAACCCAAGGCGCCACAGGGCAGAAACCCCCCCCCAGACAATTCCAAATATATCACAGAGTGAAAAGGTTAATACTTCTAAAGTGCCAGTGCATATATTCAGATACATGAGATAGGTAAGTAGTCCCAAGTAGTAAACGCCAACGCAGCAGTGTGGTGGTAACGTAACAGGTTCAAAAACAGCCCATGAATGGAGGGAAACTTACCAAAATGAGGGATGCTAGGGGAGTACCCTGGGCCAGGAAGTGTCAAGCCCCCGACGCGCATTTCGCGTGCCCAAACTGCACCACTTCCTCAATGGATGAAATCTTATAGCAGCTCTGCGCCTTGCCAGTTGGACACACATCTCTTTCCTGGTGCATATGCAGAATTTGGTGGTGCTGATTTGCTGAAAAACTACTCACATATGTCAGATCTGCTGCTTATAGTGCGGGCAGTGTGTGCATGCTTTTGGCATTCTCACTCTGCTGCTGTTCATCTGCCTGAATTGCAAAATTACTTTTCCCTTCTTGATCACCTCCTATTCGACGTACCAAGGTCCACAGTGCATATTCAGGAGAGACTGTTTGAGCAGCAGGAAGCAATAGTAAAGATACAGCTAAAGTATGCATGGCTAAGTTGCTTTGCAGAACAACACCACTTCACCACTAATGAGTAGGCATCCATGCAGGACAAATTTGCCATATTCCACTGCTTCGAATACTCCACCAATGTGGTCAGCGTTGATGATGCCCTTATCAGCGTTACTATACCACTTCTGTGCCTACTGGAAAAAACAATTCAAGAGATGATGGATGAAGTGGTGGCACAGAGTAAGAGAAGCAGGACCAATTCCCACAATTATCAGGTTTGTTATCCACAAATGGCTTGGAGAGTGGGTTACTGTCCAAACAGCCGCCATGTACCCAACTGTCTAGCTAGGGGACAGTTTGGGAGGATCAGGAGGTGGAGGTAGAAGAGAAGGAAAAACCATTTTCACAGCATGGTGGCACTCAAATCAGCTCACAGACTGGGGATTAAGAAAAACCAGACTATACACCTGTCACCGAGGACAGCTTGTCATTAGACAGCTTGTCGCTGCCTTTTGGCAGCCTGACACATAAAAGCCAATACATCCTGCTGTGCTTGCACAACGATGGCTGAGATGCCTGTATTACTACCAGTGCTGATTACTGGGTGGCCACCCTGATGGATTCCTGATTCAAGGACAACATATTATCATTATTTCCATCACTGGAGCGAGACCTCAAAATGCGTGAATACAAGCGCATGCTGGTAGAGAAACTACTAACAGCATTTACACCTAATGGTATGGGCTCAGTGAAAGAACAAGGCAGAAGTGGAAGAGGATGTCACCGAACCAGCTTGGACACCACCAAAGAAGGTGGGTTTAGCATGGCCGAAATGAGGCAAAACTTTAGGAGCATGCCACAACATTCGGCACCACCGTGTTAGAAGCAGGCAGCGTTATAAAATTGTTGATGAGTACATGTACACATGTCTCCACGTACTAACTAATGGGTCTGCCCCATTTAATGTCTGCGCCTCCAAGTTGGACACTTGGCATGAGCTTGCCTTTATGCCTTGGAGCTGCTGGCCTGCTCTGCAGCAAGTGTACTGTCAGAACGTGTGTTTAGCAATGCAGTGGGTGTGATCCAAGTGTGGATGTGATCACAGACAAAAGCATCAGCATTCGCTTGAGGAGGCAAACATTCTTAAAAATTAACCAGATGTGGAACTTGTCTACGCCTTTGGCTAACTAGACCACTATACCTGCTGAATCCAGCCAGTGTTAAACTCTATTTGCCATTTATTTCATTTGGGTGGCTCCCCAAAATACAAAAAAAAAAACTGTGCTGACTACATCCTCCTCCTCCTCTTCCACCAACACCACCTTGTCCACGTCCACCTCCTCCTCCTCTCCAGTTCGACCTTTGCCCCTGGTTCTAACCTGTTTGTTTTTTGGAGGATTAGTTCAATGTTGTTTTAAGTCAGTTCCCTAAAAAAATGAAAAAAATAAAAATAACAGGAATAGACAAAACAACCCCCCCAAAAAAAACACTGTTGGATTACTCTTCCTTTGCCACTTCATCTTACACTGTGACATCCTCCTCCTCCACTTGGACTCTACCTTCTGTTTCTAGATTTGTTTTGTTGATTCTATGTTCTTTTAAGTCAGTTCCATAAATACCTTCCCAAAAAGAAAAAAATATGAAACACCCACCACAAAAATAGTGCTGAATTACTATTTCCTTGCCTATTCCACCTACACCATTTTGTCCACCTCCTCCTCCACTTGGACCTACGTCTATTAGTTTTAGATTGCTAATTTTAATTTTGTTAATTTAAGGTTGTTTTAAGTCAGTTCCATAGAAAAAAATACAAAAACGTGAAAAATACAATAACAGTGTTAAATTACTCCTGTGTCGCCTCTTCCACTACACCACCACTGCACCTCCATTTTTTCCATCTACTCCATCTCCAACTCCACTTGGAACTCTGCCTCCTGATTCAAGATTATTATTTTTTTTTATTTCTGCTCTGATTATTGTAGAGACAGGATGTAGCTGGAGTAAGGGACAGTAATAGGTTTTGTGTGTTTTGCAGTTTTCCAAAAAGACTTTCTATGTGTAAACTTCACCCATGTCCTTGACAGTACTGTGCATACCCACAAGTTTTCTAAACAGCTACCTTGTCTGTGGGAGTCATGTGTGTAAAAAGACATTTTTCTCCTCTTAAGCACCTTTATCTGTTTACTACTTTTATGCACCCATGTCTCTGATAGTACTGTGCGTAAAAATAAATTTTACAACTCTTATAAACCCATATCTCTAATAGTATTGTGCATAATACTATTCAAATGCACCCATGTCTCTGATAATACTGTACATAAAAACAAATGTTTCTACTCTTATGCACCCATGTCTGTGATAGTACTGTACGCACAAACAATTTTTTCTAATATGCACCCGTGTCTCTGGGAGTCATGTGGAAAATTTTTTGACACTTATGCATTCATATCTCTGATAGTACTGCGCGTAAAAACAAATTTTTCGACTCTTATGCACCCATGTCTTCGATAGTACTGTGCAAAAAAACAAATTTTTCTGCTTGTATGCTTCTATGTCTGAGAGTACTGTGCGTAAAACAAAATTTTCTACTTTTATGCACCAATGTCTCTTAAAAAAAATCCACTTAAAAAAAAGAGGATAGCGTCAAATAGGTGATGTGGATGTGGCTGTCAAGTTTATGCTTTTTTGCCATATTGTTGTGTTTCTTGTTGTCTCATATAAGCATCATCTGCTGGAAATGAGTGTTCATTCTGATCACATACATCTCTTCCACATCACATATCTGGATTGCTTTCTTCCATGCATTCTTTGACAGGTCTTTTTTTTTTTGCTGTGATCTTTAGTGATAAATTCATCAATGTAGGCAAAATTAACTCATGTAATGACCATTCGCAGTTTCAGTGTTTTATCCGTGTGTACCCTGTAAACCTCATTGTCCCAAATTTGTTTGCGTCAAATCTATTTCACAATCTTTTAAAATCCATTCCAAAATTTTTCATAGACCAAGTCAAATTTTTGCTTTTTGCCATCTTGTTGCATTTCTTGTTTCATTTTGATATCATCTGCTGGAAATGAGCGTTCGTTCTGGTCACATATATTTCTTCCACAGTCCATTACTTTTTTTTTTAATACATTCTTTGACATAGTCATGTTTTTTTTTTACAGTAATCAGTAGTGAGAAATTCATCAAAGCAGGCGAAATTAATTCATGTAATGACCATTCAGTTTCATTGTACCATCCATGTGTACACAGCAGTCATGTTACAGTGCTCAACTTACACATTTTTTACAATCAAATCTTTTAAAATTCAACCCAAAATTTTTCATAGACCAAGTCAAATTTTTGCTCTTTGCCATCTTGTTGTCATTCTTGTTGTCTCACATTAATATCATGCTCATTCTGGTCACATACATCTCTTCCACAGTTCATATCTGGATACCTTTCTTCCATACATTCTTTGACAGATTCATTTTTTTTGATGGGATTTGAACCCATAATCCCAGGGCTGCAATGCTGCAGTGCTAACCATTTAGCCACAGTGCAGGCAAAATTAACTCACTTCATTACCATCGCAGTTTCACTGTGCCATCCGTGTGTACGTTACTGGAGCTTGAATTATCGTGGCTGCTGGTACCACCAGATTTGCACTTCAATAAATGAGCATTAAATGATTTACCTACTCAATCCAATTACAAAGCCTCTAAATTTTTGTGCATGGCTATTTTGTCTTTCGACATCAACTGCTGATGAATGGTTCATTTGCTTTGTTGCTGCCTTCCTTGGACGTTGAGCACATTTGTCAGGCTCCCTCTCTGAAATCAAACGCTGATTCTCTGTTCCTCATAGTCACCTCACCATTGAGCGTAGCATGTATAGTACAAGGGGGTGGTCGGAATGGAGGGCATTTCTCTGTGCCGGCAGGTCCCGAAGAGGCAGGTGTACAGAAAACACCCCTTGAATAGGGAGGGTGGCGGGAATGGCTTCCAGAGGACACCATGGCCACTGTGCATCTTAACCCACTGCACGCAAGGTAACGCACAGTGTCGCAAAGAAGAGGGGCGAGGGCATGAGGGCTTATGTATCGCCTTTGTCAGGCTGAGACCTGCCTCTGCTGCGGGGTGTCCTTTTTTTGGATTCTATGTAATTTTAAGTCATTTCCCTATCCAAATTTGTATGCAGTGAACTCGTGCTGCTCTTACCCCCATTTTGCTTCTTTGTGCAGCCCCTTAGCCCTTATTATGGCCATTTTAAAGCCATTTTAAAACATTGAACTACGGCTTGCCATTGACTTTTATGGGATTCGGGTTTAGGGTCACTTTTGGATACAGAACTGAAATCTGAGTCTGCTCATCTCTACTAATAATAAATTTAAAAAATGACATGTTGTATGGGAAGCAGTGGAACCATTGTTTCCAGGATATAATTAGGCAATTTAACCTATACTGTAACTAAGGCAACATTCACACGTTCAGTATTTGTTCAGTATTTTACATCAATATTTGTAAGCCAAAACCAGGAATGGGTGAAAAATACTGGAGTGATGCACATGTTTCTATTATACTTTTCCTCTGATTGTTCCACTCCTGATTTTGGCTTACAAGTGCTAATGTAAAATATTGACCAAATACTGAATGTGTGCACGTGCCCAAATGAAGCCTATGTGCTCCAATATATAACTAATCATTTCAAGCTTTTTTATATATAGATTAATGGAAGAAAAAAATTAATTTCTGCCCTGCAATATGTCTATATGCTAGAAGTGGTTAAAAATGGCTGTGTTATGCTTTTGCTTTAAAATTAATAGAAGCAAAGAACAATAAGAACAAAAAGGGCAATAAAACTTTTGGAAGGGTTTTACAGTCATTTGAGGCTAAAAAGAAGACACAGGAGAGTTGGAGATACAACTTGATGTTCCAATGCAAAATCTATCCAAGCCCTAAATGTTCTGTGGCAAGTGTAATATTAGTGTTTCTTTAAGTGGCAGATACTTATCCCTGAAATGTCTAGGTTAAGGTATCACCTGCTAAATATTACCCCCTTTAGGTATACCCCTTGTTACATTGACACATTGACATGTTGATGCCTTTCTGTTCTTTGGTCGGAGCACTATCTTGTAATTAAAGATTCATGTTTCACTGCTTGTATCATTGATCGTCACAGATGATACTCAGTGAACTGAACCCTTACATGTCTGAGTACACGAAGTGAGAAACAGAAAAACAACATCTCTAAACTTATTCATTTCTTATATACAATTTCTAGAATTAACGACATTTAATAAAAGTATATTGTTAGGGAAATATAGCACATCTGCTAAATTCTCTTAAGTATTCTATACATTGAAAACAAGGTGTCGCTCAAATTTAGCATGTGTTTTAGTCTCTATTAATTTAGATACTAAATAATTTTGAAAAATTTCTAGAATTACAGGAATGGCAAATTTAGTAATGTAGCACATGTCTGTCAAAGTGAATTTTTTAGGTCAACAGTAAAAGGTTATTGAATCTGAAAAAAATTCAAATACGTTAAATCGTGCAGATTTTACCAGGAAATTCAATTAGCAGAGAATCTTTTCTATATGAATTGAATATCTCTTAGTATTATATGGGGGTCTCCTCCCCATTAGGGCATAATAAAGGTAAGATGTAGGGAAACGAAAGCAACCAATACTTACCTCATTGTTCCCCTCTCCAGCCATTCCACTGCTTATCGTCCCTGATCATGTCTTCAACACTTCTTCTTACCTTGTAGGAGTAAAAAGCCTTAATTGTCATTTTTTAAAAAAAAAAACAGAGTAGCTCAATAATATTTTCAAACCAAATTTTCAAGTAAGGGGTTAAAATACTACAAAATCATTCTATCAGAATACCTGTCTCTCCGAATGTCTTCTGATGAGCTCCTTTTTGATCTTCTTCTTCCTACGGGTCTTCCACTGACTAAATCCCACTTGGTTATCCAGGAGCATAACACGTCATTGACATGAGCCATGTACCAGTCATTGGTGACATCTTTCATCAGACCAGGAGGTAGGAGAAGATTGGAAGGGACCAGATTGGACTTGAGCTGAATGGAGACGTGGGAAGGAATCAGCAGTGGAAGGACAGGTATGGAGAAAATAAAAAAAACATTAGTAATAATATTTTTTTTCTAACCAGTATTGGACGTTAGGAAATAACAAAATGTTGACCGGCATGTGAACAGTTTGTTAGAGTCATGTAAATCGATTCTCTAAAGTTTAGTTTCATTAGAATCCAAACTTTTGAGAAAACTTGTAATGAAATGAATAATTTACAATCGATTCACTCAGCTATAATTACTACGTTTCATGTAATATTGTGTGCTTTTATGTTCTTTGTTAATGATATTTTTTGTCTGGTCTACAAAAGAGGAGCCTCGTGGATCTTTAGAATTTAGTAAACTTGATAACTATAACTTTTGAACTTTTTCTTCAAGAAAGTAGCAGCTTCAGTTTTTTCCATAATAATCCTTTGAATAAAAAAAGGTTAAAGACATTGAATATTATAAATATACAAACAATAGGAAGTTCTTGCTAAAGAACTCCTCTAAAAGATAACTACATCTGCATTATGCGGGCCTCCAAAGTACTTTGTTGGAAGCACTTGAGACAAAAACAATTTATGTTCTCAGCTTATTTTTATAAGACCAAAATCATCAAAACCCAATTACAAAACCCTACAGACTAATGGGAATGCGAAGCTCACATCAAAATGTTAAAATATTGTAATAGTCAAAAGTTGTAATAGTTTCATTGGGTGACATAGAAAATTAACTGTGCTGAACTCCAGAATATAACTCTGGCACAATAATATATTGAGATCATAAAGCACAAAGCCACAGATGGAGATTATCTCCAGACCTTCCAATGCCATTCAGTATATAATCATAATCACAGAACTGTTGGGAAAATGTTTAATTATTCACAAGACTAAAAAAGCTTTTTTTTTTAAAGTACTTGAAGCTCGAAATCTCGAGATTTTATTCTCGCAGTGTAGTTTTATTTTTAAACTATGAAATTCAGCAAAGTTACATCTAATGTAAATCTATTTAACGGTAATGGGTTTGTGTCTCAAATCTCACAAATATCCACAAATGTAATTATATTTATATAATGACTACACTTTCATTGGTAAGAAATGAGATAGCAGCAATGGCGATAAATTAAATTCTTTTCTATTAAATTATTTCTGATTTTTTCCGCATGGTGTTTTATGGTATTGTTGCTATAACTTAATTATTTTGCTGGAGCATGGGGTGTTTCTGTAATATTGCCTTAAATAATTGTAGCATGTTTACCACTGGTGCTTGTAGACACTAGGAATGTAACAACTACAAAAGTCTAAATTGTCCTCCGCATGGGATAGCGAGTCCTTAAAAAGGAAGGTGAAGCAATATATATGTCAGGTTTGTTTTCTGTGCTATTTCTTTTATCTCCTTACATATTTGTCTTATTTAATTCATTGATAAATTAGCTTTAAAATTAATGACAAAATACCAACCACAATTTTTTTTTTTACAAAACACCAATTGGATTCTCAGTATTTTCAATTAAAGGAGTTTTTGCCTAATTATGTTTTTTTACACTGTTCGATCACTCAAACATGTTATTATTACATTGGAAGATTTTAAAATGCTCCTCTGTATAGATATTCCCGTTACATTTTTTTTATGGTGACTCCTTCTCAGAATGTCTACCATTGTCTAGTCTTTAGAGGCAAAACCAAGTAAAAAAAAATTAAATGATAAAATGAGTACATGTAAATAACTTAGTTAAAGGAGTTTTTCCACAAAAAAAAGTTCATTTAAATTAAGAGACATTTTAATAATAATAATTTCCACGGTTGGATGTGTTTAAATAAAATGTTCCTGTGCTGAGATAATCTTATAAATGTGCCCCTGCTATAAACTGTGTAATGTCTGTGTCTGACCGTACAGGGACATGGTCGGATCATACCACAGCTCCTGGGCAGGAGGGGAAGCAAAAGAGAGTATACAGACATTACAGAACAGGATCGTAGATTTTTTTTTGTGATGTAAAACATTTCCCTACCTGTTTTTAAGCAATGTTTTACTTAAAGAAGAGAATCATTTGTGATCCCTTGCTGTAATGTCTGTTTATTTTTTTTCTCCCCTCTTGCCCAGGAGATGTGGTATGATCTGACCATGTTCCTGTAAGGTCAGACACAGTCATTACACAGTACACAGCAGGAGCACGTTTATAATATTATATCTCAGTGCAAGAACATTTTATTTCAACACATCCAATTATGGAACTTATTATTCTAACAAGATATGATGATTAAAATCAATTTTTGTTCACAGAGGCGTGATAACATACTAAGTGGATCCACTAGTCTTGGGACACTAATGCCCCATCGACTGATCAAAGGCCTCATTTACAAATCATGAGCAGACTTTAGAAACACTTTTTCTAAAGATCTGTTTTATGTGTGTAATGTAATAAAGGGACTGTTAAGCATGATATTTAGCTATGCTGACACAACTGCTGGTGGTTCTGGGGGCACGTGGGACCTAACAGTTTCCCTTTAATTATTCAAAAATAATAGGAGCAGTGAGACTATGGAACTGTCTGCCACATGATGATGTAATTGTTGATTCATTACAAAAATACATGAAGGGCTTGGATGTCTTTCTTGAAAAATATAATATTACAGGTTTTGGTTACTAAATTCTGTGATGGGACGTTCATCAAGAGAGTTAGTTTGATTGCTTAATGTAGAGCTAAGAAGGAATTTTTCTCCTAATAGAGAGCAATTAGTATCTATCTCATGGGGATTTTGCCTACTTCTGGATCAACATGTTAGGGTACAGGTTCAACTCAATGGACTTATATCTACCTTCAATCTTAAAAAAAAATCTATGAAACTATGACATACAGTGCCATTACATTGGTTATCCTATTGTTATATGTTGCTTATTTTCCCTGTAATGGTGTAATACATAGCTGTCAATCAGATTAGCTTCACCATTGTGGAAAACCCATGTTGACATCTCCATCGACTACTTTGTAGATTATTTGTAACTGACATAGAATAATAGCAAAATGTGCATATACCCTGTAGTAAGTAAAAAAGTAAATATTAATATGCATACACGTGCATGTGCATAACATAGGGTACTTAGCTGACACTATTTTGATCAAAAATGCATAAAGCCATTCCACCTGACAAGGTGTACCATCGCAAGACAGTCCTTTTTCTAGTATTAAACTTTTCCAGGTGCCAGAAGGCCTCAATAGATGGCATAGAGCAGGGCCCAGGCAAGACTGTTTACACACTTTCCTGTGGAAATCTATATAAACTAAATTATCAGACTAAAAAACTAAAGCAAAACCAAAGAAATTAGTTTGAACAAATGTTGGTATACGTGCTATGTGTGGATTCACACGTTATCAAACATAATCTACGATACAAACAAAATGAGCAAATGCCCTATAGTAAGTAAATAAATAGTAATAATACATGTAAATAACATAGGGTACTTAGCACTATTTCAATAAAAAAAAATCATAAAAGCCATCCAACCACAACAAGGTGTGCCCAATCAGGATGGTCCTATCTCTAGTATTAATCCTGTCCATGTGCCAACAGGACTTTTGGACTTGTATACGTACTATCCTAATCTTTCTTCAAATTTCATCAATAATTCTTTTTCTTATTATAAAAATTATAATGCATTATTGCGACATTCTAGAAAACACCCTCAACAGTTTAGAGGGCACTGAGTGTTAAGGGCCTGCGGAACGCACCTAATAGATATTAAGGAGAGGTGCGTTCGCAGCCCAGGGTCCACCGTGCAGGCAGAGCCTGCTGCTAGTCAGATGGCGTAAATAGGCAGTATAAGCGAACTCTGTTATCCCGGAGAGTCGAAGATGTAAACGCCGTAGCACTATATGGCGATATAAGCGGACTCTGTTAATTCACAGAGCCGCTGTAACAAAGACTGTGTCCTGTTAGACTCACAGGGAACACAGATGACTGCTAAGCGGATTGCAGTCTGTGGTCATGCAAACAGAACCCAAGCAGTAATCTCCTCACCGGAGTAGCCGGTATTGCAATGGCGTTTTCAGCCGAGCCCTGAACATGTGCATACAATCTCCTCACTGGAGGTGCTTGTATTCTAGGGGCTTATTTCAGCCAGACTTAACCACAAGCATACATGACCACACTGGCGCAAGCACGTAACAGATTTGATACTAGCGCACGGCCGTGCGGTAAGGACAGCCTTTTATAGCAGCCACGAGAAAAAGTCCTTCCAGGAAGGACCAATGGGAAGCTGCTTCAGAACATCAACAGCCACAGGACCTTCCTGAAGGACCAATAGGAGTGGCAGCTGTATCTGAGCATGTGACCCCTTATCTCCAATGGGAGATCTTGCCCTATGCATGCTCAGATGAAGCAACAAAGTACTTAGTCCTAAAGACGTCTGCTCGCCGCTGACCAGTACTGGCTACAGTAGCAGAACCTGAAGAGGCAGCAGCACGTCTCTGCACAGTATTAGACCGGGCAAGACGCTGGGACTGACATCTTTGCTGAGCAGGCTCCACTGTGGCGGAGATGGATGGGGGACCGCAGCGGGACTGGTTTGAGACTCCCCTTGTGCCGCAGTGGGAACTCGAACCCTAACATTACCCCCACTCCTAGGGCCCCCCTTCTTTGGGCCTCGCTGCGCTCAAAGGCTGCAGAGCATGAACATGCTCGGCAGGCTCCCAGGACCTATCCTCAGGCCCACAATCCACCAAATAAAATTTTTTACCTCGTACCACCTTGCATCCAACAATGGCGTTCACCTCATGATCGTCGGTAGATGAACCCAACGTCCCAGCAGATGACTCGGAAAACCGGGAAATGACCACGGGTTTCAGGAGGGACACGAGAAAGGTGTCGGTGATACCAAGGCGAAGCGGAAGGGCTAGGCGGTAAACCACCGGGTTCACCTGCTCAAGAACGTTAAAGGGACCCAAAAAGCGAGGTGCCAGCTTGGTGGATTCTACACATAACCTGATGTTTCGGGCAGAGAGCCACACTAGGTCACATGGAGCAAATGTAGGAGCGGGGCGCCAATGGGCATCGGCCGAAGACCTCATCTTCTCTTTGGAGGCCTGAATGGCATCCTGGGTGTGGTCCCAAGTGTCTCGTGCCTCCACAGCCCAGTCTGCCACCCTGGAATCGGCGGAAGACACGGGCATGGGCACTGGTACCCGCGGATGCTGACTGTAGTTCAGGAGGAATGGGGTCTGTCCGGTGGAGTCAGCCACAGCATTATTTAGAGCAAACTCAGCCCACGGTAGCAAGGATGCCCAGTCATCCTGCCTGGCAGAGACAAAATGTCGCAAGTATGTGACCAAGGTCTGGTTGGCCCTCTCTACCAACCCATTCGTCTCGGGATGGTATGCAGAGGAGAGATTCAACTCAATGCTGAGTAAATGACACAGCTCTCTCCAGAACCGAGACGCAGACTGGGGAACTCGGTCACTGACAATTTTGTCTGGCATACCGTGTAGGCGGAAAATATGCCTAATGAATAATACTGCCAAGGCCCTTGCAGACAGTAACCGTGGTAACGGCACCAAGTGCACCATTTTAGAGAAGTGGTTGGTTATCACCCAGATGATTGCAGCCCCGAGACTTGGGTAAGCCCACCACAAAATCCATCCCGACCATCTCCCAGGGCCTATCTGCCACCGGCAAAGGGAAAAGTAGCCCAGCCGGTCGTTGTCGAGGGGATTTATTCTTGGCGCAGGAGACGCACGCCTGAACATACTCCCTGACGTCACGGGCCATCTGCGGCCACCAGTATGTCCTCGCCAGCAACTCAGAAGTCCTTTTTGTCCCAAAATGTCCACCCACCCTGGACGAATGTGCCCAAGAATGTACTTCCGGTCGCAAATTGGTGGGCACAAAAGTCTTGCCCGGAGGCACAGACTCAAGCAAAATCGGAGCCACCGTTCTTAGGCTCTCTGTGGGGACAATAAGCCGAGGCTCCTCCTCCACCTCCTCAGAGGACACCACGGCAAGTCTCTGAACAGTATTAGACCGGGCGAGATGCTGGGACCCCCGTCTTTGCTAAGCAGTCTCCACTGCGGCCAGAGATGGATGGGGGACCGCAGCGGACTGGTTCGAGATTCCCCTTGTGCAGCAGCGGGAACTTGAACCCTATCACTGAGTGGTCACATTGAAACACATATAAGAAAAACTATTCCCAATTGAAAAATTGTAAAGTCACAATTTTTTTTAAAATTGGTGATCCCATGCTACTTATCATGGAATGTGTTGAGACAAGGATATAATTAAGTAAGAACAAATTGCATTCTCTAAAAGGAGTTTTTCGGGCCTAACGCACACTGTCACGATTTTCCTGCATTTTCAGCTCAAGTGGGCGGTGATGTGACAGCATGAATGTTATTTGAATAAATTGTTTTCAAGTGCTTATTTCAACCTCTGCCGCTTCTCTTGATAGTACATTGACAAAACACAGAACATTGAGAGAACCGGCTGAGACTCTTGTTGACAAGAGCATATAGCATACGTACAGTCAGGTGACCACCCACTCGCAGTGGCAATACAGGGGTACCTTTACAGTGTGTGCTTTTTACACTGTTACAGTTCGGAAATCTTGTCTAGAGCTCGAAAAACCCCTTTAAAGAAAAGTTAAGCAGTTTCACTTATGACTCGATAGTACAAAGTCAAAGTTTTAACATCTGAGAAGAAACACCAACATGCATGCATCAGTGTTCTTTAGTATGTATAGAACGTTATTAGCAAGTAGAGTAAAATGTAATATATCACTTTTTTTCCAGAATTTTTTCATTATATTAGAAGTTTAATATGTGCCTGTTTCTCTTTTCCTTCCTTCCTCCAGTCTTCCGCATCCAGGGCAATGGTAGCAAATTAACATAGCTATTTAAAGCTATCAAATGAAATGTGGATACATGTTTTGCCTTGATGTGTATCTAATCAGAATAAGGTATCCCTTTCTGAAGAGCATTCCTTAGCTTAGTTCATATGTAGCATATTCTTTAAGAGCAGAAATTGTAATATTTTCCGCTCGCAAGTCCCGTGTGAAGGTCAGACACGCACTTTTAATTTGTTCTTCCCGGTGAACTACTAATGAGTGTCTGTGTTGATAAAGACGGGATGACTTCATGTACAGCAAGGTCACAAATATATCTTAGCTTTATGAGATTTGTAAAACTCCTCTAAGCCGAGCCCGATGCAGCTCCTTATTTATGAGAACTTTTAACCCAAGAAATATCTCATTTGTATATATATCTCCGCAGATCCAGTATATTTAAGAGCCCTATAAAGCATAGGCTGAGTGAGTCGGGCCTAGGAGATAGCAGAAAATAGCTGCTGGAATATGTGCTGTAAATATTAGTTGAATACAATGAAGCATTTTCAAGAAGTCAGGGTATTGCCAACGTTTAAGAGAAACGACTTTTGCTTTAAATTTACTGTGATATAATAAGCCGAAGCAGCCGTCCTCTGCATCTCATAAGTCCAATGCTTACAGATAGATTTTTATATGTTGGAGAGAATCTTCTCAGCACATCACTAAATTATAAATGAACTGTACATTGTTTAACTGCAGTGCCTGGGATAGCGAGGTGTACCACATATACACACAAGATACTTATTTTTGGTTTCAGTCCTTCAGAAATTGCTTTCTGTTGGTCCGTGGAGAGACGCAATATGTTGCGCTGAAGCTTGGTTTATCCATCTGTAAAAATGCATTACGAAAATATTGACAAAGCACGCTATCAACCAAACTCAGAATGTTTTAACTGAAAAGTAAAATATTTTTTTTACTTTCTTCATGGTCATAATTTGAGAATGCTCGGCTGTATGTAAGGTTGACTCGCTATTCTTAAATTTCCCTTATTTTATAGAATACATAACAAATCCTCTTGTGTATAAATATGTGATTCTTCAGCTTTTGTTTTAGTCTTTGCCTGATGAAGAGACCTGTGTAGTCTCGAAAGCTTGCAATTTGTTACCATCTTTTCAGTTAGCCATTAAAAGGTATCAACCACTGAGGACTCTCAAGTCTAAATATTTTTCTATCTACTGGCTAACACGGTACGAAGATACACATCTTTCCTATAACAAATCAATACAAAGTTAAACAAATTATGATCCTCACTTGCTCTAACCTCTGTGGCTTCAGTCCAAGCTGCTTGGGTGGTCTACTTTTGGGACTTCAAGCCATGACATCCATTTCTTTGTTTAATGGCCTGCAATTGGTTGTTGCAATAGTAAAAGATATGGACTACCACAGTATGGAGAACCTCTTGGCGGGTCGTTAACCTTAAAGGTGTGGTGCCATAATCGAAGGTTACTGCATCGGAATAGGGGGCAACCTAGGTGCCCCACAGCAACTATGCTTCAAGTCAAAGCCCCCATCACGCCATCCCACAGGCACATCATTATAGCAATAATGGCACCACCCAACACCAACACCAAGTGAAAGGAATAAAAAAACTCACCTTCCACATGGTCTAAGACAAAAAGCTGAGAGCAAAATAAGAGGTAACACTCTTGCAGCTTCCTGCTAATTCTAGTACCAGAAAAAAAGAGGGGTCAGTATGCAGTATACAATAGCTATAGAAAAAAAACAAAAAAAAACGAAACAAAGATCACATATTCAAATATTATACATTGATCTTTTGCAGCTAAGAAAAAATTTCCAAAACTGGACACAAGGTCATTAGTTAACATTCGGATCACAATGTATGAAGCTCACTACCACATCATGGAACCACCTCTTAGTTGGTCACTAACCTTAAATATGTGACAACCAATGCTGAAGTGACACTGCACCAGCAGGCGGAGCAACTTAGATGCCCCAAAATAAACCATGCATGAAGGCAAAACCCACAGGCTCCAGGTCACACTACTTCGCAGGCACGGCACTAATGTTATAGCATAGAGGCCTGAGGCTGGCTGCATAGGTCAGGTTAAGAGTGCATCAGCAGATATACAGCAAACAATGGCCTCAGCAGCCAAGTAATCAAATTGAGGATGCCACCAATTTAGGTTCTGCCTGCTTTAGCTTCTAGGGGGTTAGAGTAGGAGGGAATACCATTTACCCACACCCTTCTGCTTCTTCTTAAGCAGAGG
>JARQOD010000001.1:965226977-965250009 GCA_033576555.1 Oophaga sylvatica
TTTTTTTTTGGAAAAAAAAAGGGTGCCCCTTTCCCTTTTCCCAAAAGTTTGCCAGGCTCCAAAAAAAAAATTTTTTCCCCCCACTTAGGGGGTTATCAGCGTACTCGGGCCCCCAAAGATTTTGTGAAATTTTTTCCTTTTTTCGGGGCCCCCCTTAAAATAAAAAACGGGGGCAAAATATTTTTTTTTACAAAAAAAAATATTTTTTTTTTTTTAAACGGTTTAAATTTTTTTTGGGGCATTTGGGGCCCATACCCCAAACCACACACCTAATAATTTCCTTTTGGGGGGTAAAATTTTCCAAAAGGGGGTAAATTTTTTGGGGATTTCCACTGTATAGGTGCATCAGGGGCTCTCCAAATGTGACATGACGCCCCCAGACCATTCCATCAAAGTCTGCAATCCAAAACGTCACTACTTCCCTTCCGAGCCCTGACGTGCGCCCATACAGTAGTTTTCTCCCACATATTGGGTATCAGCGTACTCAGGACAAATTGGACAACAACTTTTGGGTTCCAATTTCTTCTGTTACCCTTGTGAAAATAAAATATTGGGGACGAAAAAATCATTTTTGTAAAAAAAAAAAAAAGATTTTTTATTTTACGGCTGTACGTTATAAACTTTAGTGAAACACCTTGGGGTTAAAAGTTCTCACCACACATCTAGATAAGTTCCTTGAGGGGTCTAGTTTCCAAAATGGCGTCATTTATGGGGGTTTCCACTGTTTAGGCAGATCAGGAGCTCTCCAAACACGACATGGCGTCCAGCCAATTCTGCGTTGAAAAAGTCAGACGGCGCTCCTTCCCTTCCAAACTTTGCCATGCACCCAAACAGTGGTTTACCCCCACATATGGGGTATCAGCGCACTCAGGACAAATTGCACAATAACTTTTGGAGTCTTGTTACCCTTGGAAAAATAAAAATTGGGGTGAAAAGATCATTTTTGTGGAAAAAATATGATTTTTAAATTTTACGGCTCTACGTTATAAACTTGTGTGAAGCACTTGGGGGTTCAAATTGCTCACCAAAGATCTAGAAAAGTTCCTTAGGGGGTCTAGTTTCCAAAATGGGGTCATTTGTGGGGGTTTCCACTGTTTAGGCACATCAGGGGCTCTCCAAATGCAACATGGCATCCAATCTCAATTCCAGCCAATTTTGGTTGGAAAAAGTCAAATGGTGCTCCTTCCATTCCGAGCTCTGCCGTGCGCCCAAACAGTGGTTCCCACCCACATATGGGGTATCAGCGTACTCAGGACAAATTGGACAACAACTTACTCCTGTTACCCTTGAGAAAATAAAAAATTAGTGACTAAAATATAATTTTTGTGGGAAAAAAATAGGATTTTTTATTTTCATGCCCGGGCATTATAAACTTGTGTGAAGCACTTGGGGGTTCAAAGTGCTCACCAAAGATCTAGATAAGTTCCTTAGGGGGTATAGTTTCCAAAATGGGGTCACTTGTGGGGGGTTTCCACTGTTTAGGCTCATCTGGGGCACTGCAAACGGAACATGACCCCCATCAACGTCTGCATTCCAAAACGTTACTACTTCCTTTCCAAGCCCTGCCGTACACCCAAACAGTTCCCCCCCCACATATGGGGTATCAGCGTACTCAGGACAAATTGGACAACAACTTTTGGGGTCCAATTTCCTTGGGAAAATTCAAAAATTTGGGACTAAAAAATAATTTTTGTGGAAAATTGTTTTTTTTTTTTTCACACCCAGGCATTATAAGCTTTTGTGAAACACTTGGGAGTTCAAAGTGCTCACAACAGATCTAGATAAGTACCTTAGGGGGTCTAGTTTCCAAAATGGTGTCACTTGTGGGGTTTCCACTGTTTAGGCGCATCAAGGGCTCTCCAAACACGACATGGCGTCCAATCTCGATTCCAGCCAATTTTAGTTTGAAAAAGTCAAACGGCGCTCCTTCCCTTACGAGCTCTGCCGTGTGCCCAAACAGTGGTTTTCCCCCACATATTGGGTATTGGCGTACTCATGAGAAATTGCATAACAACCTTTCCTGCCCATTTTCTCCTTTTACCCTTGTGAAAATAAAAAAAAAGTTTGTAAAAGATCATTTTTGTGGCTAAAAAGTTAAATATTTATTTTTTCCTTCCACGTTGCTTTAGTTCCTGTGAAGCACCTGAAGGGTTAATAATCTTCTTGAATGTGGTTTTGAGTACCTTGAGGGTGCAGTTTTTAGAATGGTGTCACTTTTGGGTATTTTCTGCCATATAGACCCCTCAAAGTGACTTCAAATGAGAGGTGGTCCCTAAAAAAAATGGCTTTGTAAATTTTGTTGTAAAAATGAGAAATCGCTGGTCAACTTTTAACCCTTATAACTTCCTAACAAAAAAAAATTTTGGTTCCAAAATTGTGCTGATGTAAAGTAGACATGTGGGAAATGTTATTTATTAACTATTTTGTGTGACATATTTCTCTGTTTTAAGGGAATAAAAATTCAAAGTTTGAAAATTGCAAAATTTTAAAAATTTTCGCCATATTTGCGTTTTTTCAAAAATAAACGCAAGTTATATCGAAGAAATTTTACTTCTAACGTGAAGTACAATATGTCACGAGAAAACATTCTCAGAATCGCGAAGATCCGTTGAAGCGTTCCAGAGTTATAACCTCATAAAGAGACAGTGGTCAGAATTGTAAAAATTGGCCCGGTCATTAACGTGCAAACCACCCTTGGGGGTGAAGGGGTTAAGAGACTGCTTTGAGTACCCCAGGAAAAACGAACTTCTCATGCTTGAGATGGGCCTGCTGTGGTAATATGTTAAAAGGAGATTCCTTTTGATATCTTTGAACTGGTAAAAGTTACACAATCAATGATAGTTTAAAGCAAGGAGAAAAATAGAGTCAAAATGCTAATAAAACATCATATTTTTATTAAATAACTAATGAAACGACAAATGAAATCTATATTAACAAACAGTAAGGCATGAAAAACCCACTGATTAGGCAGTGGGAGTGAGCAGAGGAAATATCAGAATTGTAGGTAGAAATAGCATGACAACCACAAAATAGTAGCAAGACAAGAGGTGTCCCAAATCAAAAATGCAAAGTAAGAATGGACCACATGACAGCTTAATAAAGATTATCGTGGCACAACTGACCGATGCAGTAGTGCTTTGCCTTCAGCAGTATAGCAGACGGCTAGGGGTGCAGCTGGGGGATGCATATGCCAAGAACCAAATAGCCCATAAAGCTTCTCACTAGGAGAGCACAATAACACTGGCATTGCATGCCCCAGATGAACAGCACGATCCGTCTGTCTGAGCGGTACTACAATCATTCAGCAATCAATGAAGTTAAAAGCATGTTGTGACCACTGAAGTAATTACCTGTCATGACTTTGCAGATCATAATATGGGACACCGGATCCCCGACGCGCGTTTCGACACTCCTTCTTCAGGGGGCGTAGTCTGGGGAATCCGGTGTCTCCTATATATAACTGACTCGGCCGGTCACGTGCTTAAACCAGATGGTAATAATAAAGGCTGTCATAGGAGTATGCAGCCGTAATTAAAAGCCCAGACTCTCATGCACATGCGCCCACACCGGATAGTGAGTCACGTCATGCGGGGCGGCCGGCGCCTGGCCGTTCCCAAGCAACGCAACACACATCTCGGGAAAGGAGCGAAATATCGCGAGAGTCAAAGTACAAAGTGGGCAAAACCTAGGCACGTGATCAACAGAGGCAGGTACACAACGCTGCATGCAATAAGTTAAAAGTATCAATGTGGAGATATATAAACTTGGATCAAATATGAATTGATTCGCATAAACTAATACTTTATGACCAAGAAAATTCAAAATAAAAAAGAAACAAAAAACAAACAAAATTAAATGAACAAAATTGCATCTATCAGGATTTATTCGCAAAACTAAATACTTAAACTAAACAATGAATAGACCATGGTAACACTAGAAAAGCCCAGCGAATATTAAGCTAAATATCGGTGCGAAGGAATAATTCTCATAGGCGCACCATCTTAAACTTAACATAAGGGTGTAAAATAAAGTCACTATTAGGATTGCAATCCATCAGAATTGTATGCAAAGAGATTGTTGATTGTAGTAAGTCCACATTGAATACTTGAACAAATGTTGTCTGGCGTAAAAAATGATAAAGAAGACTGAACTGGATTCACAGGCTGGAATGAATGTTGTAATCACTTGAAAAAAGACAAAAAACATGAAGAAAATTAAAACTAGCAATAAAAACAATAGTTAAAATTAAAAATACGCTATGGGGTAGGACAAGAGTTAACTGAGGACGGGAAAGAAAAAATCTGAGGATATCTCTATTTTAGAGGAACGAGGCGAAACCATGGGATTCGTTCAAGCCAACTGGGGACATTGTCCCAGGGTGGTAATCCATCGACATTCTTTCTGCGCAAGTAGGCGCTTGATGTCTCCTCCTCTAATCCCACTTTGTACATGTTGGATTCCTCTAACCATGAATGACTTTGGATTGCAATGATGAAACTGTTTGAAATGTCTAGGTATAGTTGTTAACATGGATGGGTCTGTGATATCGGCCGCAGCAAGAATATTGCGTACATGTTCCCTTGTGCGTATTTTGAGTTGCCGAGAAGTCATACCTATGTAAATCTTTTGACAACCACAAGTAGCGTAATAAATAACCTGCGTTGTGTTGCAAGTTATGTATTGTCTAATTGTGTAATTAGTTTTCCCATCGGCCGATGAGAAGGTATTAGTTCGTATTATGTTCTTACACGCAACACAATTGGCACAGGGATAGCAGCCCTTTGGAGGGCCACGTGAATTGAAGGGATTTCTCATTGTGGGAACATAGTGACTATGTACAAGGAGATCAGCCAAATTTTGGCTGCGTCTAGCTGTCATTAGTGGACGTTCGGAGAGAACAGCCGCCAATGTAGGTTCAGTTTGTAAAATATTCCAGTGACGTTGTAGAGATTCCCGCATGGCGGACCATTCTCCATTGAAAGTGGAAATGAACCTGACTACGTCAGGCTCTTGATCTTTGATCTTCCTTTTATTTTGGGGATGTATTAGAGAGTTGCGCTGGCTCTTTTTGGCTCTCAAATAGCCATATTTAATACTTCTATTACTATACCCGCGCATTTCAAATCTCTCCCTAAAATCAAGAGCCTGCTCCTCAAAACGTGAGTCAGTAGAACATACTCTACGCAATCTTAAGAATTGTCCAGTTGGGATGGCCCTTACCGTTGTCCCCGGGTGGCATGAGGTGGCATGAAGTAATGAGTTGACCGAGGTGGGCTTACGATAAATATCCGTCTGTAATCGTAGGTATTCATCCACTATTATCTTAATATCGAGAAAGTCCACCTCGGTCTTACTATAAGTATAAGTGATCTTAATATTAAAGATGTTTTGATTTAACCCTTCCATAAAGGTATGTAATTCCTGTTCAGTGCCCTGCCAAATAATTAGCACATCATCGATGTACCTCAGCCAGCACTGCACATGGTCAGCGGCCTGGGCGCCCTCCCCCCAAAAACTCCCCTCTCCCAATATCCCAAAAAGAGATTCGCGAAGGAGGGCGCACAGGCCGCACCCATGGCAGTGCCGACGGACTGTAAATAAAACCTATCCTTGAAAACAAAGAAATTGTGAGTGAGTATGAAGTTGAGCAAATCCAAAATAAATTCACAAAAAGGGCCATCCCAACTCCCATTACTCAAAAAACGGCAGCAAGCATCAAGACCATCCTGATGTCGGATACACGTGTAAAGTGATTCTATATCAGCTGTCACTAAAAACATGTCAGGTTCCAAGGTCACACCATCTATCCTGGCCAGGACGTCCATAGTATCCCTGGCATAGGAGGGCAAGACCTCCACCAGTGGTTTAAGATAGTAATCCACAAATTTGCAAATAGGTTCACAAAGCCCTCCCATGCCAGAGACAATAGGACGCCCCGGGGGTTCGATAGCATTTTTGTGTATCTTAGGCACAAAGTAAATTGTTGGTATTTTTGGTGACTTAACTACCAAACCTTCAAGAACTTTTTTGGGGATTAAGCCCTCCTCAAATGCCCGATGGAGAATCATCTCCAACTCTGCTGAGAAGGCTTTCACAGGATTATGATCCAATCGTTGGTATGTCCTCCTGTCCCTCAGCTGCCTAAACGCCTCCTTTTCATATAGTTCTTGAGGCCACACCACTATGTTTCCCCCTTGTCCGCCGGCTTCACAACGATATCCTCAAGAGATTGTATTTCTCTCAAGGCAAATCGTTGTTGGGCAGTGAGGTTATCCAGTCTCCGTCGATGGGAGATCTGTTTGAAATCCTCAGTTACCAACCTAGTGAATATATCTATTGCCGGACAAATGGACAAGGGGGGAAAACGGGTGGAGCGTGGATAAGCAGACGGAGGAAACATACCTTTTGGTGCCAAATCCTGTTCAGTGAGCAGCTCCTCAAGGGCCCGCAAGGCCTCCTCCTCCACCTGATCAACATGTAGTTCACTCTGATCACGTCTGGCATAAAGCTTCTTAAAGATCAGTTTTCTAGAAAATAAATTTAGATCTTTAATTGCCGTGAAAGAGTCATAGGAATTAGTGGGGGAGAAGGTAAGGCCCCTGGAGAGCAGCTCAATCTGAACTGGAGTAAGAGTATGCTTAGATAGATTAATTACCTCTGGCGTATTTTTCTTGTCTCGTTTGTCTTGCTTATTAGGAAGAGCTAATTTACGTTTGACAACTTGGCTGTCTTTATTGGGGATCAGGTTAGTAGTTGGTGGATTTCTTGTTGTCTTTGACCTGGAAGACCCCTCACTGGAGGCATAGGAGGTAAAAGATGCCGATCTTTTCCTACTGAGCTTGCGGGGGCGGCGTGATCTCCGATTCCATTTATAAACGGTATTAGACTGTTTGTCACTCACATCCCTTTGAAATTTGTTGGTCTTACTGGTACATATTTCTTTTTCCCACTTTTGGAATTCACTATCAATTTCCTGGTGAATAGTTTGTAGTTCCACCTCAGATAAATCTTGTTTTAATTTCTTTTGAATATTTTCTATCTCAGAGTCCAGAGTGTCTAGGATTTCTTTATTCTGTGTACTAAGTAATTCCATAAAACCTCTAGAACAATTGGTGGCCAACTCCTCCCATTTATGGCGAAAGACCACATCATCTACGTCAAATGAAGGAAATACCTGGACTCGCAACCCTCTAGGTACTAGACCTTTTTCCATGTATTTAATCAAGAAGGCGCGGTTCCACCAGATTCTCGTCCTTTTTAATAATAGTTGTTTCAAATTTTTAGTCAACCCTTGTATGTCCTTACCACCACTTGCTACCGATATTTTGGGTTGGTCGCTAAAGACCTCATTTATTCGTGTAAGCCAAACCTGCTCACGAGCTCTATAGTCCATGGAAACTATGGAAGAAAAAACTGTGATAAACACAGAAAATGCATATAAAAGAAAATGCTTCCAATTCATAATAAATAGGATAATAGTGTTGGTAGAAGTCTACCTATTTAAACTAGAATGCAGCTACGACTCATAATAACAATTTAAAGCAAGGAGAAAAATAGAGTCAAAATGCTAATAAAACATCATATTTTTATTAAATAACTAATGAAACGACAAATGAAATCTATATATAACAAACAGTAAGGCATGAAAAACCCACTGATTAGGCAGTGGGAGTGAGCAGAGGAAATATCAGAATTGTAGGTAGAAATAGCATGACAACCACAAAATAGTAGCAAGACAAGAGGTGTCCCAAATCAAAAATGCAAAGTAAGAATGGACCACATGACAGCTTAATAAAGATTATCGTGGCACAACTGACCGATGCAGTAGTGCTTTGCCTTCAGCAGTATAGCAGACGGCTAGGGGTGCAGCTGGGGGATGCATATGCCAAGAACCAAATAGCCCATAAAGCTTCTCACTAGGAGAGCACAATAACACTGGCATTGCATGCCCCAGATGAACAGCACAATCCGTCTGTCTGAGCGGTACTACAATCATTCAGAAATCAATGAAGTTAAAAGCATGTTGTGACCACTGAAGTAATTACCTGTCATGACTTTGCAGATCATAATATGGGACACCGGATCCCCGACGCGCGTTTCGACACTCCTTCTTCAGGGGGCGTAGTCTGGGGAATCCGGTGTATCCTATATATACCTGACTCGGCCGGTCACGTGCTGAAACCAGATGGTAATAATAAAGGCTGTCATAGGAGTATGCAGCCGTAATTAAAAGCCCAGACTCTCATGCACATGCGCCCACACCGGATAGTGAGTCACGTCATGCGGGGCGGCCGGCGCCTGGCCGTTCCCAAGCAACGCAACACACATCTCGGGAAAGGAGTGAAATATCGCGAGAGTCAAAGTACAAAGTGGGCAAAACCTAGGCACGTGATCAACAGAGGCAGGTACACAACGCTGCATGCAATAAGTTAAAAGTATCAATGTGGAGATATATAAACTCTCGCGATATTTCGCTCCTTTCCCGAGATGTGTGTTGCATTGCTTGGGAACGGCCAGGCGCCGGCCGCCCCGCATGACGTGACTCACTATCCGGTGTGGGCGCATGTGCATGAGAGTCTGGGCTTTTAATTACGGCTGCATACTCCTATGACAGCCTTTATTATTACCATCTGGTTTAAGCACGTGACCGGCCGAGTCAGGTATATATAGGAGACCCCGGATTCCCCAGACTACGCCCCCTGAAGAAGGAGTGTCGAAACGCGCATCGGGGATCCGGTGTCCCATATTCTGATCTGCAAAGTCATGACAGGTAATTACTTCAGTGGTCACAACATGCTTTTAACTTCATTGATTGCTGAATGATTGTAGTACCGCTCAGACAGACGGATCGTGCTGTTCATCTGGGGCATGCAATGCCAGTGTTATTGTGCTCTCCTAGTGAGAAGCTTTATGGGCTATTTGGTTCTTGGCATATGCATCCCCCAGCTGCACCCCTAGCCGTCTGCTATACTGCTGAGGTGAGGAAGGTCCTGGTTCCGGTTAGATGGTAGCAAGCTGGCTCCAGTAGCCTTGTCACAGTCCACAGATTCGGATGACTGTTGGCGGAACGGGATGACACTTGCACGAGTGATTGCAGATTTTTTCAGGGATAGCAGGATACAGGATACCGATACTCTGTGGAGACAAATAGTATGAGCAAATGCACAGAGACTGCTAACGCAGCGCAGACAGGTCAGAGACAGAACCGGATGTAGCAATGGTAGATACTCATTGCTCCGGCGCTCTCCCAGTGGAGGAGAGACCAGAAATAGTAATCAGTGCGCTGCCATTGGATAATTACTACATTCAAAAAATGCACGCTGTCCCTTTAAGAACCCAGAGGAGTGGGCGCTCGCGTCCTAATAGTATTCCCTGAAGATCTGCCGACATCACGCCAGGAAATTGGGGAGAGAGAGAGAGCAGGATGCTGAGAAGTAGAGAGAGCATGAGACCTCAGACAGGGAGCTCGCTGATGCACAGGGACAGTGTGAAAAGCAGGAGGTGAATGACCAGAACAGAGTGCAGAGCCATCACGGGGACCGGGTGTAACACAGTGTCTCCAGTACGTGAGAAAACTGTCACCACAAGTACAGAGACACTGACGTGTGAAAGGGGCCTTAAAAAATCCTGCAAAAAAACTAGCCCTAATATGTCTATGTCAACAGAAAAATAAAAAAGTTATGGCACTGGGAAAAGGGGAGAAAAAACAAAAATACTTAAAAAAGGCAGTATAGAAGAGTTGTTAAGCAGTTGCATTTTTTGATGCAACCTCACCTTTTTTTTCCTGGAACACCTATCATTTGCATTTTAAACTTTTTATCATGTTTATGTTGATACTATAAAGATCATATGATATTTGCCATAGTCTCCATTAATTTTACTATTATATTTTCTTCATACTGGTAATAAAAAACAATAATAATTCATGTGGCTCATTACTGGTGGCTTGACATGTTATTGAGGAACTGGTCTATGTGTAAGTTGTATACAAGTCAGCACAGATGTCTTCTTCATTGTTTTTATTGGTTTATGTGATTCTATAACATCTAACATTGAATAGTATTTTATATCTTGCATATTATTTATTTTCTAAAATGTACTGTTTAGCCTAGAAAAACATTGTTTTACATTCCCCATTAATAATTTTTAGCTAATATACAGAGTATCATCCTTTGTTCAGAATCCTCATCCCTTGGCAAGAGCACAAGTGTGATTATTTTACACATTTGATCACTCATGGTCCCAACAGAGAAGCTTTTTGTGATAAGCCTATTTTAAGAGACATTTTTAAAAAGTAGGGATGGTCCAAATTGACTGACACTTTTAAGTAGTGGGTGAGTTATTCATTTAGTCAGTTACTCAATTATTTTGATAATTAATTCCCTATGCCCATTAAATCTTAATTTTCAAAGACAAATGTGACAAAAGTTTGTTTGATCTGACACCTGTGTAAGTAGACGCCGGCTCAAAACCAACAGTGGAAAGCTCATCAAATTCCTATAGAACATTCAGAATTTATACATTTTGACATTTAATTAAGCTTGTCTAATTAGCGGCTAAATGTTAAAATATTTTCATTTGCACAAATCCCATTCTTTAAATAACCTTGGGTATTTTATTTTCTGAAATAATATAAAGTGAGTTTTGTTCTTAAAATTTTAATAGCTTTCCCGAGCGTTCCTCTTCCGTAAATCATCGACTAATCTATTATCATAGCCAAAAAGTTCAGCATAGCAGGCCCCAAGTGCATCATGTTATTTCAACTTCCTAACAAATGACCACATTCATATTAGCTGACAGATTGCAGACCTTTATGTTAATGTACAATGGGTTTTGGAAAGTGCACTTCTGGGAGGCGTAAGAAAAGTTTCAGCTACATGCTCGACTATTAAACTACTTCCAGGATCTTGCTTGTTAAAAAAACACATTTTTTTTTAAATTAAATGCTTCTAAAATTCGATTTTGAATTATTTTCAACTGTGTAGCTAAAAATCATATGATACAAAGTGTTAAGGATTTTCATCAATCCACTTGTTGGTCTTCATGATGGCTCAATAATTATCATTGGTGCCTAGTGGCACTGGGGTCCTGGGTTTGAATGTGACCTTTTGTGACATATAGATGTAGTCTGAAAGTTTACTTCTTGTTCATATTGATTTCTTTGCATTAAAAAAAATGGTGATTGATTAACTCACTTCCTGCTTTACTTGCTCCAGGTTAAAAATGTAGAAATAGGATAATTATCTAATGACCCTTAGTGAGGGATAAAGGCCAATATGTGTATTATAGTAAATGTAGTTATATTGGTATTACTGAAATAATTTAATCTTTGCATATATCAGATGCAGGTAATTATGGATGTTAAGGCTTGCCGGTAAGGTTTTTTCACTAAGCCACAGATCGGGAAAAACAGATTGGACCTGAGACATTGTTGCAGTGGGATATTTTCTGAGATGGATTAGCCCATTAACGCCTAAAGTGGCATGGAAAATCAGAGCTGCATGTGCTGGATGACAAGTGGAGCAGTATGGAACAATATAGTTGGATGTTGTAGACTCCATAGTACAACAGATCTGGGTATGTAGACATATGCAAATTGCCTCATCAGAGAAAAAGAGGACTTGAACTCTATAGCGCCACTTGTTTGAAGTAGCGATCCTACAAGTCAAAATCAATCCTTTAACGAGTCTTGTATTACGACTTAGGATAAAAGCCAAATCAGTATCTCAATTTGCAGACACGGTGTTTCGGACTATTGGTCCTCGTCAGTGCAAACTATGAGATCTGATTTGGCTTAGGTGAGAGGCTCTGGACTGAGGTCTAAGGGGTAAGGTTTCTCCTTGTGGAGAGTGACATACCAGCTCTGGTTTGTCAAGGTAAGGAGGCTTATTCGCCGTGCAATGCTCCTCTGGGAAATGTAATATGCAAATTGCCTCTTCAGAGAAAAAGAGGACTTGAACTCTATAGCGCCACTGTTGGACGTAGCCTTTTGGGTATGTAGACAGGCACTTTCGAGGAGTAAAATTATGTAGGTACCTTGGAATAGCATAGATGAAGTTGTCCTTTTGAGAATCAGAAAAAAACGCAGGATATTCCAGGTACTTTCAGTGGATGAAGGATGTCTATAGTTAGGTAGATGAACAGATTTTTAATTGTATTACACATTTTGGAGTTTATCTCCTTCCTTAGATGAATTTGTGGACAGCATCTTGGAATGGTAGAGACAGATAAGCATCTGTCAACCAGGACCTGAACCACATGTGCTTGTAGCCTCCAAATAACTTTTCTGTTCTGATCTGATTTATAGGACTAAGTCAAGTGTGTGGACAGTACCTCAGAATAGTAGAGCCAGATAGACAGTCAGGCATCTTCATATAGGAGATCCAAGCATGCTCTTTTATGCCTATATGCAAATTGTCTCTTCAGAAAAAAAAGAGGACTTGAACTCTATAGTGCCACCTGTTGGAAGTAGCAATCCTACAAGTCACAATCAACCCTTTAACGAGTCTTGTAATATGACTTAGGATAAAAGCCAAATCAGAAACTCAATTTGCAGATATGATGTTTCAGTCTATTGGCACTCATCAGTAGTGTTGAGCGATACTTTCCGATATCATGAAATATCGGATCGGATTGGATCGGACCGATACCCAAAAAAGTATCGGGTATCGCCGATTCCGATACCGGAAACCAGTGCAAGTCAAAGGGACAGAAATATCGGAATTAAAATAAACCCTTTCTTTCCTTGCAAACACTAGATATTAACACATAGAATACATATACCGTATTTTTCGGACCATAAGACACACCTTTTTCCCTACAAATTTGGGACGAAAGTGTGGGTGCGTCTTATGGTCGGAATGTAACGTGGGGAGGGGGGCAGGGGGCAGCGGTGGAGTGAGATCGCAGGAGGCAGTAAAATATCCCCTCCACTGCAGGAATCCAGTGCTGGGGAAACCACTGGTCCCGATACTTAAGTGCAGTGAATATTCATTAGCCGCTTCCCCGCCCACCTATCAGCTGAACAGTGAGTGGGGAGCAGCAAATGACAGAGCCACATGGTTCCCCAGCGCCTGATTCCTGCAGCAGCCGGGAGATGTGTGTTGGAAGGAGAAAGAGGCGGCAGGAGCAGAGTGCAGCAGGAGGCATCGCATAACTGACAGCACAGGGGCTGTGCTGATGCGATGTTGAATGCTCCTGTGGAGGATCTGTGATGAGGTCATGAAGAGGGCGGACTGGAGCATCACATGACCACACAAAGCCCTGCCTCTTCATGATGTCATCACAGGTCCTGTAGACACACTGTACAACAGAGAATTAATTAAAAGGTTAGTAATGACAGCACATAAAAAATCACTCTGCCATCCTGTGGTGGACTATAACTCCCAGCATGCCATAGGATCTGCAGGACATGCTGAGAGTTATAGTTCTCCCATGGGATCTTAAAGCAGCACTCCAGTGTTATTTTTCAGTGCTGGAGTGGTGCTTTAAATATAAGCCCCGTGCCCCCATTCACATACTCACCCTCCAGCATCTTCACATAGTACTTTACAGACACCACACTGGTCCCGCAGCACCATCTCCTACCCGCAGCTTCCAACATAATAACATACTATTATATATAATAGTACAACATATAATAGTATGTTATTTATGTTATTAAATATTTTACCACATTTTTTGCTTCAAATATATTTTTCCCTATTTTCCACCTCTAAAACCTGGGTGCGTCTTATAGTCCGGTGCGTCTTATAGTACGAAAAATACGGTATATATATTATATATATATATATATATATATATATATATACATGTCATTGTGACATATATATATACGGTACATAAATTTATAGTTCATACACTTCTACATAGTAAAATAGCCGCTGATTCAATTGCCGGCTTTTGTGAAATTACAGAACCACCCGACATGAAATGACACATGGTTTACATACAGTTAACCATGTCATTTCATGTAGTTTGATATATAGCTTTCACTAACAATTGCATGAGTGTATGTGTGCAAAATTTCACACATGTAGGGGTTAATTAAAGGTGTAAATTCGTAAAAAAAAAATGCGTGGTGTTGTGAATGGGTTTGAGATGAGTTCTGAGTAGAGGCTCCCTCTGGTGGTTACAAGCGGTGCTAGTCTGTCCAGTGAAGATTGTGAGGACTGGGAATCAGGTGTTACTGACTGGTCTTATATAAGGGAGTCACCTTCCCATCAGGGTTGCCGGTGATCAATTGTTCTGGTCTGAATCCTTTATTCCAGTTTCCCTTGTAGCCTGCTGTGTCGTGTCTGCATCTCCTGCTAACAGATAAGACATTTTCTTCTTTTGTGTTTGTGCTGTGTTTTTGCATTTTGTCATGCACTTCTGTGGGGGCCTTCAGGGTCCCCTCCGGGGGCTTCTGCCCTCTCAGTTTTGTTCAGCCACTGATGTTTGTACTTTTGCTTTTTCCAGTTTTTTCAGTGGCTGCTGTTTTGATTTTGTTACACCAGAGAACTAATTTAGGTGGTAGAGGTCGTGTGATCTCAGGTGTTTTTGAAATTAGTAGAGTTGGTGCCTTTCAGGGTTTTCTGGGATTGCAGTAAGTGTCCTTCCTATCCTTTTCTATTTAGTTAGTTTGGGCCCCAGCGTTTGCTCATACTATTTTCTTTCTGTGTCAGTATTTCATCTTGTCTAACCGCCATTACATGTTTGGGGGCTTTCTATTATCTTTGGGGTTCTGCTTCGGGGCAGATAGCTTTCCTATTTCTATCTTTAGGTGTAGTTAGTTTCTCAGGCTGTGACGAGGCGTCTAGGACCAACGTAGGAACGCTCCACGGCTGCCTCTAGTTGTGGTGGTTAGTCAGGGTACTGCAATCTCATAGATTCCAACTGCTCTGGTGTATTGCCTTTTTTACCTGCACTCCTCAGCTACCGAAACATAACAGCGTGGGCTCCCGTGCTATTTTCTAAACCAGACAGACAAAGCCAGCGAGTGGGGGCAGATAATAATAGCCGAGGGAGGGTGCATTTATTTTGTGCCCCCCCTGGCTACTAACATCTGCCCCCAGCCACCCCAGAAAAGGCAAATCTATAATTAGATGCGCCCTTTCTGGCACTTTGCAGGTCTACTCCCATTGCCCTGTAGGGGTGGCGAATGGGTTAATAATGGGTTAAAGCCACCTTGCTATTGAAAGGTGACTTTAAGCCAGGTTAATAATTGAGAGTTGTCAATTTGACAACTCTCAATTAATAATCCTATTGAAGGAAATAAAAAAACACACACACATGAAGAGTAAATAATTTTAATGAAATAAACACACATTTTTTTAACCAGCGTTTATTTAACTGGTAATCCTTGCGAAGCCCTTGGTCTCCTGTAATAAAGAAAAAATAATAAATAAATGGCTTTAACCCATTATTAACCCATTTGCCACCGCTACAGGTCAATGGGAATAGACGGGCTAAGTGTCAGAAAGGGCAAATCTAATTATAGATTTGCCTTTTCTGGGGTGTCTGGGGGCAGAGGTAAGTAGCCAGGGGGGGCCCAAAAATAATGGTCCCTCTCTGGGCTATTATTATCTGCCCCCACTCGCTGGCTTTGTCTGTCTGGTTGAGAAAATAGTGCGGGAGCCCACGCATTTTTTTCAACGAATTTTCACCTTTATTTAATCCCTATATGTCTGAAATTTTGCACACATACACTCATGTAATTGTTAGTGAAAACCATATATCAAACTACAAGAAATGACATGGTTAACTGTATGTAAACCATGTGTCATTTCATGTCGGGTCTATAATTTCAGAAAAGCCGGCAATTGAATTAGCGGCTATTATTCTATGTAGAAGTGTATGAACTATAAATATATAAATATATATATATATATATATATATGTGTCACAATAACACATATACAGTCATGGCCAAAAGTTTTGAGAATGACACAAATATTAATTTTTACAAAGTCTACTGCTTCACTTTTTCTAATGGCAATTTGCATATACTCCAGAAAGTTATAAAGAGTGATCAGCTTAACAGCAATTACTTGCAAAGTCAATATTTGGCTAGAAAATTAACTTTATCCCCCAAAACACATTTCAACATCATTGCAGCCCTGCCTTAAAAGGACCAGCTAACCTCTTTTCAGTGATTGCTCCATTAACACAGGTGTGGGTGTTGATGAGGACATGGCTGGAGATCAATCTGTCATGATTAAGTAAGAATGACACCAATGGACACTTTAAAAGGAGGCTGGTGCTTGGCATCATTGTTTCTCTTCTGTTAACCATGGTTATCTCTAAAGAAACACGTGCAGTCATCATTACAATGCACAAAAATGGCCTAACAGGGAAGAGTATCGCAGCTAGAAAGATTGCACCTCAGTCAACAATCTATCGCATCATCAAGAACTTCAAGGAGAGAGATTCCATTGTTGCCAAAAAGGCTCCAGGGCGCCCAAGAAAGACCAGCAAGCGCCAGGACCGTCTCTTAAAAGTGTTTCAGCTGCGGGATCGGGCTACCAGCAGTGCAGAGCTTGCTCAGGAATGGCAGCAGGCAGGTGTGAGTGCATCTGCACGCACTGTGAGGCGGAGACTCTTGGAGCAAGGCCTGGTCTCAAGGAGGGCAGCAAAGAAGCCACTTCTCTCCAGAAAAAACATCATGGACAGACTGATATTCTGCAAAAGGTACAGGCAGTGGACTGCTGAGGACTGGGTTAAAGTTATTTTCTCTGATGAATCCCCTTTTCGATTGTTTGGGACATCAGGAAAACGCCTCATTCGGAGAAGACAAGGTGAGCGCTACCACCAGTCTTGTCTCATGCCAACTGTTAAGCATCCTGAAACCATTCATGTGTGGGGTTGCTTCTCAGGGAATCGGCTCTCTCACAGTCTTGCCTAAAAACACAGCCATGAATAAAGAATGGTACCAGAATGTCCTCCAAGAGCAACTTCTCCCAACCCTCCAAGAGCAGTTTGGCGATCAACAATGCCTTTTCCAGCATGATGGAGCACCTTGCCATAAAGCCAAGGTGATAACTAAATGGCTCAGGGAACAAAACATAGAGATTTTGGGTCCATGGCCTGGAAACTCCCCAGATCTTAATCCCATTGAGAACTTGTGGTCAATTATCAAGAGACGGGTGGACAAACAAAAACCTAAAAATTCGGACAAAATGAAAGCATTGATTGTGCAAGAATGGACTGCTATCAGTCAGGATTTGGTCCAGAAGTTGATTGAGAGCATGCCAGGGAGAATTGCAGAGGTCCTGAAGAAGAAGGGTCAACACTGCAAATATTGACTTGCTGCATTAACTCATTCTAACTGTCAATATAAGCTTTTGTTACTCATATGTTTGCAATTATTATATTTCTGTCTGTGATAAAAACATCTGTCAAACACACATAAAAACCAGAGGGCAGCAAATCATGTGAAAATATAATATTTGTGTCATTCTCAAAACTTTTGGCCATGACTGTATATATATATATATACATAAGGTGTAAATTTGATGAAAAAAAATGCGTGGGCTACCGCTCTATTTTCTGAACAAGACAGACAAAGATAGCGAGTGGGGGCAGATAATAATAGCCTAGTGAGGGTGCATTTATTTAGTGCCCCCTGGCTACTAACGTCTGCCCCCAGACACCCCAGAAAAGGCAAATCTATAATTAGATTCGCCCTTTCTGGCACTTAGCCCGTCTAATCCCATTGCCCTGTAGCGGTGGCGAATGGGTTAATAATGGGTTTAAGCCACCTTGCTATTGTAAGGTGACTTTAAGCCAGGTTAATAATTGAGAGCTGTCAATTAGACAACTATCAATTATTAATCCTATTGTACGAAATAAAAATAAAACACACACACTTTAATTAAAAAACATTTTAATGAAATAAATACAGTTTTTGATCATCTTTTATTGTACAGTTAATCCTCGATTACCTTGTTCTCCTTTAATAAAAAATAAAATAATAAAGCAACATTATTCTTACCTATCCGCTGTTCAGTCAGGTCCCCCGATGTAATCCTTCAGAAAGGGTTAATGTTTACTGAAGGGACCGCAGCTAATGCTGCCAGCCTCGCAGTAAACCTCCGAATGAATCATCTCCACTCCTGGCTGACAGGAGAGGAAGTGATTAGTGTGGGAAGCCTAATTGATTGCTTCCCATTTTCACTTCAGGTCAGCCGGGGACACCGCACAGCATCAGTGATGTCAGAGGGAATCCCGACTGACCTGAAGTGAACTGATTAACAAAAATAGGGGATTCCCTCGAAAAAAAATGGCGTGTGGTCCCCCTATTTTTGTTAACCAGCCAGATGAAGCAGACTACTGAGGCCTGATATTTCAGGCTGGTAAGGATCCAATATCCATGAACCTTGCAAGCCTGATAATACCAGGCCACAGCAGTCTGCTTATCTTGGTTGGTTAACAAAAATAGGGGATCCCCTTGAAAAAAAAAATGGCGTGGGGTCCCCTATTTTTGTTAACCAGTCAAGTAAAAAGCAGACTGCTGCGGCCTGGTATTAAAAGACTGTCAAGGCCCATGGATTTTGGCCCTCAACAGCCTAAAAATACCAGGCTGCAGCAGTCCCGCAATTGGCGCATCCAAAGATGCTCCAATTGTGGCACTTTATCCGGCTCTTCCCACTCCCCTATAGCGGTGGGATATGGGGTAATAAGGGGTTAATGTCAACTTTGATTGAACGGTGACAATAAGCCTGGTTAATAATGGAGAGGCGTCAATAGGACACTGATCCATTATTAATCATAAAGTTTGAAAATGTTTTAAAAAATACACAGCCAGAATAAAATATTTTAATGAAATAATACACAACACAGTTGTCATTAGTTTTTATTGCACGCTCATTCTGCGACGCCATTGATCTCCTGTAAAAAAATAAAAATAACAAACCAACACAAATACTCCCTATCCGACGCAGTCCAAGATAACGAGGGTCCCACGACGAGTCCAGCTCTGCTACATCTGAATGCCAGGCTCAGCCTGACATCCAGACACAGCAGAGCTGCTTACCTGTGGAGATTCCCCGGCGGTCACGTGACATCGAATGGATTTCTCACAGCCAGCTGTCGCGAGAGTACAGCTGGCCGAGATTACCCAGTACCCGGCAGTCACATGCACTTATCGCGAGAAGCTGCACGTGACCGCCAGGGAGAGGGTAATGGCCGGTCAGCTGTACGATCAGCTGGCAGAGAGAACTCCATTCTTCTGGTGACCACTGGGGATCCTCAGGTAAGCGCTGACAGCCCTGATACTGACACTCGGGAAGTTCCTGTGTCACATACTTCCCTCTGTGACACAGGAACTCCCCATATACTAATTACACTGACTGCTGACAGACATGGGAACTTCCGATTCTGGTATCCGATTTGCAAAAAGTATCGGATCTCAGAATCGGAATTCCGACACCGCGAATATCGGCCGTTACTCGATATTTGGGGTATCGGAATGCTCAACACTACTCATCAGTGAAAAGTATGAGAACTGATTTGGCTAGGTGAGAGGCTCTGGACTTGCTTCTAAGGGGTAAGGTTTCTCCTTGTGTAGAGTGACATACCTGCTCTGGCGTGTCACACCTTGTGGAGAGTGGCATACCAGCTCTGGCGTGTCACGCCAGAGCTGGTATGTCACTCTCCACAAGGAGAAACCTTATCCCTTAGACTTTTATGCCTAGGCATAGAAAAAGAACATAGTAGCAGAGTCGCCCTACTACCTAAATATTCAGGTGGTGTGCAGCTGCTAAGCTGACCTTAAAAGACCTAGGAGCATGACACCAATTTACCATGCAAACTAACTCACAAGACAGCAGCGAAAGCGGGCTGTCAGGGAAGGATGATGAGCACAGTGGCGCTGGAACCTGGACAGTTTAGGAACAATGAAGCAAAATATTCTAGTCATCAGTTCACATGCTTACATACTAGCACTATATACATGTGAGGAACTCAGCCGGCCGCCACACGGTAGCCCGGGTATCACAGCTTCTGATACCACCGCCGCTACCAAATGTGACGGACGATCCCTTTCCTCCCACGTCACCAATGGGACGTAACTCCACAGGTACAGCTCTCCGGCGCCCCCCTTTGTCTCTCAGGTCAGTAAGAGAACTGCACCTAGAGCAAATGGCCGCCGGGGAAGGTGTCCTGCTACCCACTGGGTATTCTAAGATTCGTGATCAGAGTAAAAGCATCAGCCCAAGATTAATTTTATGGTTTAATTTGCCTTAAGGGCGCACTAGATAATTACAGAAATATACAGTAAAGCTATACAATGTAATTACAATGGAATGGCAGTCAGAGTAAAAATACAACAATAATGTACAAGGCTTAAAGGTATTAGCTATAGATCAATATTACCGGGTTGTAGTATGGTCATGGGAAGGCAGGGGCTTTGCCATTCCCAGGTAGTAGTCTTCAGTTACTGGATAGTCCCCAAAGCATATGTTGCTGCACCCTTGGCAAGACAAATCCGTTTTCTTTTGGTCCTTTCCTAGACCATCTTCTTGGCTTCTGTGTGTGAAATGGAATGAGAGACCAGCCTCTTCTTGGCTACAGCTTTTGAACCTGCTAGGCCCTTCCCCATTTGCTTTGAAGCCCGCATATTAACTGGCCTGCAATTGATATGGAGCAGGAAACAATGGCTTGAGCTTGAGCTAATTACCATACGACTGACCATCTTATTCAGACCCTGGCCTAAACCAATTAGCATGTAAAGGCCTATTGATTCACAGTGGACATCAAAGCTGGCCGTACTGAATATGCTAATAGGCCCTGTGTAGCTAAAAGTCTGTGGCTGTGTGAACTGACAAAATGGAGGCTGGTACAGGCCCTATACAAAATGGCGACAACCTTTTCCTTACACCTCCCTGCTTTTGAGGGCGCTAGGGGGTATCACATTCCTGTGTTCCCCCGTGCGCCCTACCGCACCCTCTCTTTGGCTACGGTGGCAGATCCACGAGGATTTCTGACTCTCTGTCCTCTGAAAGGTTGCACGCTGGTTGGGCATAAGCCTCCCGCTCGTGGTGGGCCTTCATCATGTTCACATGGAAGGCCTTCCTCCTTCCACGGGCGTGGTCCAGGGTGACCAGGTAGGTGACGGCGTTGAGCTGCTCGTGCACGAGGTATGGACCCTCCCAGGCCGCCTGAAGCTTGTTTTGTGGTACGGGACCAGTACCCACACCTTTTGACCCACCTGGTAGGTCCGCTCACAAGCATTCTGGTCGTACCATCGCTTCTGGTCAGCCTGAGCTTGGGTCATATTGTCATGCACCAGCCGCGTCAAGGCCATCATTCGGTCCCGGAAGCGCACGACATACTCAATGACCGACACTCCAGGGGTGGCTAAATCCCCTTCCCATGCTTCCTTCACCAGAGCAAGGGGCCCCCGTACACGTCGCCCGTACAGGAGCTCAAAGGGGGAGAACCCCGTTGAGGCCTGTGGGACCTCCCGGTAGGCAAACAGCAGGTGTGGGAGATACCGCTCCCAGTCTCTCCCGTGGGAGTCGACCAACATCTTCAGCATCTGCTTTAAGGTGCCATTGAACCGCTCACACAAGCCATTGGTCTGTGGGTGATACGGGCTGGCCACCAGATGTTGCACCTGTACCTGCTTACAGAGAGACTCCATCAGCTGCGACATGAACTGGGTCCCTCGGTCGGTGAGCATTTCCTTGGGAAACCCCACTCTGGAGAAAATCTCCAGTAAGGCAGTGGCCACTTTGTCGGCCCGAATGGACGACAAAGCTACCGCCTCCGGGTACCGGGTGGCATAGTCCACTACCGTTAGTATGAAGCATTTCCCGGAGCGGCTGGGAGTGGACAGAGGTCCAATGAGATCCACAGCCACCCTCGAGAAAGGCTCTTCGATGATGGGCAGAGTTACCAGTGAGGCTTTGGGCGCAGCCCCGCCTTCCCCACCCTCTGACAGGTGTCACACGAACGGCAGTAGGCTATCACCTCGGTCCTCATTCCAGGCCAGTAGAAATGCTGAGCTAGCCTGGCCCTGGTTTTAGTGATCCCTAGGTGTCCGGCCATTGGAATCTCGTGTGCGATCCGCAACAATTCCGCCCTGAACGGATGGGGTACCACTAACTGTCGGTCCCTGGGCCACGCCTCCGGTGAACCCTGCTGGACCGTTACCCGGTACAGCCGTCCCTGGTCCCAGACCACTCGCTCGCGGTCGGACTCCAGGGGAGGCTGTGCCGCCTGTTCCTTGAGAGTCTTCAGGCTAGGGTCAGCTTCCAACGCTGCCTGAAATCCCTGACTAGATATGGCAAGAATTGATGAAACTGCCCTGTCCTCTGTCAGTTCCCCGGGATCTGTCTCCTGGCTACTGTCTGACTCGGCAGCCACTTGGTCAGAAAGGGGGAAACCGTCGGACCTCCGCGAGGCTCCTTGGGCTTCAGCGCTCCCACTCCTGGTAACAGCAGCCACGACCGCTGAGACCACGGGTAGCGCCTGCTTTCCCTCCTCCTCTGACCAAGTCGCCGGGTCAGGCAGACTTCCCTGACTTCCTGACATCCCGGATGTGGGGAACTCTTGACCTGGGGTCCTACCGGGTGGCTCCTCTCCCGGGACGCCCCCTCCCCCCATGGCCTGTTCCTCTTCCTGCAGGGGCCCTAGACTCAGCAGGCTGGATTCACTTAGGGGCCCTACACTGCCCATAGCAGCCCCTCCCTCCACCTCTGAGCTCTCCCCTACAGCCTCCTCACCTGTCCTCACTGTGAGCCCTGTGTGTGTAGTGTCAGTGCATGGCTTACCATCAGGTTGCACTCCCTCCTCCACTGTTGGAGGCACATTCAATACATTAACATTAGCATTCACAGTAGAGTCATGACATTCTTGGGGAGCCGGACTTGGGGGTTCAGTGGCCACATACTGGGACACTAGCCGCCCCAAATCGGTCCCAAGCAACACATTTGCAGGAATATTCGTCGTTACTCCCACCTCCCGCATCCCCCTCCCGGCACCCCAATCCAAATACACCTTGGCAACGGGCAGCGCCGGTTCAACGCCTCCAATTCCGGAGACGGAA
>JARQOD010000001.1:965250109-965299671 GCA_033576555.1 Oophaga sylvatica
GGAATATGTGCGTATTCATGACTGTAATGAGCGGTACCACTGACCGCTGAACACAGGCGTCGGAGACCGTGGGAGAAGAGCAGGGGCTGCAGAGACCGCACAGGAGGGGTGAGTATATAGAAGAGCTGCGCTCCCCCTCCCCCGCCGACCCCTGGTAGTACTGTGTCAGCACAGCTACCCGACCGTCGAGGGCCCCCTCACCTGTCCGGGCCCCATAGCAGCTGCTTGGTCTGCTTCATTCACGGTACGCCACTGCTCAGCAGTCTGCTTCATCAGGTTGGTTAACAAAAATAGGGGGGACCGACGCCATTTTTTATTCGAAGGGAACCCCTATTTTTGTTAATCAGTTCCCTCTGACGTCACTGATTGTGTCCCTGGCTGACCTGAAGTGAAAGTGGAAAGCAATCAATTAAGCTTTCCACTTCCTTCCTGTCAGCCAGGAGGGAACTCATTCATTTGGGGGTTTACTGTGAGGCTGCAGCATTAGCTGCGGTCCCTGCAGTAAACATTAACCCTTTCTGAAGGATTACACCATGGGACCTGACTGTGCATGGAATAGGTAAGAATAATTTTGCTTTTTATTTTATTTTTATTACAGGAAATGGTTTTTGCAGTCAAATAAAAGATGGTCAAAAACTGTGTCTTTATTTCATTAAAATGATTTTTAATTAAAGTGTGTGTGTTTTATTTTTATTTCATGCAATAGGATTAATAATTGATAGTTGTCTAATTGACAGCTCTCAATTATTAACCTGGCTTAAGGTCACCTTTCATTGCAAGGTGGCTTTAACCCCATATTAACCCATTCGCCACCGCTACAGGGCAATGGGAATAGCGGGCAAAGTGCCAGAAAGGGCGAATCTAATTATAGATTTGTCTTTTCTGGGGTGTCTGGGGGCAGATGTTAGTAGCCAGGGGGAGACCAAAAATAATGGTCCCTCTCTGGGCTATTATTATCTGCCCCCATTCGCTGGCTTTGTCTGTCTGGCTTTACCGGCAATTGAATCAGAGGCTATTTTACTATGTAGAAGTGTTATAAACTATACATTATGTATATATATATATATATATATGTCACAATGACATGTATATATATATATATATGTATTCTATGTGTGTATATTTTGTGTTTACAAGGAAATAAAGTGTCTTTTTAGCTGCGATATTTTGTTCCCATAGACTTACATGGGACTTCCGGTATCGGAATCGGATATCGCCGATATTTAGTGTATCGGCGATACCATTCCGATCCGATATTTTTGGATATCGGAAAGTATCGCTCAACTCTAGTCCTGAGTACGCTGATACCCCATATGTGGGGGGGACCACTGTTTGGGCGCACGGCAGGGCTTGGAAGGGAAGGAGCGCCGTTTGACTTTTTCAAACCAAAATTGGCTGGAATTGAAATTGGACGCCATGTCGCATTTGGAGAGCCCTGATACGCCTAAACAGTGGAAACCCCCACAAATGACACCATTTTGGAAACTAAACCCCTTAAGGAACTTATCTAGATGTGTGGTGAGCACTTTGAACCCCCAAGTGCTTTACAGAAATTTATAAACGTAGAGCTGTGAAAATAAAAAATCATTTTTTTCCTCAAAAATGATTGTTTAGCCCGCTATTTTTTTATTTTCCAAGGGTAACAGGAGAAATTGGACCCCAAAAGTTGTTGTGCAATTTTTCCTGAGTATGCTGATACCCCATATGTGGGGTGAAACCACTGTTTGGGCGCATGGGAGTGCTTGGAAGGGAAGGAGCGCCATTTTGTAATGCAGACTTTGATGGAATGTTCTGCGGGCGTCATGTTGTGTTTGCAGAGCCCTTGATGTGCCTAAACAGTAGAAACCCCCTGCAAGTGACACCATTTTGGAAACTAGACCCCCCAAGGAGCTTATCTAGATGTGTGGTGAGCATTTTGAACCCCAAGTGCTTCACAAAAATTTATAAACGCAGAGCTGTGAAAATAAAAAATCATTTTTTTCCTCAAAAATCATTTTTTTAGCCAGCTATTTTTTATTTTACCAAGGGTAAAAAGAGAAATTAGAACCACAAAAGTGGTGTGCAATTTGTCCTGAGTACGCTGATACCCCATATGTTGGGGTAAACCACTGTTTGGGCGCACAGCAGGGCTCGGAAGGGATGGAGCGCCATTTGACTTTTTGAACGCCACGTCGTGTTTGGAGACCCCCTGATGTGTCTAAACAGTGGAAACCCCCAAAAATTGACCCCATTTTGGAAACTAGACCCCTTAAGGAACTTATCTAGATGTGTGGTGAGCACTTTGAACCCCCAAGTGTTTCACAGAAATTTATAAACGCAGAGCTGTGAAAAAAAAATAATTTTTTTTCTCAAAAATGTTTTTTTAGCCAGCTATTTTTTATTTTCCCAAGGGTAGCAGGAGAAATTAGAACCCCAAAATTGGTGTGCAATTTGTCCTGAGTACGCTGATACCCACATATTCGGGTAAACCACTGTTTGGGCGCACGGCAGGGCTCGGAAGGGAGGGAGCGCCATTTGACTTTTTGAACACCACGTCGTGTTTGGAGACCCCCTGATGTGCCTAAATAGTGGAAACCCTCAATTCTAGCTCCAACCCTAACCCCAACACACCCCTAACCCTAATCCCAACCCTAATCCTAACCTAAATCCCAACCCTAATTCCAACCCTAATTGTAACCCTAACCTTAATTGTAACCCTAACTCTAATTGTAACCCTAACCTCAATTTTAACCCTAATTCTAATTGTAACCCTAACCCTAATTCTAACCTAATTATAACCCTAACCCTAAGGCTAGGTTCATTTTGCGTTTTACCTGCCCGTTCAACACATAGCGTTGACGGGCTGGTAACGGTATAGCATAACGCGATCGCGTTATGCTATACCCGCTAGCGCAGAGGAATCAGCAGATGATTCATCTGCGCTAGCGGTGACGGAGCCCAGACGCTGCAGTCTGCGTCCGAGGCTCCGTCACTGAATGATGGCACGTCGCGAACGCATGCCGCTTTACGGCATGCGTCGCGATGCGCCCTCAAATGGGGGTGAATGGCAGCGTTAACGGACTGCGTTACACCGTGTTATACCGCGGTGTAACGCAGTCCATGTAACGGACTGCCATAACTCAGTATGAACCCAGCCTAACCCTAACCCTAATTATAACCCTAACCCTAATGCTAACCCTAACCCTAATGCTAACCTTAACCCTAATTATAACCCTAATTATAACCCTAACCCTAACGGAAAAATGAAAATAAATATAATTTCTATATTTTATTATATGTCCCTTACTAAGGGGGTGATAAATGGGGGGTTATGTACTGTTTTGTTTATTTTGATCACTGTGATAGTTTATCACAGTGATCAAAATGTACTTTCTGGAGAATGAATGAAAAAAAATTTGAATCTGCCGCCAAGCAGATCGGCGGGCGCACTGCGCATGCGCCCGCCATTTTTTTTTTCCAGGAAGAAGACCGGGAGAATCGGAGGCCAGGGGACCTTCCGGAGGACACCGGCAGGTACAGGGGGGTTTCAGGGGACCTGGGGACCCTAATTCTCTCCCCTTTGATGTGCGATCACATCAGAGGGGAGAGAAATCATTTTTTTTGCGGTCGCCATTATGCTGTATAGCGGCAATCGCAACACCGGGTTCGGTGAATACCGACCTGGATTATGTTCTCTGGGGTCTCGGCCCAGTAGCCAAGACCCCAGAGAAAATTGCCCATCCCCCCAGCACATCGCGGCGGGCGCACTGAGCATGCGCCCGCCATTTTCTCAATGGCGGCGGCACCGGGGGACACCGGAGGGCCTGGGGGCCACATGGAGGGATTGGGGGCCACATGGGGGTCTCTTTTTCTCTGTCCTCTGATGTCCGATGACATCAGAGGACAGAGAAATTAAATGGCACAACATTTTTTTTTTTTTGTTGCGATCGCCGTTATAGGGTTAATAACGGCGATCGCAACATCAGTGTCGGTAAAAACCGACCCGATTCATGTTCTCTGGGGTCTCGGCTACCCCCGGTAGCCGAGACCCCGGAGAAAATGCACATCTGGGGGGCGCTATTCACTTTTTCCACAGCGCCGTTAATTAACGGCGCTGTGGTTTAAGTACTCTTAATGACCGCCGTTAAAAGGCGTATCGGCGGTCGTTAAGGGGTTAACAATGTTAATTAAGGCATGATAATGAAAATAATTTATTTAGATCATTTTACAGAAATAAAAATACAAAATAATAAATTAAGTTGAGATAGGCAAAATTTGATTTGGCCAGATTTCTTCAGTGCATGGGTGGGTGAACAGTGGAAATCAAATGTGTCAAATACGTGCAGTATGAATGGCATATGCCAGAATGAGGTTAGAAAATAATGAACTCTTATTCTCACCTCTACTCTGCCCTCCACAACCAGTCACTTTACCGCCACCCCACTAACAGTGGGCTTCGCTGCTGACTAGGTATCACTTGGTCAGAAGGGGCACTAAGCATGTGTTTGACATTAATGATGAGCCTTTGACTCCACATGGATAATTCACCACACATTGGATTTGTTGAGAATTAATTTGCTCATCTCTAAAGAAAAATACTAAAGTATTGAAGCTTTAAACATTTTTCAGTTTAGTATAGACTGTCAGTCAAAGTATAAAAGTGTTTTCAAAGTGCACGCTTGTCTCCATCCTCTGCAAATTATTCCTGTTGCATAAGCTTTTATGTTTATGAGATCTTTATTCAGTCCCAAAGGTATTTTTAAAGGAGGAAGCCATTGTATTAATTTCTTCATTTTCTTTTACCATATGATTTTGTCATTCATAATAACAGTTAATTGAGCAATGAGGCACAACAGGATACTGATTTGTTGTGCCCTAAATGTATCCCTCAGGTGTATTGTCAGAGTACAGGATGCTGCTCTTGCATCTTAAATCACTTGAGAGACGCAATTATTGCAAAAACACCGCCAGCCCTGGAGTGTCTTATTATGATTAGAAAATGTGTCAAGTAACAATTTGTTGCTGAAAGTAAGTTCTCAATTTCCATATTGTTTATCGCATTTATGGAAGACATTAAAGTAAACAGCTTTTAATGTCCTATTCACAGAAGTCCCCTTTCTCATAAAGGTACTTAAGCTTCGGTTCCAAACTTTTTTTTTTGTTGTTTTAATTTTTTAATTGCAATACAGACCTCAGCAAATTAAACACTTTGAGCATAAGTTTTATATCGGGCTCATAATTTTATTTACAGTGCCCAAGAGGGACGTAAAAAATTATAGCATAAAAAGTTAGATTTTGCCAACCTATGGAAAATTTCCAACAAACTTGTTTGAAACCTCATATACCCATACGGTTCCTCTCTCTATAAAATCATATTGTGAATTGCTAATTATTCTGTACCTATAGGAGATCATTTTTGAGTAGTGCAGTAGCCGAGAATGAAAAAGCTTTTGGATTCATTTGCTTAAAGTGTGCTATTGTATTTTTGTCTCATCTGTGTCTTTAAAAAATTAAATGAAAAAAAAAAGCTGCATATCTTTTTAGATATTAAAAGTATTTGGAACTTTTACTTGAATTGCCTCAATGTATCTAAAACAAACAATAGATGAACTTAGCCATTAGTCCTAAAATCTCCTACTGTTGCTTGTATGCCTCTTTTACAAGCATATTACTTGGCTTAGCTATTTTAAATGCTTGATAAAACTCCAAACCTTTTTTAAGGCAACAGCTTTTATACAATACTATTTTTTCTTTTAGTTGAGTAGCTGTCTGTTAATATTCTTCAACATTTTTTTCTACCATTTTGCTGCTGCATTGTGCCTGCAAGTCATTAAACTTTAGGCAAAGCAAAAGATGGGAATTAAAACATATCTTTTAATTATATAGATTAAAAATACCACTAATTATACACTGCTCAAAAAAATAAAGGGAACACTCAAATAACACATCCTAGATCTAAATGAATGAAATATTCTCATTGAATACTTTATTGTGTACAACGTTGAATGTGCTGTCAACATAATCACACAAAAATCATCAATGGAAATCAAATTTTTGAACCAATTGATTTCAGAACTCTTCCTGAGTTAAAACATTAGTATTGTTGTTTCTAAATGATTATGAACTTGTTTTCTTTGCAGCATTTCAGGTCTGAATGCACTGGGTTTTATTTTAAAGTGTGGCCATTTTTCTTTATCAAAAAAAAACTACAAAATTTATTGCTTGGAAATTCGGTGACATGTTGTCAGAAGTTTATAGACTAAAAGAACAATTTACATTTTACTCAAAAATATACCTATAAAGAGAAAAATCAGACAAACTGAACATTTGAAAGTGGTCTAGCAGTATGCAGCAGGTTCACACTCAGTACATGTGACAGACGTGAGACGTGACAGAGCCTGGAGACACTATGGAGAGCGATCTGCTGCCTGCAACATCCTTCAGCATGACCGGTTTGGCAGTGGGTCAGTAATGATGTGGAGTGGCATTTCTTTGGAGGACCACACAGCCCTCCATGTGCTGGCCAGAGGTAGCCTGACTGCCATTAGGTACCGAGATGAGATCCCCAGACCCCTTGTGTGACCACATACTTGAGCGGTTGGCCCTGGGTTCCTACTAATGCAGGACAATGCCAGACCTCATGTGGCTGGAATGTATCAGCAGTTCCTGCAAGATGAAGGCATTGAAGCTTTGGACTGGCCTGCCCGTTCCCCAGACCTGAATCAGATTGATCACATCTGGGAAAGCATGTCTCACTCCATCCACCAACGTCACATTGCACCACAGACTGTCCAGGAGTTGACGGGTACTTTAGTCCAGGTCTGGAGGAGATCCCTCAGGAGAACATCCGCAACCTCATCAGGAGCATGCCCAGGCATTGTAGGGAGGTTATACAGGCACGTGGCGGTCACACACAATACTGAGCATCATTTCGACTTGTTTCCACTTTAATTTTGTCTTGTTTTGATTTTCATTTGGACTTGTTTCCACTTTCATTTTGAGGGTCTCTCCAAATCCAGGCCTCCATTGGTTCAAAAATTTGATTTCCCATTGATAATTTTTGTGTGATTATGTTGACAGCACATTCAACTTTGTACACAACAAAGTATTCCATGAGAATATTTCATTCATTTAGATCTCAGATGTGTTTTTTGAGTGTTCCCTTTATTTGTTTGAGCAGTGTATATAAAACCATGACACACACACATGAATACACCTGAATGAGAATGCAAGGCAGGAAAATGTGAATGTTACTCTGCAGTGAGATGCTGTAAATATTTTGGCATATTTAAGTGAATCTCTCAAAGCATCAGAAATGAGTGAGATAAGTCAATCGAGTTTACCACATCAACACAAACTGAGAAAATTGATAGGAGAGAGAGATGTGGAGCTGCAGACGTTATCAAGTGGAATGCAATGCTTGTTGAGTCCTATATGAAAATTGGGTGGGTGCTCATTCCGCGGGTAAAATCAGCAAAAGTAGAGCGGTAGAAATGCATTTGGCACACCAACCCATAAAGTATAAAATAAAAAACTCTTTATTTCAGCATGTCAAGCTGCATTAAAAACATAAGAAACACCTAAAACACCTCAGGTGTTTCTTCGATTATTGGGATTCATCAGGAGAAGATCAAGTAGTCTTGTTCAGGAAGCTTTCACTTTCACCTCCTATGTTTTTATGTTTCCCGAGCTTCCCTTAAATATTTTTAAGTACCAGGCAAAAGCTCTTCATTCCCTGAGGCCATACACATCATTTCCGGCTGTTAGAATGCATCCTTCCTCTCCTCTGAGTTTGAAAGCCAAAAAAGACCAGAAAGAGGAAAACAAGGGACAGGGGAGTGGACGACAGAGAGCTATTGATAGACGTACCAACTATACTGAACATTTTTTAGACAATTGTTACCCTCTGAGAAATAAATTAAATCTGACACTCTAAGATTCCACCAAAGCAACACAGGTATTAAACCTATCCCCTAGGCAATTAACGGAACAAGAGATGTGTGTACTTAGCAAGGGACTATCTTTTGTCCGAATGACAGAATTCGATCTTTTGGATGGCATTAAAGATTTTCAACTCTTCACGCATAAATTAAAATGGAAAAAACAATGTATATGTGAGGATAAAAAAAACACTCATAGAGGACATTAGATTACAATTTTCCCGACTTTGACCCCAACATAAAAGGAGAAGAACCTTTTGCAGATCTTAAAAGAATGAGTAAGAATATGCTCCCACCACAAGGTGACCTGTCACCCATTAATATATCCATACATCTACTGACAAATGATTTGGAAAAGTTGTCAGAAGACAAAATCAGGATAAAACATAATTTGACCTGGGATGATATGTCCTGGCTGTGTAGCTTGGAAAATGACCATCACATTACAATCAAACCATCAGATAAAGATGGTAATGTGGTGGTCATGGACACAGAAAAATACCGCCAAATATGATTAAATATCCAGAAAGACAATACCTGTTATCGGGTACTCCAAAGAATTTCAAAACATAAACATCTTGAGGAGCTCGATATCACTCTTAGGAGAACACTCTCTTCTGCGGTTTTGGACAGAAAGGAATATTAATTTATACTACCCAAGTACCCTGTAGCGGCTACCTTTTATTACCTGCCTAAGATCCATAAGTATCTTGCACCTTTAAAGGGCAGACCCATTGTGTAAGGCATAAACAGTCTGATACAAAACTTAGGAATCTATCTTGACAGGGTTTTAAAATCTTTTGTCCTAGCCCTGAATTCATACACTCAGGATATGACGGATCTTGTTAGCAAAAATGTAATGTCTTATTCTCGAACAGGGCACGATCCTAGCCAGCATTGATGTGGAGGCGTTATATTCCTCTATTCCACTGTCAAAGGGCAAGGAGGCAGTGGAATATATTTTGAAGAGCAGGGGCCATCAATTTTGCAAACATAATATGTTTGTTGCGTTCTGACAAAAAATGTTTTCTATTTTGACAAGTACTTCCACCAGCACGGCAATGAGGAGTCCATGTGCCACACTGTATGCCTATCTACTCCTGGGCTGGGGCATGAATGGCAGTTTCAAGAGTTTTGTTGATATGCTTCATGTCAATGAATTGGGACTTATCTTTACTTTTGAGACAAGTAGCAATAAATTGTCTTTTTTGAATATTCTTATCAAAAGGATGCCAGATGGCACCCTGAGCACCAATACCTTCAGAAAGTCAGCATCAATAAACTCTTTACTGAGGTGGGAAAGCAGTCACACTGCCCCACAAAAGAAAGGGATCCCAAAAAGTCAGAATCTTAGAATAAGAAGGAACTGTACTGATGTTAATAATTAAAAAAACAGGCAGGAGATCTGAGAAAGACATTTCTTGAAAGAGTATACCCTGATAAAGTCTTGTGAGGAGCATATAAGGTAGCCCTAAATAAAGAAAGAACAGATCTACTATCTAAAACCCCCAATAAAGATGATTCCAATCCAGGCTCAAGATTTATTACAACCTTTAATAATGGGGCTCAAGGTGATGAGATCAATTTAAGAAAAACACTGGTCAATACTCAAAATGGAATATTATATAGGGGAACTCATAACCTCATATCCAAAAGTTACCTACAAAAAAGGAAAGTCCCTAAAAGATCTCCTTGTCTATAGTTATTTTTCTACTCCATGCCAATCTATGTGGATATCTTCGGAAATGACTGGTTGCTATAGATGCAGCGGCTGTGTGGCATGTACTGTGATCAATGTGGGTAAGTCCGTCCTGAGCAAAGCCACAGGAGAGACGTATAACATCAGGTCTTTCATAAATTGCAGAAGTGAAGGGATCATCCACAAAACCACATGAATGTGTGGTTTAGTATATGTCAGAAAAACTAAGAGAGAATTCAGGAGAAGGATTGGGGAGAATCTCAGGGACATCAATAAAAAAAGAGATACCCCAATAGCAAGACATATTAAACAGGCACATGGTGGGCTCACTTCTGCACTTTTGACAGCGGGATTTAACTAATTAACAGGCGCGGGCGGATCGAGATTCCGCTCGCGCCTATTGCGGGCACGTATCAGCTGTTTATAACAGCTGACATGTCGCGGCTTTGAGGTGGTCTCACCGCCGGAGCTCACCTCGAAGCGAGGATACTGACAGCTGACTATTCTGTCAGCTGGCAGAAAGGGGTTAAACGGCTTACAGTGACGCCTGCGGGTGCACTAGTATCATGTGTGGTTGGTGTGTGTGAGTGGATATGCTACCACTCTGACTGCCCGCTTGTGTGTGTGTTAGCTACCTTAATAGGCAGGGTTTTTGGCCCCGCTTGGCTTAGCACCTGTTACGGCCATGTGTGTGGTTAGCACAGGTCAGTCTCAGGGCAAGTTCCAACCATTAGAGCCTTGCTCCTTTGTGTGTTCTGCAGGGTTTTCTTTTGCGCCTTTTGTGTTTTTTCTCTTGTCTCAGCATCTGCTGCTTCTCTGTGTGTGTGGTTAGCACAGCTTACTGGCAGAGCTGGCGCAACTCATGTGCTGAATCCCTGTGACGCTAACAGTATATTGCACTTATTATTTGTTTCAGTATCCTCTCTGTGAAGTTAACAGAGCGAAGTGTCTTGCGTTCTATTTACACTGTGTGGCGTTAACTCAGTGTGCTTAAGGAGAACACTCGCTACTCCGTACCGTCATTGTTCACAGTAGCAGCAGTTTTACATCTCTGCACAGTAGACCTCGGGTTGCGATTGCACTTTAAGTAATATTTTATTTCAGTGCAATCCGCCAACCCTAACACCTGGTTACCTTTATTTTACTTTCTGGGTGTACCCCTAAAAATTCTCTCTAGGCCTCCCTATATAGTGAGATTGTGATTTTGTGCCTTCCCTGTAGGAACTGTTAAAAATGTATATCCTTTGAGCTTTGATTGAGCTCTTGAAATTATTTAATGCTCAAGCTGTGTGTTGATTGAATTTTAATTTGCTCAGCTGAACATTAATGACACTGTGTTACAGTTGATGTTTACTCATATCCCAAAAGTAGTCGTTCATCTCCATGATTACTATGTGCACTTCGGCAGGTGAAGACATGAGAAGGGAAGTATGCGAACCTTCTACCTGAGCTGTGCGCTCCATGAGTCCGAGGCACCTTGGAAGTGAAGTATAACAATGACGTGTGCGGTCAACTGGAGAGGATGGACTTGGTCCAACAGGTGGAAGTGACGTGTATGGCGTTCAGGAATGAAGGTTTTTTTTCCGGCTACTTTAAATTATGTAAGGGTGGCCCAGGAAACAGGTCATTATAGTATTATAGTAGGTGAACGTGATGGCCTCATGAACAAGACTACTTTATCCCCTAATGAATCCTGCGCAAGAAAGAAACACGTCAGGAGGTGGTCGGCATTAAAAAGCAGGACTACATGATCCCTTAAAGAGGATGATGAATATGTGCATAGATTTGCTTCTATCCTGAAGGACCTAGGAAGGTTTGGTACCTTGTGACTGTTGCCTGTTATACTGCTAACCCTGGGTGAAATTGTTACACTCTGACCTTTGGTAAAGCTGGCTATCAATTTTCTCGGTTTGAGTTGATGTGGTAAACTGAACTGACTTATCTCACTCATTTCTGATGCTTTGAGGGATTCACTTAAATATGCCAAAATATTTACAACATCTCACTGCGGAGTAAAATTCACATTTACCTACATTGTATTTTAATTCATGTTTATTCATATGTTTGTATCATGGTTTTATACATATCAAGTGGTATTTTTAATCAACATAATTAAAAGCTATGTTTTAATTCCCACGTTTTGCTTAACCTAAATCCTGACCATCTGGGAAGTAATTTTTTTCAGCATTCAAAATTGAAAACTGATTATGCTTGACTACGTTATCAACCTAGCTGAATGCTCAGAAAAAAAACATTACAAATCCATCAGACGTCTTGCGCCTCTATCTGATGGCTCCATCTTCTCTTTTCTCATTATATTAGGGTTAGACTCCATTCACATATCTGGGTTTCTCACATTTGCTTTATTTGTATTGTTACGTCATGTCCCATTTTATGCCCTATAAAAGACATAAGTATTCTAGTAGTGATGTCATTAATAACTTAACCAGAAAAAAATATATTTGCGGGTTTCAAAGCACATAGGCTCCTTCATCAGGCAGCTTTACAAATGAATTACTGAAGCAAGAGTTCAATATTTAGGAGATGTTAAAACAAGACATTTGTGAATTAGGTAGATAGGGTGCTGCCTCCTAAAAATAAGCCAAACAAAATCTAATTAAGGTTGTTATAAATGGAAAGGTTGTGGGATTGAGGACCCTCTTGCAGCGCTCGTATGCCTGTCTCTCTGTCTCTTCATTATGTCCCAGAGGAAGGTTTTTCTGATGGAAACGTTGGCCTTAATTATTTACAGACACTTCCTGCTGCATAAATGAATCACTTTTGATTCTCTTGAAATTCTTCTATGTCATGGTATTTATATACAGTGTCTGGATCTCTCTACCGCAGAGGACAAAAATTTGCTTCTACCGTCAAGTGCCCACGAATTTATGTCTATAAAATGGCTGCCAGGAATCCACTTTACTGAATTTTAGTGAGCAAAATAATGAAAAAATAAATATTCCCTTACTACTAGAAATGAGCGTGCACTAAAATGCTCGGATGCTCTTTACTTGAACAGAGCAATTTCTAATGGGAGTAAATGGGAAACCCAAGCATTTTTCTGGCAGACCCTACAATGAGGTCTGGGGGGCAGTAAAAATGTTCAAATGGATGGACACAGTATTAAATGGAAGGTGAACAGCATGGGGAAGACCTCTGGAAGCATCTCTGACTCCCAGATGGCTGCTGAGAACAATGGTGTCACACTTTTACTCCACATTAACCCCTTCCCGATCCATGACGCCGACGGCGGCGTCATGAAAACCTGTGCCATCCCGACCCATGACGCCGACGTCGGCGTCATGCTATAAATCATGTTCCTGCGGGCCGGGAGACCGGGGTCACTGAAAGGTCACCCGACCCGCAGTAACAGGACCCTTACTGCATCACCACAGGGGGGTTGGCTTAACCCCAAGTGGCCACGATCGCTCTGATTGGCTGTTAAAAGTGAAACAGCCAATCAGAGCGATTTGTAATATTTCACCAATGAAACTGGTGAAATATTACAATCCAGCCATGGCCGATGCTGCAATAGCATCGGCCATGGCTGGAGACCGAGAACCGACCCCCCCCCACACCATGTCACGGCGGTGATCGGCCGCCGCCATTGAAAGATGGCAGCGATCTGTCACCGCCATCACTGTCTGCTCCCCTGCTCCTGCGATCCGCTGCCCCCACCTACCGATCCCCCCCCTCACCTTCCGACACCCCCTACTCACCTCTCCCGGTCCACCGATGTCCCTGGATCCGTCCCGGCGGCTGCCCCGGATTCTTCATGGGCGCCGCCATCTTGCTGATCCGCGGCAGATTTCGCTGCAGATCCGTGGCGGATCCGCGGCTGATTTCGCTGCTGATCCGCGGCGGATTTCGCTGCGGATCCACGGCGGATTTTGCTGCTGATCCGCGGCTGATTTCGCTGCTGATCCACGGCGGATTTCGCTGCTGATCCATGGCTGATTTCGCTGCTGATTCGCTGCGGATCCACGGCTGATTTCGCTGCTGATCCGCGGCGGATTTCACTGCTGATCCGCGGCGGATTTCGCTGCTTATCCGCGACTGATTTTGCTGCGGATCCGCGGCTGATTTTGCTGCGGATCCGCGGCGGATTTTGCTGCTGATCCGCGGTGGATTTTGCTGCTGATCCGCGGCGGATTTTGCTGCTGATCCGCGGCGGATTTTGCTGCTGATCCGCGACTGATTTTGCTGCGGATCCGCGGCTGATTTTTACTGCTGATCCGCGGCGGATTTTGCTGCTGATCCGCGGCGGATTTTGCTGTGGATCCGCGGTTGATTTTGCTGCTGATCCGCGGCGGATTTTGCTGCTGATCCGCGGCGGATTTTGCTGCTGATCCGCGGCGGATTTTGCTGCTGATCCGCGGCTGATTTTGCTGCTGATCCGCGGCTGATTTTGCTGCGGATCCACGGCTGATTATCTGCTGATTCATCTGCGCTAGCGGGTATAGCATAACGCGATCGCATTATGCTATACCGTTACCAGTCGGTCAACACTACGTGTTGAACGGGCTGGTAAAACGCAATATGAGCCCAGCCTTAGGGTTAGAACTAGGGTTAGGGTTAGCATTAGGGTTAAGGTTAGAATTACGGTTAGTGTGAGGAACTAAGCCGACCGCCACACGGTAGCCCGGGTATCACAGCTTCTGATGCCACCGCCGCTACCAAATGTGACGGACGATCCCTTTCCTCCCACGTCACCAATGGGACGTAACTCCACAGGTACAGCTCTCCGGCGCCCCCCTTTGTCTCTCAGGTCAGTAAGAGAACTGCACCTAGAGCAAATGGCCGCCGGGGAAGGTGTCCTGTTACCCACTGGGTATTCTAAGATTCGTGATCAGAGTAAAAGCATCAGCCCAAGATTAATTTTATGGTTTAATTTGCCTTAAGGGCGCACTAGATAATTACAGAAATATACAGTAAAGCTATACAACGTAATTACAATGGATTTGCAGTCAGAGTAAGAATACAACAATAATGTACAAGGCTTAAAGGTATAAGGTATAGATCAATATTACTGGGTATTATGGTCATGGGAAGGCCTTGGCTCTGCCGTTCCCAGGTACAGTCTTCAGTTGCTGGATAGTCCCTTGGTCTTTCCTAGACCATCTTCTTGGCTTCTGTGTGTGAAATGGAATGACCACCCTGTACATGGCTACAATTCTTAAACCTGCTAGGCCCTTCCTTTTTGCTTTGAAGCACGCATATTAACTGGCCTGCAATTCATATGGAGCAGCAAACAATGGCTTGAGCTTGAGCTATTTACCATACGACTGACCATCTTATTCAGACACTGGCCTAAACTAATTAGCATGCTAAAGCCCCTTTGATTCCTAGTGGACATCAAAACCTGTCGTACTGGATATGCTAATAGGCAATGTGTAGTTAATAGTTTGTGGCTCTGTGAACTGACAAAATGGAGGCTGGTATAGGCACTATACAAAATGGTGGCGGTCCCAACCTCACAGTTAGGGTTGGAATTTGGGTAAGGGTTGGAATTAGGGTTAGGGTTGGAATTAGGGTTAGGCTTGTAGTTAGGTTTATGGTTGGAGTTGGGATTAGGGTTAGGGGTGTGTTGGGGTTAGGGTTATGATTAGGGTTTGTATTAGGGTTAGGTGTGTGTAGGGGTTAGGGTTGGGGTTAGGGGTGTGTTGGGGTTAGGGTTGGAGTTAGAATTGAGGGGTTTCCACTATTTAGGCACATCAGGGGGTCTCCATACCCGACATGGCGCCACCATTGATTCCTGCAAATTTTGCGTTCAAAAAATCAAACAGTGCTCCCTTTATTCCAAGCCCCGACGTATGCCCAAACAGTGGTTTATCCCCACATATGAGGTATCAGCGTACTCGGGAAAAATTGCACAACAACTTTGGGGGTTCTAATTTCTCCTGTTAACATTGGGAAAAAAAATTGGGGACTAAAAATTTATTTTTGTGGAAAAAAAAAGATTTTATATTTTCACGGCTCTGCGTTATAAACTTCTGTGAAGGACTTGGAGATTCAAAGTGCTTATCACACATCTATATGAGTTCCTTGGGGGATCTAGTTTCCAAAATGGGGTCACTTGTGGGGAGTTTCTACTGTTTAGGCACATCAGGGACTCTGCAAACGTAACATGACGCCCGAAGACCATTCCATCAAGTGGGCATTTCAAAACGTCACTGCTTCCCATCCGAGCCCCGACGTGTGCCCATACAGTAGTTTTCTCCCACATATGGGATATCAACATACTCAGGACAAATTGGACAACAACTTTTGGGTCTAATTTCTCATGTTACCCTTGGGAAAATAAAAAAATTGGGGACTAAAAGATCCTGATTGTGGAAAAAATGTGATTTTTTTATTTTCATGCCCGGGCGTTATAAACTTCTGTAGCCCTTGGGGGTTCAAAGTGCTCACCACACATCTAGATAAGTTCTTTGTGGGGTCTAGTTTCCAAAATGGGGTCACTTGTGGGGAGTTTCTACTGTTTAGGCACATCAGGGGCTCTGCAAACGTAACAAGATGCCCGCAGACCATTCCATCAAGTCGGCATTTCAAAGCGTCACTACATCCCTTCCGAGCCCAGACGTGTACCCAAACAGTGGTTCCCCCCACATATGGGGTACTAGCGTACTCAGGACAAACTGGACAACAACTTTTGGGGTCTAATTTCTCCTGTAACCATTGTGAAAATAAAAAATAGTGGGCTAAAAAATCATTTTTTGAGAAAAAAAAATGATTTTTTATTTTCACGGCTCTGCGTTATAAACTTCTGTAAAGCACCTGGGGGTTCAAAGTGGTCACTATGCATCTAGATAAGTTCCTTAGGGCATCTAGTTTCCAAAATGGGGTCACTTGTGGGGGAGCTCCAATGTTTAGGCACACAGGAACTCTCCAAATGCGACATGGCAACCGCTAAATATTCCAGCATATTTTCCATTCAAAAAGTCAAATGGCGCTCCTTCCCTTCTGAGCCCTGCCGTGCGCCCAAACAGTGGTTTATGACCACATATGAGGTATCTGTGTACTCAGGAGAAATTGCCCAACAAATTTTAGGATCCAATTTATACTGTTGCCCCTGTGAAAATGAAAAAAACTGAGGCTAAAAGAAAATTTTTGTGAAAAAGAGTACTTTCTTTTTTTTTACTGAAGCACCTGGGGGTTCAAAGTGCTCACTATGCATCTAGATAAGTTCCTTAGGGGGTCTAGTTTCCAAAATGGGGTCACTGTGGGGGAGCTCCAATGTTTAGGCACACAGGAACTCTCCAAATGCGACATGACAACCGCTAAATATTCCAGCATATTTTCTATTCAAAAAGTCAAATGGCGCTCCTTCCCTTCTGAGCCCTGCCGTGCGCCCAAACAGTGGTTTATGACCACATATGAGGTATCTGTGTACTCAGGAGAAATTGCCCAACAAATTTTAGGATCCAATTTATACTGTTGCCCATGTGAAAATGAAAAAACCTAAGGCTAAAAGAAAATTTTTGTGAAAAAAAAGTACTTTTTTTTTTACGGATCAATTTGTGAAGCACCTGGGGTTCAAAGTGCTCACTATGCATCTAGATAAGTTCCTTAGGGGGTCTAGTTTCCAAAATGGGGTCACTTGTGGGGGATCTCCAATGTTTAGGCACACAGGGACTCTCCAAATGCGACATGGCAACCGCTAAATATTCCAGCATATTTTCCATTCAAAAAGTCAAATGGCGCTCCTTCCCTTCTGAGCCCTGCCGTGCGCCCAAACAGTGGTTTATGACCACATATGAGGTATCTGTGTACTCAGGAGAAATTGCCCAACAAATTTTAGGATCCAATTTATACTGTTGCCCATGTGAAAATGAAAAAAACTGAGGCTAAAACAAAATTTTTGTGAAAAAAAAGTACTTTCTTTTTTTTACGGATCAATTTGTGAAGCACCTGGGGGTTCAAAGTGATCACTATGCATCTAGATAAGTTCCTTAGGGGGTCTAGTTTTCAAAATGGGGTCACTTGTGGGGGAGCTCCAATGTTTAGGCACACAGGGACTCTCCAAATGCGACATGGCAACCGCTAAATATTCCAGCATATTTTCCATTCAAAAAGTCAAATGGCGCTCCTTCCCTTCTGAGCCCTGCCGTGCGCCCAAACAGTGGTTTATGACCACATATGAGGTATCTGTGTACTCAGGAGAAATTGCCCAACAAATTTTATGATCCAATTTATACTGTTGCCCATGTGAAAATGAAAAAACTGAGGCTAAAAGAAAATTTTGTGAAAAAAAAGTACTTTCTTTTTTTTACAGATCAATTTGTGAAGCACCTGGGGGTTCAAAGTGATCACTATGCATCTAGATAAGTTCCTTAGGGGGTCTAGTTTCCAAAATGGGGTCACTTGTGGGGGAGCTCCAATGTTTAGGCACACAGGGACTCTCCAAATGTGACATGGCAACCGCTAAATATTCCAGCATATTTTCCATTCAAAAAGTCATACGGCCAGCCAATCACAGTACTACCAAGATAGCTATGGCATTATAGTGACTCACAGGCAGTCCCCACATGTTTATTGGATGTACAACAGGCACTAAACATGTAGGATGAGGATTTGAATTTCAAATTTGAACAACGGCTAATGCTTGCCAAGTGCTGAGCACATCCGAGCACCCAGATACTCAACTGATGTCCGAGTATCACTGAGCATGTTCGCTCATCCCTACTCACCACTTTTCTGTTTGGCAACCCGCTGTTTAGTGCAGCACATCGTCCTTGGCATGTTCTTCCATATTTTTTGCTGGATGCCTCATATCTGGTGCCGAATAGAGCTCTGATATTACAACTTGCATGATGTACTGACTACTTCATTCACAAAAAGCAGACATATGAGCAGCCCCAAGGACAATATTGGGTATATGTTCTAGCTGTGAAAAAATCAATAGAACATTGACATGGAACAAGGACACATGAATTTCTCTTTGGAGATCTGTGTACAAGTGCCTTGCTGCTGTGATCATTAGACAGCAGCACCCCGCATGCACACAGAGCTTATATCCATCCTATATTGCAGTTAAGAGACACTCCCACAAAACACAAATCTTAAATTCAGATCAGGCTGCAAATAGCACAAATAATAAATGAAGGATTGAAAATTGCGGACTGAGATTTTGTGCACTTTTATTAACTGAAGGTCAAAACAACTACTAATATGTACTATGTGGACAAAACTATTGACACACCTACATCTTACTACAACAGGAGATTTCATGACTTCTCATTCTGAATCCATGGGAATTAATATAGAGTTGGTCTACACTTCGCAGCTCTAACAGCTTTTACTCATCTGAGAAGACTTTCTACAATATTTCAGAGACATCTGTGAGAATTTTAGCCCCTTTATCCAGAAGAGTATTTGAGAGGTCAGATCCTGACGTTGGGGAGAGGTCAGGCTTATAATCTATGTTGTAGATCATCGCAAAGATGTTGGGTTCTTACAGAACAAAGTCCCTCAACCATGTCTTTATGGACCTTGCTATGTGCACTGGGGACTGGAATTGTCCAAAATGTCTTGGTATTTTGAAATAGTAGGATTTTCTGTTACTGGAACTAATAGCCTAGGCCAACCCCTGAAATATAACTTTATGGCATTATACCTCCCCCACCAAACTTCATAGCTGTAAAAATGCAGTCAGGCAGGTAACATTCTCCTGGAAGCCACCCCCCATAACAAATGGGCGTCTCATGATAATGTAAAGGGAGGACGGGACTGTATTCGTGACCTGAATTACTGCAACATCTATGTCCAGTCCTTCCCTACAGAAAACTGTATTCTTCTCTTTAGCGTAACTGCACCTCTAAGTTCAGCTTTCCCCGGGCACTTCCCAGGCGACAACGGTCCCTCTTTCAGGCAACTTCAGTAATGGAGACACAGTCCAGAATAACTTGAACATTCTCTTTACTTAACTCTTCACACGTTACATCCACAGTTGGCACATTATGGGTTTCACTTGTTTCTTTATCTTTGCCTGCTTTGTTGTCACTTCTGTGCAGTACACGCCCGGACTGGACTGTACTAGACTGCTTCCCAGTTCCTTCCAGGCCTGACCTCACTATATTTATCAAAAAACTGACCGGCACATCCAAACATAGATCCAGTGTGAACAGGTGCTAAACCCAGAGTCACCAACTCACACACATACAAGAAAAAAAGGTAGCACACTGTAGCGCTATAGCTTGCAAACACGAAATATGAAAAATGAATAGCATCACTGCCTTAGAAATATGAAAAATTGAGAAGTCTTAGCGCATAAGATGGCCAAATTATGTGTGCCTGATAGCCACGCCAAGGCTCTTCTCGTATATCAGGTCCTAACTAATGCCAATCCTCGCTTAGAAAAGTCTGTCTGCATGGGAACATATGAATCCTCTCTTAAGACTAAAATCTACATCTCTGTGGAGGGGTAATGAACCTAGTGTAATTAAAAAGCCTGTGACCAACAGGTGGAGTGCTCAGGTAGAAGGTAAATGAATACATATCAAAAAACTGACCGGCACATCCAAACATAGATCCAGTGTGAACAGATGCTAAACCCAGAGTCACCAACTCACGCACATACAAGAAAAAAAGGTAGCACACTGTAGCGCTATAGCTTGCAATCACAAAATATGAAAAATGAATAGCATCACTGCCTTAGAAATATGAAAAATTGAGAAGTCTTAGCGCACCTGTTGGTCACAGGCTTTTTAATTACACCAGGTTCATTACCCCTCCACAGAGATGTAGATTTTAGTCTTAAGAGAGGATTCATATGTTCCCATGCAGACAGACTTTTCTAAGCGAGGATTGGCATTAGTTAGGACCTGATATACGAGAAGAGCCTTGACGTGGCTATCAGGCACACATAATTTGGCCATCTTATGCGCTATGACCTCACTATATTGACATTTCCTTCAACCTGTTTTGACCCAGACATGAATTCATCAATCACTACGTTTGATGGCCCCCCTGTGAAGCATCCAGCCCATCTGTTCTGATCCCGTCGAAGTTCCAACTCCTTCAATCTCCTTAGTCCAGCCAACTTCTGCCCTAAAAGCATTGGCCCAGGCGGTAAGACACCACATCTTCCTTCTCTGTACAGGCCCACTGCTATGATATACAGTGGCCGTGGGTAACGTGGGCTGCAGCACTTTAAAGTTGTGTGGCTGCCGGCCGTCCAGGCCTATAGCACATGTGGACATGTGGACACTTGGGCACATTGGCCTTGTCTGACCTAACTACCTAGGAACTTCTCACTACTATCCAGCAGCCCCTCCTACACTTAAACCTCTATAAACTTCCTTAAAACTATAACTAACATGGCCCACTAGTATGCCCCCATCTATTGGCCCGCAACAGAACTACGCTTACCCAATGTATAAGAACTATATACTAAGGTGCCCTCCTTTAGTGTTCCCAGAAGAAAGTACCTAAGTTCCCTAAACTGTACATATCACATATATTATACTAAAAGAACACAACGCATATACAATTATTATACATAAAATGGTAACACAATAGAGAATGTGGCAATACCATTACTTTGTGTGGTAATACATGTTCATGTAGCAGTACCACTGAAATATTTACAATGACACACAATAATTAGCACATAGAAACATCAAGAACACTTAAGGGGGGCAGGGCAAGGCAGTAATACTTCTTCATCCCCTTACAATAACACAAACCCTCATTCCCCTTTTTTGTGTATTTATTATGATGTATGCGATGGTTTTCTTTGAGGTCAAAAGTTAAACTCTCAGACAGCTGTGAATTCACGAGCAGGTTATTGTTCTAGTTAAAACCAGTTTTTTGGCAGTCTTTTTATTTAAATCTGATTGGTTAACTTGAAAGCGTGCGGGATGATTTTGGTCTATGAATTTCCCAGTTTTCTGTCAGCTGTTCAATAAACCTGCAAAAGAGTAAAGCACCCACCCAACCTCCCTCTTTTTTCAACTTTATTTTATTGTCATGATGTTTATTAGTGGGGACAATCGTCCAGCCTGGCTGGGTGGATTTGGTCTTATGGGAATGATGTAATGATGATGGTTATTTATTCATTTATGATTATTTATTCAAGATTTAATGTTACTCTTAATGAACATCATGGCCTTTTCTCTATCCAACATTGGTGTCCTGGTGTATTCTTTCCGTTGGGTATGTCTGAATGTGTTTTGTGTTACCATGACATTTGCCAACTCCAGACTCATACAAGACTGAATGAATGAATTGAATTAATGAACATTCAATTTGAGGATAATAACTACTCTGCAAATTGAATTTCCCAGGAAAATTCATGAGAACAAGAGTATTCAAATTTTTGTTAATCAGCTTATATCTAGCAACAATCTTTTTGTGTCTGCAAAATGTTTCATATACTAGCCAATGCACGGTCAAATGACGTATTGTACAGCTGTGCTCAAAAGTTTACATACCTCAGCAGAATTTTTGCTTTCTTTGCCTTTTTTCAGAGAATATGAATGATAACACCAAAACCTCACCTGTGACCTGTTTGCTTGTAATCGGTGTGTGCATAAAATCTGAGTGAATTTCTGGGATCCAGACAGACTCTTGCATCTTTTATCCAGCCACTGATGTTTCTGGATTGTGAGTCATGGGGAAAGCAAAAGAATTATCAACGGATCTGTGGGAAAAGGTAGTTGAACTGTATAAAACAGGAAAGGGATACAAAAAGATATCCAAGGAATTGATAATGCCGCTCAGCAGTGTTCAAACTGTGATTAACAAATGGAAAATCAGGGGCTCTGTAAAAACAATACCACGGTCAGGTACACCAACAAAAATTTCATCCCAGAAACTCACTCAGCTTTTATGCACACACACTGATTACAAGCAAACAGGTCACAGGTGAAGATGTTACCTTTAGTAGCCATTCAAACCCATTTTTGTCAACTGCTGTGCATGTTATCAGGCCAAAATCACTAGGGAGTGTAAATTTTTGATCAGGGTCATTTGAATATTTTGGGTTGTCATTATGATTTAAAAAGAGAAAATACAGTAGTTTGACAATAAATGGCTTCACCCAACCACTAACCATGAGTGGAGAAAAAGTTTTGGTGTTATCATTCATATTCTCTGAAAAAAGGCCAAGAAAGCAAAAATTCTGCCGGGGTATGTAAACTTTTGAGCAAAACTGTAACTTCAATAAGGGGTTAATGGGAACTTGTCATTTCCCAAATGCTATTAACCTATAGATATAGGGTAACTGTGCATGTTAAAACCGATAAGTCTGCAGTCAGTATGTGTAACTGCATACTTATGAATCCCCTCCAGCGTATGCACTGTGCACTGTGGAGATTTGCCAGTTTCAGACTTGGGACCAAAGAGTATGTATTCATTATACAGCACACCCCGGCCAGTGGGCATGGCCTCACACTATGCACTTGTATTGAGCCAAGGCCGCACCCCATCTTGAGATGCAGCTGGCCAGTGGGCAAGTCTGACTAGAGAGTGCTGCCTCGCTCCATATAAATGTATTGACAGCAAGGCTGCACCCACTGGCAGGGGGTATGTGTAACTCAAACATATCCTCGATTCCTGGGTCTGAAACTAACAAATTCTCGGATTCATAAGTCTGCAATCACACAGAAAAACTGCGATTTATCGGTTTTGACCGGACAATCCCTTTAATAGTGTTACAATGCTATCTAACTGCCTTACTGAAAGCATGGCTACTAGAATAAAATGAGCTTTATTCTGGCTCAAATAGAGGCATGCTCAGAGCAGCTACTGTTATCGCTCAGAGCATTATGAGTGGCAATTGTAAAAATGCCCCAGAAGAGTATTTGAGTGGAAAATTGGGGGAGGTCGGGCTCATAATCTATGTTCTAGTTCATTGCAAAGATGATGGATAGGGTTGAGGCTAGGGCTCTGTGCAGCCGATGCTGCAGAGCAAGCTGTCAATCATAATGCCTGGGCATGTTTACAGCTGCTGCTCACTATGCTGTTACTAGTGACTTAAGCTGCACCGGTCATGCCTACATACCTGAAACATAGGATGAATAAAGTTAATTTTCTTCTGGTAGCTGTACTTTCAAGTAAGTTGGCCAGAACCGGTACCTGCAGGATAATAGCGATTGGGGATTTGACAGTTTCTATTAAAAGGAACCTGTGATGTAAAAACATGCTCTTAAATCTTTAGATATGGAGTTAAACTGCAGGTAAATGGTACTCTGAAGCTGCACAGCGCCAACACAGAGAGCCCATTGTCGGGAGGAATTTAACTTTATTTCTCCTGGCAGCCTTGGGCTTTCAATCATAGGAATGGTGCCGATGCCGCTTTAGCCACTGCTCTGTGCATAGAGAGCGTTGGCCATAACTGCAACTCTGGAACTGACTCACAGGCGGCACTGTACTAATGCTCTCACTGGAATACCATGACAGAGAAGTGCCAAAAGATTGTGGCATCTGTTAATACAAATCCCTGCACATATTAGATCTGGCTAACCTTCCTTTTAGCAGTGCAGGGTTTCCTTGCTTTGTTATAGCAAGGGTTAATCAATTCTGTCTAACTCCTGGAGCTCTCCTTCTGGAATTGTCTCAGCTGTTTTGTGTTGGCCAGTCCTCTCTGGTATATATGTTCACCTCTTGCACTAGGGAATTGCTGGTGATAGTAACAACTTCCTGGTTTAGTGGTGAAGGAGAGTACTGAATTAGTAGCAATTAGTTGTTGTAGTTTACAGGAGATAGCTGCATGGATTTGGTATTGTATGTATATCTTAATCCTCTCCCATTTGGTTTACCCCTCCTACTGTACCCTTGATTTCCACTAGGTGGTTTGGTGAGTGTATTTCTATGATTATATTTATTTCATCTCTGTCTGTTAGGTCCGTGCTATCCTACACACTTCTATACATTACTGGGTGAGGGAGGAAACAGATCAGCTTGAATATAAGAGTATAGCAAGGTACGAGACCTCAGCATCTCCACCTTCAGGGGTAATCTGGGGTACAGGGATAGCCTAGGGTCTCCCTAGCTTGAGGGACAAGGAAGGAGCCCATTGTCCTTGAAAATCCTACTACAGTATTGTGACAGATGAACGCTTGAGCTCGCTGTCTGTCAGTGCAAGAGGCGTGGACACAGTTCACTATGTACAGAACAGTGAGTGAAGATGCGTCGGCCCACTCCTACAACTGAAAGCCAAATGCCTCTGGGAGGAATTAATCTCATTTCCTCTCAACAGCAAGGCTCTCAGTGCGGGATCGGTCAGCTTCAGGATGCTATTAACCTGCAGATTAACCCCATATCTGCAAGTTAATAGTATTTTTTTCCATGACAGGTTCCCTTTAAGTAAATGACACTTCCATCATTAATGTATAGGCAGGTAACAATGAGACTTGAGTAGATGCACTAGGTGAAAGCACTCTCAGTGCTGTAACACCTCAGACTTGTGACTGGTTACACAGCAGCATTGAATAGGTGAGAACAATGTCTCGAAGATAAAGTTATAAGAGCAGAGTGAAAGAGAATATTCGCCAGTTGGGATTTCATCTAATTAAGGTGAGCGAGCAGCTGCGCCTGTTTGGAATAACAATTATGCCAGCGCGTCACTTTTTTCTGCTTAGTTGAAATTTATATAGTTTGGAAATGTTGGTTGTAAGAAAATTAGAACTCATTTAGAACATGGTGAAAGGACACAGCTCCTCCATTATTAGTTTTGCATCTGAATTTTCCTGGGGCGCTCTACTCACCCTCATTGATAATGGGTTTTCTTGAGACATAATTGGATGAATTTAATTTTTTCTTCCTTCATTACCTGTCCAAAAGCTCCTCTTCCTTGTTTTCCTTTGTGCTTTATTAGGACAGTAACCCCTATTTAAATGCGCTTACACGCTGGATGCTTCATCAGCTCTTTCTAATTCAATAGTTCTGACCACATCAGATAGCCAGAGCTCCTCTAATTATACCTACATAATTGGCCACTTTTATGCTCCTACATGCTCAGCATATATTACACTATTCGGTTTTTTCTAAACAGCCTTAGCTCCCACTGATAGATTCTGATCGGTTCAATATGCGTTATTCCGGAATGCTAATTGGAACATTATAACAAGAGGTTTCTCAAGTGCTTATTTGAAAAAAAAAAGTCTTTGAAATATCTGATTATGTTCTTTAGACTGAATACCCCTCTTCCACCACAATTATTTCAGTGTGCTACATTTTCCTGTGTTATGTACCTGTTCTACAGTTCTTAAACAACAAAGTTGCTTTAAAGGGGAACTAGCATGTTTCTACATAAGGAAATAGTGTTATGGATATATATAAATAGTGATATGGATATATATGGAGTCATCAATCTTGAGGTACACGTGGAAAGAAGGAGGACAACACCTTATGATCAAAAGTATACATTTCTTTTATAGATCTGATGGGCAAGTAATTAGAAATCGAGCATAGAATTAATATGCAAATGAGCCTGGAAGTGCTCTGGGGGGGTGTCAATGCACTTAGACTGTTTCTTCTTCCTTTTGTATTGACATGCCCCCAGTTCACTTCTATTCTTGATTTTTCATGACTGGCGCACCATTTCTGTACAAAAAATGCATGTTTTTCTTTTGCATGAGATCAAGCACCTTCACAGACACACATCAGTAAGTCTATATTTAAAAATGTTCTGACAGGGTCTCTGTGAGCCCAACTGTACTATGGTACCATCTTATGTTATGATGCCGCCAGACAGGGTGTACATACGATGTTAGAATTGAGTATAACTGCTGTGGCCACAGGAAGGGAATAGCAATTTCTTAAACTTTGTGTCTTTTTTGTTTTATTACTGCAGTTTTGATATTGCCTAAAACCTTTTTTTGTTGCACTTTAGCATGCTGCAAAGGCGTTATTGGGTATTACTCTGCCCCTTCAAGCGAAATTACAATATAGTACCCATTTTTAGGCTAGGGTCACATGTTTTTCTCTCATTCAAGAAAATCGGACGAATATTTCTAATCACACTCTGATCAGACTCCGATCAGAGAATGAGCAGAGTGTGATCAGAGCGTGTACCAAACAAGCAAGAACAGCGGAACTACTTATATGATAATATTAAATAACACATCTGCAATAGGAAGGATTTTTAGAAATATAATGCTTTATTACAAATATTAAGGACAAAGACAATCAAGGTATAAATGTGAGGTGATAATAAAAGCAACTACGGTAGTAATATTGGCAACAATAATAATGATGTCAGATAATATTAGATAATGTCAGGATTAGATCAAACGTATATAGTATAACCGAATACTATTTACCTTGTGACATGATGTAGTTAAGTGTAGCAGAGCCAATTGGGACAAAAAGAAAGCCCCGACGCGCATTTCACCATCCTCGGTTTCTTAAGGAGGCGCCTCCTATACGTTTGATCTAATCCTGCATTGGAACTACTATTGCTTTCCCTTTTCTACTAGCCCCTTTTTAGGGGGCCAGACTTTCTTGGATATTTTGTTATTTTGATCTGATTTTTTGATTATTGTTTGTCTGGCCCTTTAAATAGTGTATAGAATTCTGGGTAGTATTTTGATATTATCATTCTGATTAGCCTTATTCCCCAGATCTTTGTCCGATTTATATGTATTTATGAGATTTAGGACATCTTTGGGCTTTGGATTAGACTTATCTGTGGCTAGGTGTAGTATTCCTATGGGACATACCGTATATACTCATGTATAAGCCGACCGCGTATAAGCCGACCCCCCTAATTTTGCCACAAAAAACTGGGAAAACTTATTGACTCGTGTATAAGCCTAGGGTGAAAAATGATTATGCCTCCATATGATGCTCCACAGATTATGCCCCGATATGCTCCACAGATTATGCCCAATATGCTCCACAGATTATGCCCCCATATGCTCCAGATTATGCCCCCATATATTCCACAGATTATGCCCCCATATGATCCACAGATTATGCCCCCATATGCTCCATATTATGCCCCATATGCTCCAGATTATGTCCCCCATATGTTCCACAGCTTATGCCCCCATATTCTCCAGATTATGCCCCATATGTTCCACAGCTTATGCCCCCATATGCTCCATATTATGCCCCCATATGCTCCAGATTATGCCCCATATGTTCCACAGCTTATGCCCCCATATGCTCCATATTATGCCCCCATATGCTCCAGATTATGCCCCATATGTTCCACAGCTTTTGCCCCATATGCTCCATATTATCCCCCATATGCTCCAGATTATGCCCCATATGTTCCACAGTTTTATGCCCCATATGCTCCATATTATGCCCCCATATGCTCCAATTATGCCCCCATATGCTCCATTATGCCCATATCTCCATATTATGCCCCATATTCTGCACAATTATGCCCCATAGTACTAGGCCTCATATGCTGCTGCTGCAAAAAAAGATGACATACTCACCTCTCGTCGCTGGGGGCCAGGTGCCGGTGTCCTGAGCAGGCGGGGGGTGTCACCGCTCGCTCAGGACCCCGGCACCTGAGATATTTACCTGTCCGTCGGTCCACAGCAGCGCACTGCTCCCTCGGTCCGACTCCTCTGTGTGTAAATGATCTGGCAGGGGGCGGGGCGCGCACTAACGATGTCATCGCGCCCTCTGCCTGATCATTTACACACAGAGGAGTCGGACCAAGGGATTAGTGCGCAGCGGTGGACCGACGACAGGTAAATATAACTATACTCACCCCTCCGCCGCGCTTCCCTGCAGTGTCTCCTCTTCTCCCGGCGCTCTCCGCAGCGCTTCAGTCCTGCAGCGGTCACAGTGCTACCGCTCATTAAAGTCATGAATATGTGCATATTCATGACTTTAATGAGCATGCCATGTGACAGCTGCAGGAAGGAGCTGGAGATCGTGGGAGAAGCAGGGGGGCTGCAGAGACCGCGACGGCGGAGGGGTAAGTATGATCCGACACCCCCCGCTTCCCCTCCCCCGCCGACCCCCGTATATGACCCACGTATAAGCCAGAGGGGGACTTTCAGCCCTAAAAATGGGCTGAAAATCTCGGCTTATACATGGGTATATACGGTAATTAATTTTCTGTCCGGCATATTATCTGACATCATTATTATTGTTGCCAATATTACTAGTTGCTTTTATTATCACCTCACATTTATACCTTGATTGTCTTTGTCCTTAATATTTGTAATAAAGCATTATATTTCTAAAAATCCTTCCTATTGCGGATGTGTTATTTAATATTATCATATAAGTAGTTCCGCTGTTCTTGCTTGTTTGGCATATGTTTAGGCCTGGGAGGTGTATCCGTGGGCCACGGAATTGGTTTTGGGTATATTGTGATCAGAGCGTGATCTGATATTCTCAAATAAGGAGAAAAAAAACGCATTCTCCATTCAGTCTGTCCATGAAAATCGGGCCGCACTTGTATATGAATGGTCAAGTGCGATCCGATAATAGGGTGCAACTCGGGAATGCTGCATATTTTGCAGCCCATGGAAAAATTTAGACGGAGTTATAAAATTACAAAGGGATGAGTACTAGCCTTCAGAATGACAGATAGACTTGTCTGTTTTTTAGAGTCCGGTTAATAAACCCTTCAGCCCTCTGATCCAGCCATTTTACCCATAGATTGGTGCAATAACACTTTAAAGGGCATTGATCGGAAGACTGGAACCTCAAACGTCTTAACCGTTACCAGTCACACACTGTCGGGCATTGGAGTGGAAAATGTAATATGTTTATATATGTCAGACATCCATCTGATTAATCTAGTAGACACTCTTTAAATTTACTTTTACAGCAAGTAGCACTATTAGACTAGTAGGAGCCAAAGCTCAAGTGGGGTAACCTCTTAGAAAAGAAAGAAAATGTCTTTTTGTTCAACACAAGCTCCCCAGATGGACAGCTCTTTGTCTATACACTGAATTGATATGTTGTGAATGGAAAGGGTATTTAGAATAGAACTACTTGATATTCAAATATTCAAGATTTTTGCTTCTTCTCCTCCTTCCTACCAACATTAATTAACTGTCTAGTCATAGACCAAGAATTTCTTTAATGAACTAACCAGCAGTTCTGGAAATCAGAGCTCAGGACTGAAGATAAAAAAAAATATGGATGATATAAGAAAAGTGTTAACGTGATAAAGGTCAACAAATTGATCCTGCTTTGTGTGACTTTTACATCATTATGTAGCAGGCAGTATATCTTGATTCTTTAGTCATTGTCTTCTTGTTTCTTGCCTGATATTTTTACTATTACATTGCAGGCAGTATACTTGTATGTTTCTCCTTTGGGGCTAGCACAAAAGCCGCTTGTCCTATATATGGAAGCTAGTGGATAGCTATATACCCTGATTCTTCACATTTCAGGTGATAAAATTTTTTGGTTGAGCAGGAGATTTAATCTCCATTTTAATTCGGGGTTTCCTTACTGAATATATCTGCGTATGTTGTTACTTGTTTCTTCTTCTTGTGTGATTATCTATAGATTGTTTGAATATTTTTTATAGTGCTGCTTTCTCCTGGACCTATTGATACTAGTACTTACAGTGACAACAGACTCATGCATTATTATCATTATAATATATTATAGAAATTTGTTTATACCTATCTTTGTATACCAGTATATAAACATGTTGATATCAGAGACAAGTACGTTAAATGATCTTGATGTTTTCTATTATGTGATATTATGCCACTAGTGTAAATTCATCAATTTATGTTTTCGTACAGATGTATGCTTGACAAAGGCTTAAATTAGCCGAAATGCTGCAAGTATCTGATTCATCAAGGGTCTTTGTGCAGTCTTTATTTTTTATTTTTTGTTCAAGAAGGGTTGTGTCCTCCTTTTTGCTACTTTTGTGGCCACATCATAAAGTGATAGATGCAGTGAGTGTCAGACTGGGGTGCCATTAGCCCACCAGTAATCAACTCCAAGGTCATACTTTTCAGCTACATGCAAATGTGACATTATCCTCAATCACAAATTTATATAACAATTAACTGGGTGGATGATAAATGAATAAGATGCCGCCTGTGTCTGTACATAGTGATTCATGTATATTGTTACAAGATCTGCTCAGATTAGAGAGTGGTGGCCCACCGGAGGATTCTCCTGTTCTCCTGTGGGCCAGTCCAAGCCTGGATGAAGAGACCACTGTAATAGAGGTTTAGCCAATTAACTAGTATACCAAAAGGTTGTACATCTTTTTTATACTGGTAAGTATGGAAAGATGTTTTTCCCTAATGTCCCCTAGAGTGACCCTTCCTGTCCACGGAGGTTGGCATGCTGGATGCTACATTCTGGATGCTACATTTCTTTTCACCTGCAGATTCTGTCAGTGAAACAAATCATTCATCTGCACTGTTAGAGGTCGAGTTCCCGCTTCTGCACAAGGGGAATCTCAAGCCATTCCCACTGCGGTCCCCCATCAGTCTCCGACCGCAGTGGAGCCTCCTCAGCAGAGACGTCGGTCCCAGTGTCTTGCACAGCCTGATACAGTACAAAGGGTTGCTGCTGCCTTTCCAGGTTCTGTCTTTGTAGCCAGTACTGGTCAGCGGCCAGCAGACGGCTGTGGGATTAAGTCCTGCTTTTTCCCTTCTGAGCCTGCCCAGAGCAAGGTCTTCCATTGGAGACCAAGGGTCACATGCTCAGGTACTGCAGCAACTCCTATTGGTCCACCAGGAAGGTCCTGAAACTGCTTGTGTTCTGGAACAGTTTCTCATTGGTCCTTTTCTGGAAGGTCTTGTAGTTACTGCTATAAAATGGTTGCATGGCCTCGCGGCCATGCACTAGTATCAATTCTGTTATGTGCTTTGCGCCAGTGTGATCATGCACGCATGTGGTTAGGGCTCTGCTGAAATAAGCCCCTAGAATACCGGCACCTCCGGTGAGGAGTTTTGTATGCACGTGTTGAGGGCTTGGCTGAAATAGCCTCTAGAATACCGGCTACTCCGGTGAGGAGTCGCTTGTTTGCGTTGCTGACTGCATGACCAGGACTGCTATCCGCACAGCAGTTATCTGTGTATCCCTGTGGTGTTAACAGGACACAGTCTCTACCTCTGCGACTCTGTGATGTTACAGAGTTTGCTCATACCGCCATATAGTGCCACAACGCCTATGTCTGCGACTCTGTGAAGTAACAGAGCTCGCTTATACCGCCATATTCTGTCATCTTACTAGCAGCAGGCTCTGCCTACACGGTGGACCCCGGGCTGCGAACGCATCTATCATTTATATTTATTTGATGCGTTCCGCAGTCCCTAACACATTCCCCCATTGAACAACATTGTTCTGAGTGTGATCTCTTTTTTAAACGGACAGTACTCAGACAGAAACTATGGGCACGCCACCTTAGAATCAGTGTCACATCCAATAAGTGTCTCAGACGGACAATTTCAGCTCCAACATTGCACAAAGGAAAAAAATACCAACCACCGTTGTAAAACATAACAAAAACAGCCATCTGAAACATCCCATAGTTTATAGAAAGTGCATATCCTTGTCAGAAACTTGGACACATTTAAAAATGTGGTACAAATCTAGAATAAAGGTTTCTCTACAGTCATGGCCAAAAGTTTTGAGAATGACACAAATATTATATTTTCACATGATCTGCTGCCTTCTGGTTTTTATGTGTGTTTGACAGAAGTTTTTATCACAGACAGAAATATAATTGCAAACATATTGTAAGGGTCTGCGGAACGCACCAAATATTTGATATAGAGAGGTGCGTTCGCAGCCCGTGGTCCACCGTGCAGGCGGAGCCTGCTGCTGGTAAAATGGCGCAAGGAGCGAACTCTGTTATCCGCAGAGTCGCCAAAATAAACGCCGTAAAGCGCTGTGGCAATAAGTGCGAACTCTGTTATTCCAGAGAGCCGCTAGAAGGAGTGCCGCAGCGCTGTATGGCGATGTGTGCGAACTCACTAAACACAACTGAGTCGCAAAATAAACATGTTAGGGCGCTGTCTAGCGTTGAAAGTGAACCCTGTTACGTCACAGAGCCGCTGAGAAAAAGTTCTGTGTCCTGTCAGGCACCCAGGTACACAGTTAAGTGCTAAGCGAACATAGAACGTGATCATGCGCTAATGTCCTGCGGGAGTCACCCGCAATCTATGGCGTCTGAACGCCAGGCCCTGAATACGGCAATCAAACTCCTCACCGGTTATGCCGGTAATCTAGGGCATCTAGGACACCGACCCTGACCAGCTAGCATACCAAACTCCTCACCGATTAAGTCGGTATTCTAGGGGCTTATTTCAGCCGGGGCCCTAACCACACACACGCATGACCACACTGGCGCAAAGCATATAATGGTTGATACTAGCGCATGGCGGCTCAGCATTGCCACCCTTTTATAATAACAGCTACAGGACCTGCCAGAAACAAGGACCAATGAAACTTGTTCCCGAACTCCAGTAGTCACAGGACCTTCCTTGCAGACCAATAGGAGCTGCTGAAGTACCTGAGCATGTGACCCCTGATCTCCAATGAGAGATCTCACCCTGGGCATGCTCAGAAGGGGAAACGCAGGACTTCGTCCCAAAGACGTCTGCTCCAGCACTGGCTATAATAGCACATCCAAGAGAGGCAGCAGCAAGTCACTGCACAGTACTGGAATGGGCAAGACGCTGGGACCTACGTCTCTGCTGAGCAGGCTCCACTGCGGCCGGAGATGAATGGGGGACCGCAGTGGGACTGGTTCGAGACTCCCCTTGTGCAGCAGCGGGAGCTCGAACCCTACATTACCCCCCCTCCTAGGGCCCCCCTTCTTTGGGCCTCGCTGCTCTCAAAGGCAGCGATGAGCTGCGTAGCCTGAACACGCTCAGCAGGCTCCCATGACCTATCCTCAGGCCCATAACACCTCCAATCCACCAAATAAAACTTTTTGCCACGTACCACCTTGCACCCCAGAATAGCATTCACCTCATAATCGTCCGTAGACGAACCCGATGTCCCGGCAGATGACTCGGAAAACCGGGACAAGTATACGGGTTTCAGGAGGGAGACATGGAATGTGTCGGTGATACCCAGGCGTGGCAGAAGGGCTAACCGGTAGACCACAGGATTGACCTGTTCAAGGACTTTGAAGGGACCCAAGAAGCGAGGCGCAAACTTAGTGAACTCTACACGCAGCCTGATGTTACGGTGGAGAGCCACACTAAATCGCCAGGGGCAAAAGTCGGAGCGGGGCGCCGATGTGCGTCGGCGGATGACCTCATTCTCACCTTGGAGGCCTGAATGGCATCCGGAGTGCGGTCCCAAATGTCCCGTGCCTCCACAGCCCAGTCTGCCACACTGGAGTCGGCGGAAGACACGGGCATAGGTACAGGAACCCGCGGGTGCTGACCGTAATTAAGGAGAAATGGGGTTTGTCCAGTGAATCAGCCACAGCGTTGTTTAATACAAACTCCGCCCACGGTAACAAGGATGCCCAGTCATCCTGCCTAGCTGAAACAAAATGTCGCAGATATGTGACCAAGGTCTGGTTGGCCCTCCTACCAACCCATTGTCTCGGGATGATAAGCAGAAGAGAGATTTAACTCAACACTGAGAGGTGACAAAGCTCTTCCAGAACCGAGACGCAAACTGGGGACCCCGATCGCTGACAATTTTGTCCAGCATACCGTGTAAGCAGAAGATATATTTGATAAACAGTGTCGCCAAGGCCCGTGCAGAAGGTAACCGGGGTAGTGGCACCAAGTGCACCATTTTAGAGAAGTGATCGGTGATAACACATATGATGGTACACCCACGAGATTTGGGCAAGCCTACCACAAAGTCCATCCCGACCATTTCCCAAGGCCTGTCTGCCACCGGCAATGGGTAAAGTAACCAGCTGGCCGTTGACGAGGGGACTTATTTTTGGCACAGGAGACACATGCCCGAATATAATTTCCAACGTCCCGGACCATATGCGGCCACCAGTATGTCCTCGCGAGTAGCTCAGATGTCCTTTTTTTCCCAAAATGTCCACCCACCCAGGACGAATGGGCCCAAGAGAGAACCTCCGGTCGCAAATTAGATGGTACATAGGTCTTGCCCGGAGGGACAGACTCTAGCGAGACCGAAGCTACAGTTCTCAGGCTCTCAGAGGGACAATAACCCTGGCTCCCCCTCCTCCTCCTCAGAAGACACAACGGAGCGAGAGAGAGCGTCAGCCCGAATGTTCTTCTCTCCCGACAGAAAATGGAGGGTGAAGTGAAAGCGGGAGAAAAACAAGGACCATCTGGCCTGACGGGAATTTAGCCGCTGGGCAGTCTGTAGATACACCAGATTTTTGTGATCCGTGAAGACTTGGAAGGGAAAGCGAGCCCCTTCCAACAGATGTCTCCACTCCGAGAAGGCCAACTTCATTCTAGCAACTCCCTGTCCCCGATGGAATAATTCCTCTCCGCTGGTGTGAAGGTCTTGGAGAAAAAGAAGCATGGATGCTTCCGACCTGAGCATCCTTTTGGAAGAGGACTGCTCCAGCACCAACGGACGAGGCATCCACCTCCAATATAAATGGCTTATCAACATCGGGGCGATGTAGGATGGGAGCGCTAGCGAAATGGGACTTAATAGAAGTGAAGGCCTTGGAGACCTCTTCAGACCACAATTTGGGATTTGCTCCCTTTTTGGTGAGGGCAACCACGGGAGCTACCAAAGTTGAGAAGTGAGGGATAAACTGGCGGTAGTAATTAAATGAACCCCATAAAGCGCTGCACGCCTTCAGAGAATGGGGTTCTTGCCAGTCCATCACCGCCTGTAGTTTGGCAGGATCCATAGCCAATCCCTGGGCGGAGATGATATAGCCCAGGAAAGGTAAGACTAGTGTTGAGCATTCCGATACCGCAAGTATAGGGTATCAGCCGATATTCGCTGTATCGGAATTCCGATACTTAGTTCCGATATTTTTCCTATATCGTATACCGGAATCGGAAGTTCCCATAATTCTTTGAGAGGCAGTGTGATTTTAGTCAGCCAATGAGGAATCCTACGAAGTGTGGGCACATCCTGTAATGCTGCGGTCATCTTAACTAATGGCATGGCTGTGATTTGCTGCTGAATTGATGTCAGAATGCACTATAAAAGGCGCCGCCGCCATTTTAGCTTCACTGTGCTGTGAACTCAGTTAGGGACAGAACGCTGCTCTGCTGACTCAGAGGGACAGTTAGAGATTGCGATTTTGTGTACTTTGCTTTAGGCAGGCTAGTTTACCAACCGCTGTGTAAAGCTTCCTTTTGCCTTGCAGTGTTGTTTTAACAGCTCTGTGCAAGGTGTGTGTGTGAGAGTGCAGGTGACGCTGCAGTTTGCTCTGCATCCAACGCTGTCTGTAGGTATCTGCACGTGTCACTCACAGACTCTTTTTTTTTTTCTTTAGTGTAATTCTAGCTGCTCCATTCAATAGAAATTATAGTGTGACGCGCTTCCATCCGTATACAATACATTGGTTGCAAACACTATAGAAGTACAGAAAGGAGCCTTTCACAGATAGTGAACAGTTGTGTTTCAGTGTTCACTGCAGTCTGTGAGGTATTTTTTTTTTTTTTTAAATGCAGATCACAGCTCCAGTTACTTCTTCAACTAATGCTGCGTGTACTCTGCTGAGCATGTGTCACTGCCTCATCCTTGTCATTTTTCTAAAATTGTTGCTGCTCCATTCTATTGAAAAAAACTAAAATCTATGAGTGTGACGTGCTTCCATCCTGATACAATACATTGCTTGCAAACACTATAGAAGTACACAAAGGAGCCTTTCACAGATAGTGAACAGTTGTGTTTCAGTGTTCACTGCAGTCTGTGAGTTTTTTTTTTTTTTGAGTGCAGATCACGCTCCAGTTACTTCTTCAACTAATGCTGCATGTACTCTGCTGAGCGTCTGTCACTGGCTCATCCTTGCATTTTTCTAAAATTGGTGACTGCTTTATTCTATTTTAAATTTACTAAAATCTATTAGTGTGACGCTCTTCCATCAAAATACAATACATTGCTTGCAAACATAATAGAAGTCCACAAAAAGGCCTTTCACAGCAAGTGAACAGTTGTGTTCAGTGTTCACTCTAGTCTGAGGTTTAAATTTTTGGTAGGAGTGTAGATCCCGCTCCACTTACTTCAACCACCGCTGCGTGTACTCTGCTGAGTGTCTGTCACTGGCTCATCCTTGTCATTTTTCTAAAATTGGTGCTGTTTATTCTATTTTAAATTTACTAAAATCTATTAGTGTGATGCTCTTCCATCAAAATACAATAATTGCTTGCAAACATAATAGAAGTCCACAAAAAGGCCTTTCACAGCAAGTGAACAGTTGTGTTCAGTGTTCACTCTAGTCTGAGGTTTAAATTTTTGGTAGGAGTGTAGATCCCGCTCCACTTACTTCAACCACCGCTGCGTGTACTCTGCTGAGTGTCTGTCACTGGCTCATCCTTGTCATTTTTCTAAAATTGGTGCTGCTTTATTCTATTTTAAATTTACTAAAATCTATTAGTGTGACGCTCTTCCATCAAAATACAATACATTGCTTGCAAACATAATAGAAGTCCACAAAAGGCCTTTCACAGCAAGTGAACAGTTGTGTTCAGTGTTCACTCTAGTCTGAGGTTTAAATTTTTGGTAGGAGTGTAGATCCCGCTCCACTTAATTCAACCACCGCTGCGTGTACTCTGCTGAGTGTCTGTCCCTGGCTCATAGTTGTCATTTTTTCTAAAATTGGTGCTGCTACATTCTATTTCAAATAATTCAGATCTATTACTGTGACGTGCTTCCATCCGTATACAATACATTGGTTGCAAACAATGTAGAAGTACACAAACGGGCCTTTCACAGCTACTGAACAGTTGTGTGCACTGTTTACTAGTGTTGAGCGATACGATAATGTAAATATCGGCTATCGGCCGATATTAGCTCTATCGGCCTTTCGATAATTCGTTTTGATATTTTCGTCTTATCGAATACTGGAATCGGATTTGTCACTGTCACTGTCTGTGTCCGTCGGTCGGGTCTGTCACTGTCAGTGTCCGTCGGTCGGGTCTGTCAGGAGTCAGCGGCACTTACCTGGCAGAAGATCTCCGGCGGTCACGTCCTGGACTGCTTCATGGCCGCCATCCTCTTCTCCCCGGCGGTCACATGCAGTTTCTCGCGATAACTGCAGTGACTGCTGGGTAATCCCGGCCGTTAAAGCAGTCAGTCCGATGACGTCACCGCCGGGGAAGCAGGTAATCAGCTGTGCTGTGTCGCGATGACAGGCTCTGCCTGTCATTGCGATGTAGCAGAGCTGGATCGTCGTGGGACTGTCGTTATGGACTGCGTCGGACAGGTGGTATACTGTTGGTTTTTTTTTTTTCTTTTTTTACAGGAGATCGATGGCGTCGCAGGAATGAGAGTACAATAAAAGAAATGAAAACTGTGTTGTCTCTTTTATTTCATTAAAAGACTTTTTTCTTGCTTTGTCTTTTTTTTATGCATTTAATAACTTTGGGATTAATAATGGATCGGTGTCTTATTGACACCTCTCCATTATTAACCGGGCTTATTGTCACCGTGCAATCAACAGTGACATTAACCCCTTATTACCCCGCTTGCCACCGCTACAGGGCAAGTGGGAAGAGCCGGGTAAAGTGCCACAATTGGCACATCTTTTGATGCGCCAAATGTGGGGCTGCTGTAGCCTGGTATTATCAGGCTGTTGAGGGCCAAATCCATGGGCCTTGACAGTCTTTTAATACCAGGCCGCAGCAGTCTGCATTTTACTTGGCTGGTTAACAAAAATAGGGGGACCCCCACGACGTTTTTTTTTTTCGAGGGGATCCCCTATTTTTGTTAACCAGCCAAGCTAAGCAGACTGCTGTGGCCTGGTATTATCAGGCTTGCAAGGTCCATGGATATTGGATCCTTACCAGCCTGAAAAACCAGGCCTCAGCGGTCTGCTTCATCTGGCTGGTTAACAAAAATAGGGGGGACCCAACGCCAATTTTTTTCGAGGGGATCCCCTATTTTTGTTAATCAGCCAAGATATGCAGACTGCTGTGGCCTGGTATTATCAGGCTTGCAAGGTCCATGGATATTGGATCCTTACCAGCCTGAAAAACCAGGCCTCAGCGGTCTGCTTCATCTGGCTGGTTAACAAAAATAGGGGGGACCCCACGCCAATTTTTTTCGAGGGGATCCCCTATTTTTGTTAACCAGTTCCCTCTGACGTCACTGATTGTGTCCCTGGCTGACTGAAGTGAAAGTGGAAAGCAATCAATTAAGCTTTCCACTTCCTCTCCTGTCAGCCAGGAGAGGAATCATTCATTGGGGGTTTACTGTGAGGCTGCAGCATTAGCTGCGGTCCCTGCAGTAAACATTAACCCTTTCTGATGGATTACACCGTGGGACCTGACTGTACATCGGATTGGTAAGAATAATTTTGCTTTATTATTTTATTTTTATTACAGGAAATGGTTTTAGCAGGTAAATAAATATGGTCAAAAACTGTGTGATTATTTCATTAAACTTCTTTTTTATTAAAGTGTGTGTGTTTGATTTTTCTTTCATACAATAGGATTAATAATTGATAGTTGTCTGATTGACAGCTCTCAATTATTAACCTGGCTTAAAGTGACCTTTCAATTGCAAGGTCATTTTAACCCCTTATTAACCCATTCGCCACCGCTACAGGGCAATGGGAATAGACGGGCAAAGTGCCAGAAAGGGCAAATCTAATTAGAGATTTGACCTTTCTGGGGTGTCTGGGGGCAGATGTTAGTAGCCGGGGGGGGCCAAAAAATAATGGTCCCTCTCTGGGCTATTATTATCTGCCCCCACTCACTGGCTTTGTCTGTCTGGTTGCGAAAATAGGGCGGGAGCCCACTCATTTTTTTTTCAGCAATTTTACACCTCATATTATATTATATATACATGTCATTGAATTTGTGACACATATATTATATATTTATATTTATGTTCATACACCTCTACATAGTATAATAGCCGCTAATTCATTTGCCGGCTTTTGTGAAATGCAGAACCCGACATGAAATGACCTTGGTTTACATAGAGTTAACCATGTCTTTTCATGTAGTTTGATATCTGATATGCACAAACAATTACATGAGTGTAAGTGTGCAAAATTTCACACCTGTAGGGGTTAATTAAAGGTGTAAATTCGTAGCAAAAAGTCCGTTTTTTTTACAACGAATTTACACCTTTAATTAAACCCTACAGGTGTGAAATTTTGGCACACATAGACTGATGTAATTGTTTGTGCAAATCAGATTGCAAACGACATGAAAACATGGTTAACCCTATGTACACCAAGTGTCATTTCATGTCGGGTGCTTCTGTCTTTTCACAGAAGCCGGCTTTACCCGGCAATTGAATCAGAGGATATTTTATCGTAGAAGTGTATAAACTATACATATTGTATATATATATGTCACAATGACATGTATATATTATATAAAATATATGTATTCTATGTGTGTATATTTAGTGTTTACAAGGAAATAAAGGGTTTTTTTAGTTGCGATAATTTGTTCCCATAGACTTACATTGGGACTTCCGGTATCGAAATCGGATATCGACGTATTTAGTGCTATCGGCGATACAATTTCGATACGATATTTTTAGATATCGAGCACTATCGCTCAACACTACTGTTTACTGTAGTCAGAGGTTTTCATTTTTGGAGTGCAGATCCGCTCCAGTTAGTTCTTCAACCACTGTTGCTTGTACTCTGCTGAGCGTGTCTCACTGGCCTCATCCTTCACATTTTTCCGAATTGGTGCTGCTACATTCTATTTCTAATAATTCAAATCTATTACTGTGACGTGCTTCCATCCGTATACAATACATGGTTGCAAACAATATAGAAGTACACAAACGGGCCTTTCACAGCTACTGAACAGTTGTGTGCACTGTTTACTGTAGTCAGAGGTTTTCATTTTTGGAGTGGAGATCACGCTCCAGTTAGATCACGCTCCAGTTAGTGCCTCATCCTGACATTTTTCTATATTGGTGCTGCTCCATTCTATTTCAAATAACTCAAATCTATTAGTGTGACGCGCTTCCTTCCATATACAATACATTGGTTTCAAACACTATAGAAGTACACAAAGGGGCCTTTCACAGCTAGTGAACATGGGTTGTTAAATTTTAACTAAAATATGTATTTTTTCAAATGACACAAATATAAGTAATGTTGAAGAGGAATAGTCCTACATCCATTGTTTGCACAATATTACAGGTGTACATCACGTCCCTTAACCAACAATGTATTATTATATTTACTTGTATGCTTTTATTTAAAAGCCAAGAACACAGAAGGATAACCTTCGCACTGCAGCTGTTGTCAAAGTTCAACCCACATTATGCACTTCCAACATTGCAGCATTTGAGGCATGATGTGAGTTGGATTTGTCAAAGTTATGGAGTGAGAAGGTTCACCATCAGTACCCTATAGCATAAGTATGCTTTTGTGTTGCATTTGTGTTAGACATGTGGATATCTGCCATAATATGTCACAATTATTTTGTTACAGATTTGTTACCAACACTAATCATTGAATGGTTTTAAATGTGACGTTTGACTTGTTTACAGCTTAGAAATAAGGGTGTAGCCTGTATCTATGTGTAGACTAGCCATTTAACATGTCATTTTTTTTCAACATTGTGCTAGGTAGCAGTATTTTTGCCGGACACACAGCAGGGGAACAGCAGGCGTTACTGAACCCACAAACACTCATCGATTGTTTTTGATCTGTGCATCCAACACTTCTGACCAGGGTCAAGGGGGTGTGGCTGGGCCTAGTATGAGTGTTTGAACTTTAATTTAACTTTAATTTGGTTTAGCAGCTTAATTGTTGTCAGACACACAGCAGGGGAACAGCAGGGTTTACGAACCCCACTTCACATAGCTTGTGTATTGGTCTGTGGACCGACACTTCTGAGCAGAACTGGCAGTGTTGTAGCCCAGGGTATAGTTCAGGGGTAGAAAGTGAACATAACAGGAGACATGGAAAACTTGCCAACCAGTTATTAATCTGAAAACCGGCAGGCAAATTCGGCAGATCCATGCCTAGTTCATTTTCAGAAAAGTAATCCTTCCTACATTTCGGGGGATGTCGGCAACGGTCTGTTAGTACACCACCTGAGTAATAAAGGGCCCTCCTATAATACACGCGCAGGGCAAGCCAGCACCCCCCAATGATTGGCTAAGCTTGGCCATGTATCCATTAAGACACCAAATGAATGGGAAGAGCATTGGGAGTACATGAGGGGCAAGACATTTGGGTTTTCACCTCTTACAGAAATTTGCCTCCTTCTGACTGGGCCGTCTTGAGGTGAGAATTGGGGCGCTGCCACAAAACTTCGCCACATTTGGAACATACTGTTCTTGCCCTGTGCAGAGGCGCTGCTTGTGTCCCTCTTGTTGCAGAGCTGTTTCCACTGCCTTGACGACGAGCGCTTTGTTAAGCGTAGCACGCAGTGCCTCGGCGGAAATGGAGAACATTATGGATTGCACCCGGGTTTCTTGTTATTCCTTTTTACGCTCCGGGTTCGGTTTTATAGGCTTTGTAAGTTGTCCGTAGCGGGGTCTAGGAGGGTGTACACCCAATAATCAGACGGGTGGAATGTTGTTCGATCGGGCGGTCATTTAGCACTGCAGCATGAAATCAACCATGTGTGCAGACTCCCAACTGGCCAAGAAACGTTGTCCCTGCAAGAGGCGCATCTCTGCCTGCGTGCATCCCCCCCTTGTTCAACTGACAGAGCGTTGTCTACCTCCCTCTGGGCGATGTCTTCCTCCCTCCATTGTTCCTCTCATCCTCCTCACAAAGTCCTTCAAATACATAAAAAATTACAAAATTTAAAACTCTAAAATTTAAAAAATTTATCATAATTCTGTAACATCACTTTTGGAAACCAATAGCTTACAAAAGGATAGAAAAAACTGTTCATTATGTGCTTGTAAATAACTTTAAAAAGTTTGAATGGTTATAAAATATAGACAGGGGTTGGAGGTTCAATTGTTGTAAGCAGGTACTTTGAAAGTCCCCAGCCTTTTGTGAGGAACCAGTTGCGTGATGTCAGAAGGGATGGAATTTGTGACTCCTCATCTTCCCCTTTCCAAAACCTCAGCCTTGGGCTTGCAGTGTTTTTTAAAAGCGGCAGTAAGGGGCGTCAGGTGACTAGTGAATCATCTGCATCGCCACCGCGTTGCTCATCAAACCACGCAAAAAGTGGCGATGTCCTTCATAGGGGTCCTTCGCCATATTACACTGGCTGCCCATTATTATAGGATCCAATTTAATTATGGTTCCCCAACAAAACTCTCCACAGTGCACCCCCCCCCTCCCCTCCCTCTTTATATTTATCGGCCTAACCGATGCGACTCTGCAAACGACCTTGACTAACCTCTGCAACTAATCCGTACCCCCACTCCCAACTCCAAGACTCTCCTGCGCTGCGCCAATCCTTGGAATGCCCCTACCCCCAAAAAGGAAATTCATCCGCAATTGGTGGTTTCAGGCGCTCCTAAAAAACACATTTGTTCACGTGGCCTATCCTTAAATAATCAAAGTCATTTTGTGTAAGTCTGTGTGTGTAGCCCACTACTATCTCCTGCATCCCTACTCCTTAAATGGCTGGGCCATCATTGAAAAACACCATTGTATATAAACACCTGAATTTGTATCTCCCCCACCTATTGTGATTGAAGCTTTCACCAGCAGGGGCGGCTGATTTTGCTTTAATTTTGTATTGTTAACGTTGTACTTATGACTTGTGTTTTGAAATGTTAAACTGTAAAAGCACGCGGAATATTATGGACTATTTAAATAAAGATTATTTTTTTTTTATATGGGCCCACTCAAGTGGGAAGTGTGAACGGCGCAAATTGCGAGTTGATTCCCGCCTGATGCAGTGATACTCCATTACTGTTGGTTGCGCTCAAACAACCGCTCCAACATATGTAACGGGAATTCCCCTGGTGGGTACGTTACATATGATGCATGTTCATGAAGGCGAAATCTGGTTGCAGAGCTGCAATCAGCGATCTGGCCATGCTGGAAGTGCAAGTGAGGCACTTAGGCGGACTTGTGAGCAGTGCATCAAGCGGTTAGTCCTCAAAAAACTCGCAGACCAAGTTGGCACATATGAAAGACATGGTATGTGAGTGAGGTTGCCAAGGCCCGAGCTGCCACCAGATTTCGGCCATTGTCCCACTACCAACCTGCCGTAGATTCGTTCCAAAAACCCACTCGTCTCCTGCTTTATGGCTTCAGGCTCCTGCGCTGTGTGGCTAAGATTCCCCCATGGAAATAAATTTCAGGCGGCCTGTTGACATTGGACACGGCTGTGTCATATCGGCCAACGGTAAATTCCGGTCATGTGGGGTAGACCGTGACGTTTGCAGGATGATTTGAGGAACTGGAGTAGGAGGAGGATCAATGGTACGACTTATTCCTGCAATCTTGGGTTGGCGACCACCCCAGCGCCACTCGCAAGATCAGTACCCCCCGGGTAAAAATGCCCAAGGGAGTGAGGGAAAGGTATTGTCCCGGATGGATTTAGAACCCCTCTTGTTGGTTTTGTTCAGTTTGCTAGTCACATGACCTTTTTTCCCTATTTGTTGGCTCCGCCCTTCTGGCTTTGCTTTACTTCTTGTATTATCTACTGTTTTAAATAGCCGGGTGTTGTGCCTTAATCATTCAGTTTTGCTTGAGTTTGGATCCAAAGTTTTTTTTTTCTGTTTAATTATCCATGCTACAATTTATGTTGGAGGTGTCCACCTTTTCTCCCAGTCCCCTAGACTTGTGGGATTCTCCCTCGCAACTATAGGTCTTCGTTCACATTATGAGGACTTAGCGGTCTGGTGAGGATCAGGTTCCCCGTTACATGTGGGATTAGCTTATTTATTGTAGGGACAGAATTTCCCTTTTTCCTTATGGTTGTAGAGTATAACAATGGGTACTGGTCCACGCATCGGTGGTCAGGTGGACCCTTGCTACTGAGGGGTTTAGTAGGCATGTTTAATTTTTCCCTCAACATGCTTTTGCAGACCCGGGACGTTGTGTGAAATGAAATCGCTTGGACTTGTATTGTGGGACTGACATGATATTCAGTTTACGGAAACTGTTGTCTCCACCGCTGTGAAGCATTTCAAGGGCAGGAGTTTTGCAAGCCAGCATTCGACCTGTGTGTGCATGGTTTGCGGGTATGGCCGTCTTTTATCCCATGCCTGTTTGATGGTTTTTTTGTGGCCTGGGGTGTGGGTGACAGGGAACTTGCGCTGTGTGTGGAAAACACTTTGTCTCTGGACAACAGTGACGGGTTCTTCCTGGCGATCTGTGAGGAAAGAAAGCTTGTGTGGCTCGATGAAGAGGCTTCAACACAACCTGAAGATTAGGTGCGTGTAGGTTGGCCTACATCTCCAGGGGTTTTTGTAACTAACTACGTGTTTGTCCCCCACATGTTTTCCACATATTGTGGTATTGAGGTGACTGACACTTTTAGCTATTTTAAATTTTTTATTACACAGCTTGCATTTGACTAGCAAATATATGTGCAAGTGTGTGAAAAAAGGCCACGCAGGCAAGTCCTGGGAGGGGCACGTTTTGACTTTGGAAGACAATGCTCCGAACAGGTGCCAAACTTGAGGCTACGGCAACCGGCTGAGCCTAACTCTCCCCCTCCTGTTTTTTACCGTTGGGGCAATGTTTTCTATCTTCCTTTATCACAACCACTTTCTAGGGCCTCTCCCAGTTTCAACCAAAATATGGTTCTCAGCCACAAAGCATCCCACAGTGCAGCACCCTCCTATTCCTCCCCATTTCAATCTATCGGCCTACAGACTCTGCGCTCGCAAACGACTTTCATAACCTCTGCCTAATACGTACCTCCCACTCCACTCCAAGACTTCTCCCGCGCACCCTCCTCTGGAATGTGTCCCAAGAAATTAGGACCATCCCAATTTGCATGGTTTCGGCGCTCCCTCAAAACACATTTGTTTCAGAGCGGCCTATCACATTCACTAATCAAAGTATTCTATGTATTCTTGAAGTGTGTATGTGTGTGGTGTCTCTGCCCTTTCTATCTCCTCCCTCACTCCCTTAGTGGCTGGACCTCATTGAAATGCCCATTTTTTTTTAAAAAACACCTTACTTTGTAATCCCCCACCTCATTGTACATTGTAAGCTGTCACGAGCAGGGGCGATTATTTAGCTTAAATTATTGTATTGTTAACGTTGTTACTTATCACTTGTGTTCTTAAATGCAAAACTGTAAACGATGCTAATGATGGGCTATATAAATTATATATTTTTTTATTGGTTCCTCTAAGTGCTCCCACCACCTTCCTGTTCTCAGGCCGTTGGGTCTTGGACCTCATCATCTCCACTAACCCTTTCCAAACCTGCTGCTGTTGGGTGGTCTGCTCAAAGAAAACTGGCACCTGAGTCTCATCATCATCAGTGGTTTTGCGGTGTGCTGACCTCGGCACTGTCTCACCCGCCTCTTAGATTCAGAGAAAAGTTTGGCATCACTGCATACTCCCTCTTCTTCCATTACGAATTGCTGCTTGGCGGGCCCCTGTTTGCAAGCCAATAGATTTGAGCAGAAGCAGACACTCAGTGGTCCTTAAGAACTTCTGACTGCCTGGGAATTTGCCAGGCGGGGGAAAGAGACAGACGGTTGCTAACGTGCTGTGTCCTGAGAGGAGGGGAGCAATTGAAGTCGATGCATTGGCTGACATCCAACCAACAACGGCTTCAATTTGTTCTTCCCGTAGCAGGGGGTACTCCGACTCCTACAAAAGTGCGATAAAGGAACGTACGGGGAAAACTGGTGGATGCTGTGTGTATGGTGCTGCCACGAGATCGTCGCGGTTGCACATTCTGATTCTCCAGCTGAGTTGGTGTTTCTTTGTTTTGGCATTTGGGAGTTAATTCTGTCTGTGCTAGTTTGGGTGGGTGCAGTTTTCTCCTGGCTGCAATTAATTATTGTTGATTGTTTCCTTTAAATCCTGGTTGTCTGTGTTGGGTTGCCGTGAAATTCTTCATGCGACCAAGATAGGTTGTATCTGTATAGACTTAAGTTAAAGAGCTCCTTAGTTGTTTTAAGTCACCTTGCTTAGCGTTTAATATTCCAATCTTTATGTTCTTTGTGTTTGAGTGGTATGCAATCGTGTTTCTCAGTCTGTCTTATATGTCTAATCTGTGTTTTAGCGAGATCACCCTATCCTTTGGTGGGAATCAGAATCCTTTTAGGACTGATTACAGGGTTCGGGAGATAGGAAAGGGTTAGGTGGAGATTGGACCTTGAACCATTTCGTACCTCCAAGGTGGGGGATTAGTTAGGACCCCAGTTTAGGGTCAGGTTTGACCCCCGGTCCTCCTCTTCTGTGACAGTGTTCAATCCTCAAGATTAACCCTGAGTTCAACGGTACGTTGTCAGGTAAAATCTTTCAAAAATTTTACTGTGATGTTGTAATCTTTTGTTGTATAGAGTTTGTTCTTTTTAAAATAGTTTACTGACATGTACAATATCTAAGACCGGGACATTTTCACTGGCCCATAAAATTATTCCCATTGCATGGATCCAGTAGCCAGCGGCTTGCGTGAGGGTTATCCTGGAGCGACGGACATTAAGTCCAAAGTTTTGTCTCCCTCGGAGCAAACCAGATTTGAACCTAAAGTAGCTCCCCGGACGGTTCCTGGTGGGGAGACAAATTTTTTTACCTTCAGGGAAGCATTAAATTGTATTTTTTCGGCTTCGGCCTCGATCATCAGGGAGTGAAGAGCGAGGTGGGAATTGTTATATCGCTCCTCAAGGGGACCTCAATCCTGGGCCTTCTCCCTTTCCGGGATCCCGGCTCTAAGTAGTAATCGATTTTTTACTGCCCGGTTTGGTTTGTGACCGTCGGGTCTCTCTTGCTGAGAAAAATTACGTAAGATACAGCAGGGAATGTCCCCGGGGGAGGAATTTGCTTTGAGTTCCTAAGTGGGCCCAGATACCGTGGGGAAAACCCAGCTCTTAGGAGCCAGTTTTGTCATGGGGGTTTCTGACAATTAAAGGACGTTTTGGTCGTATGATTTTTCCCCCCTCATGGGGCTGCTAAGGCCCTAGCTATCCGTACTGATAGACGGCTCCGGGAGGGTGCAAGGAACTCCGCCCCCCGTTGTTATCCCCTACTACTAAAGCCCTTATGTTGGGTTCCCCTTGTCTGTTCGAGGGCCTATGCAGTTGGGGGGAATCATTTCGAGGAGGGAATTTGGCGGTACGCCGCAGGACTAAAGGTGTTTTTCGCGGGAAAGAGGGACATTTTGTTGGGGGTGCCATCCCGGCCTTGTTGAGCAAAAATCCCCGGGGAAAAACTGTTAAATCCCAGGTTGTTGGTGGAGACAACCTGGGAGTATGTATTTCGTCCGTTTTTTTCTCAGTTCCTTGTACCAGTGGGGTGGGGTTGGTATGGGTGGAGAAGATTTTCTTTCCTTGAAGTGGGCCGGGGTAATCTGGTTGACGCCTATTTGTCGGCTCAAGGTAGCATTAGTGTTTGGTCAAACCGATCCCTTATTCTCATTGACCCAGGCCCCCGGGGCAAGGTAGCTTTTTCATGAGGTTCATAACATTGACCTTTCGGGTAAGGGCAATAATAGGAACTATTTTTGTTATGTGTTGGGGGTTACCTACTCCTTTTGTGTTGGGACTTCCTTGGTTGGTTTAACTAACCCTGTGTTAATTGGCAGTCCAGAGTATAAGCCAATGGGGGGGTTTTGAAAAGTAACGATGAACACAGTCTTCAGTGCGGTCGTGCCTAGTACTTTCCTCCTTTTTTGGGGACTTTGGGGTGTGTTCTCTGGGAGGGGTGCAGGTGTTGCCTCCCATCGGTGTATGACTGCTCATTAATTTACTTCCTGATGCTAAGTTCCTAAAGCTAGGTTATTTTTAACCTTTCTGGTCCTGAGAGGCAGGTAGAAAGTTATATTTTCGGGAAAGTTGGCCAAAGGGCATATTAACCTTCATCTTCCCCAGGTGGCCGGGGGGTTCTTTCTTTGTGAAAAAAAAGGGAGGCTACGCCCTTGCTTGGATTTCCGCGACTTATTGGTTACTGTTCGAGATCCGTATCCACTTTCCCTCTGATCCTGATCTCTTCAATCAAATTGTTGGCGCCAAATGGTTCTTAAATTGGGTTCAGGGGGGCGTTAATTGATTAGGATAAAAGAGGGGGATGAGTGGAAAACGGCGTTTAACACGCCGGAGGGACATTATGAGAATCTTGTCATGCCTTTTGGTGGAACTGCACCGCAGTTTCCACATTTTGTTAATTCTTTTCGTCTTGGTGGGGCTGTTTGTGGTCGTATTTTGGATGACTTTAATTTATCAACAGATTTGTGTTCCCAGGGCATGTGAGCAGGTTTTGCAGATTTGCGAGACAATAAAAATTTACGCCAAATGGAAAAGGTGTATTCGCCGTAAGGAACTTCAGTTTTTTGGGTTTCTTGGGTCAGCCTCCGGTTTCCGTTTTTGGACCTGAAAAGGGAGAGCGTGCTTGTGGGATCACCGAGGATCTTAAGGCTCTGCAGGTTTTCTGGGGTTTGTTATACTCCGGAATTTATTTGTAATTTTCATCTTTGTCAAAACTTCATGACATGACAAGGAAAAGGGACGGATTTTTCTAAATGGTCACCCAATTGCCAAGCTTTTTCTCTTTGAAAAAAGTTTTGCTTCGGCAGTTCTCATCCAACAGAGATCACAGCGTTGTTGTGGAGGTGGACCTTGGTTTTGGGGTGGGTGCAATTTGTCGGGTCGTCCCTGGTAATGGTCAGTGGCTTTCTTTTCTAAAAAATTGTCGTCCGGAAAGGAATTATATTCGGCTAGGGAACTTTGGATAAGTTGGCTTTGAGAAGGCGTACTTTTTGGGGGGGCGTCCCGGGCACCGTCATTTGATCACAAGACTGCTGTTTTGGAAATCTGTAAGCGTTGAATTCCAGACGTCGATGGTCGTTGTTTTTTCCAGGTTTAATTTTTTGT
>JARQOD010000001.1:965299771-965343800 GCA_033576555.1 Oophaga sylvatica
CCCAGGTCAGAATCCACATTTTCCATGATTCAATCTTTATGTATCTGGCAGCAATTTAGTTAGATTCTTTATAGATCTGGAAAGACGTACTTTCAAAAAACTTTGCATAAATCAATAGTAGAGGCAAATATAATCTTTTTAATATATCTTATCAAAGAAATATGCTTCCTTACCCAAGTTTCATATATTTATTCCTCTTAACCCTGTCTCAAGAACTTGCCTTCCTCTCTGAAAATTATGCTGAAACCCAACTTGCTCCGACAAGACAGATTGCAAGTCTCATGTGACACAGCTCTTAATACTCTATGAAGAGGGGAGGAGGATTGAGGAGCAGGGAGAGGAAACAGGCAGAAGTCTTCTACCTCACATCAGAACTTGATTCAGATCATAGCAGCTCAGCTCTGCTGTATATAGTCTTCCACGCTGAAATCACAGCTTATCTATGTGTGCTAAAAAATGAATGAAGAGCAGGAGCATGATTACCTGTCCTGAATACACAGCACCGCTCAGAGTCCTCCAGTCGCTCATTATAGTCATGAATCTAAACGATTCTTCAGTCCAATGTAAGAAAATCTGCCCAAACTGATCTCAAGTTAAAAGCAAAACCTTTTGAGGCATTAGAAAAGCAGTCAGGCAAGATTTTATTTATCTGTCCAAGACCTTCCTCTCACTTGTCCTTCCGAGACAGCTCCTCATCGGTCCTCCATTTACTCTTTCAGTTAAAAATCAAATTGCATTTTCTCTCCGGTCCAATTGACTCTATTTTAAACGAATTTCGGGATATTCCGTCATCTCTAGTAAAGAGTGAAAGATCCCTTGGGTATTATTTAAATCAATAAAGATATATATGATTTATGTGCAATATTTGTTTCAAACTATTGAACATTTCAAAGTGTTACTCATGTCTGAATAAGTAAAAAGATACATTTGTATACAATATCATATCTACCCTTCATGGTATACCTTACAGGCTAATAGTTTCAGTCTCACGTTGAACTTTCACATGCCTCCTGAAATATTCATCAACTTGTGCTTGGACTTTATGACTTTCCATTAGGATGTAACCTTTTGTATTTCCAGGTGGCTGGGCAGCGCTGTGCACATTGCTCACATTATACATGTTTTTCTTGTGTGGTTGTTTGTTTTCTTTGGATTGTTCTTCATTTTATTGTTCATTTTTGTTTATTTCCTGCCCATCAGTCTATAGCTACAGCTGGCAGCTTTTTTCTTACTTAAAATGTATATTATTTTATAGACTTACAATTGTCAAATAATTGCAGATTTGACTAATAGGCTAAGAATTATAGGCAACAGTACAATAGCTTTGTCCACATACCTGAAAGGCTGAAGTTCCAGGATATAATTGCCCAATGTACAGTGAGCACTTAATTATAGGTTATAAATACATTTTTTTTTAGTTGTTTTTATTTATTTTTCTTTTAAAGACTTGAGAGAACAATCAGGCACTACTGAAAGGATGGTAAAAATACGTATATATTACTGCAATAATTATTATTAACCCCTTAAAAAAACAACATATAGGCTTCGGTCGCACGAGATTAGATTAGTGGATAATGTTAATGACACTCGCATCAAACTCTGCGCCAAGTTTGATCAGAGTATCAGCATAGCGTGATCCGATTCTCTATCATGAGAGAATCGGAGCAAATCGTTAGAGAAGATGGAGGACAAAATGTCTCCATCTTCTCCATTCTGCGAGTCCTCGGAAATTGGACTGCACTCTGATGTCATCATCAGACTGCAGATCGAAGATTTCCATGCGCCCATAGACTTGAATGGTGTGTGCCATCTGATTTGTGCTGCAAATCGCAACATGCTGCAATTTTTTTTTTTCATAGCAAATCAGTATGAGAAAAAAACATGGTGATTAGTGCTACCCTATAGTATAACATTGGTCTGAATGCTATCTGATACACATTGGATAGCACTTGTTTGATGCATGGGCTTATTTGATAAAACCCATAAAGTATATCACACACAGGCAAGGGTTGCCTTATACTTTTGTGATGGCTATATCTGTATTACACAGCTGTCTTATACATAACAGGGATCATAGATGGCTGACATCTCGGCAGGTTTACCTGTGCCAATACCTGGTTTACAAACACTAGTATCACTGTGCTTGATTGGCAGCAAACTCGCCTGACCTTAACCCCATAGAGAATCTATAGGATATTGTCAAGAGGAAGATGAGACACCAGACCTAACAATGCAGCGAGCTGAAGGCTGCTATCAAAGCAACCTGGGCTTCCATAACACCTCAGCAGTGCTAAAGGCTGATCGCCTCCATGCCACTCCGCATTGATGCAGTAATTGATGCAAAAGGAGCCCCGACCAAGTATTGAGTGCATTTACTGAACATAAAATTCAGTAGGACAACATTTCAGATTTTAAAATCATTTTTCATGCTGGTGTTATAAAGTATTCTAATTTACTGAGACAATGACTTTTGGGTTTTATTGGCTGTAAGCCATAATCATCAAGATTAACAGAAATAAACATTTGAAATATCAATGATACAAAAAGAAAAAACAGGCTGCACCGCAAGGAAACCACAGTACCAACAATTCACAGTGCAAAGAAATGTATCAGACCATGACCTGCATGAATGAGCCAATACTTCGGGTGCACACCGAGAAAAAAAGGGGAATGTCCACATTGAAAGCAAAGAAAAAAGTTGCAGTGGCACTCACCAGTAAAAGTCCATACTTTATTATACACAAAAATTACAGCATCTTTCAAGGGAGAAAGGGATCAGGTGTGTGCGGCTGACGACGGCCGTTTTGCTCTATTGAGACCCTTAGAAGCTCAAAAGAGCGAAACAGCCGTCGTCAGCCGCGCACACCTGATCCCTTTCTCCCTTGGAAGATGCTGTAACCCTTGTGTATAATAAAGTATAGACTTTTACTGGTGAGTGCCACTGCAACTTTTTTTCTTTGCTTTCAATGTAAACACTTGAAATAGATCACTCTGTAAGTAATGACTATGTAATACTGTATATGAGTTTCACTTTTTGAATTGAAGAATTGAAATAAATTAACTTTTAGATGATATTATAATTATGTGAGAAGCACCTGTATGTCCTGTTATTTATATCCCTCCTCCCCCTCCCTGGAATGTATGTCCCTTATGGACCCTATCTGGGTGTATATCCCCCATCCTGGTATGTGTATCCCCCATCCTGGTATGTATGTTCCCCATTCTAGTATATATACCCCCCATCCTGGTATATATATCCCCATCCTGGTATATATGTCCCCCATCCTGATCTATATATCCACTATCCTGGTATATATGTCTCTCATTCTGTTATATATATCCCCCATCCTGGCATGTATATCCCCCATCCTAGTATATATGTCCACCGTTCTGCTGCTGTTCTTTAATGCATTGAAAAAATTAAAGTATTATTCCCAGGTTCCCTCCGCTCCCCTGCCGAGCTGCATCCTCTTCTGAAACTGGTAGCTGACTTCATCGTGCAATTAACGGGATTCGATGGTTTCTGATTAGCTGCCAGCGTCTATTGCAGGGCAATACACTTCAGCTGAATGTGGGTCTGAGGAGGCACATCCAGTTGAAGACTGTGCTGGCATGGATGGGCCCCTAACCTGCACAGGCCCTTTATTCTTAGACTGCGCTTAACAGTCCTTTATTTCCCTGATCATAATACAATTATACCCGAGGATAATAGCTTACTTTTGGGGAATGACAATTGTTTTTTTCATGCATTATTTCAGAAATATTTACAACTTTCTTCCGAGATTGAAATAATGTTTTCATTTTATGCACATATTACATCATGCAAGCATTCTCATTTCTAGAATTCCAATTGTCTGGTAAGGGGACCTTAAAAATCAATTCTTCATACTTAGAAGAAGCTAATACACATCTCAGCTTGAAGAATGAAAAGCAACTGATTGATTCTGGGCAACTGTGAAATTCTGTTTTCAGAATCAGAGCGGATTTGTGCATCTTCCTTGAACTATTCATTCCTTCTTATTTCCTTTATAAAGCCATTCAGCGCTTGATGGAATAAATGATGAATTTATCAAAGGATGACTTCAGGCAAAAGAAGGTCAAATTCTTAATAAATGATGTTTGCATTTGATATGTATTGAAGATGCCACAAGTCAAGATTGGGTTTCGTATACGAGTCAAGAAGAAAAGTGAAATTGTTTGTTATCGGCGTTACTTAATTATCTATTTATTGCTGCAGTGAGGGAATACAGAGCCATAATTAAGTTACATTTTTGTGGCTAAATATTAATCAAAAATGTAGGCTGAAGCATAATATAGGAGCCATTACTCTGTGAGTATTGTTGCTCCAGGCAGTTTCTTTTAGCTCTGCTCTATAAGCAAAGAACCAAGATCGATGAACTCCAGTACAGAAATGAAATTTGAAGTCAGTGTCTTAAGGTGCCCATACACTTTACATTAGTTATGGCAGAACAAACATTTTACCAACTTCCCACATATTGTACATGTGCACACTTCGTTTAGCAGAACATGCATCTGTTTCCGGTAGTCAAACAGGAATAAGCCGCTGTCAGCCATCTTCCCCAGAAGTTTATTTCCCAGATGAATAAAAGGATCTGGCTAAGAATTCAACATGCCTGATACTTATTTTCCCTTTCATCTTCTGTTGGGGAAAATTGACAATGACAAATTAGATGCTTAGTCAGTTTCTCCTTTTCCTCTTGTGTGAGAGTCTTGTTCCAATATCTTGCAGGACTTCTGGCCCATAGTCATTTTCATCAGACAATGAGGTACAACCATGCTTTAGCATGGTAGAGTAGCTCAGTGGTCAGCACCATTGTAAGGAACCCATCTGATAACACTAATAAGGATGAGAGTTTTTTGTCTTTGTGAACTTTGCTGTAAATGTACAATATTGATTGTCTCAAGGTTTCTGTCACAAAGGTCTCATGTCCTCCTGGAAGCCCTGGAGTTAGAAGGTCACGTTGGGAAATTAATTGCAGTCCTTTTTATAGATGGTGTGGTTCAACATTTTCCATAGGTAAATGCTAAAAAAATATGTAGTACCTGTGGAGTCAACACTCTTGCCGCCGACGATTATTCATGATGGTAATTTGAAGTTCCAGGTGGCAAGAATTGTGGATTCCTGTGTGGTTCGTCGCTCTTTCCAATACTAGGTGCACTGCAAGGAGTATCTTCCTGAGGAGATTATGTGGGCACCAGCATTTGACTATTGGTCTGGCTGACAGACAGGCTGAACCAGAACCAAAGGTAGCCTTCCCGGATAGGTCTTCTGGGGAACTGGATAAAAATGATCCTCTTCCTAAAGCCAGCAAGCTTTATTTTAGGCTTTGTCCACATTCATCTGGGAATGAGGAGCAATGGGTTGTGATTGTAATTTCATTACTTCAGGGAGATCTTCGATTCTGGGCCTTTTTACTTCCATCAGAATCACTGTCTCTCTGGTAGATTGATGGATTTTTTGAGTCTCAAGGCATTGTGTACGATGATCCGGACCGTGTCTCCCTTGCTGAGTCTTAGCTACATAATCTTCAGCATGGAGACCAGACGACAGATGAATGCTCTGAGTTCCATAGATGGCCTACTGACACCCGATGGAATGATCCTGCTCTCAGGAGTCAGTTTTGTCAGGTCTTGTCTGAAAGATTAAAAGACGCATTTGTGCTTTACGAAATTCCTGAGTCATTGGAGGTCATACGTGTAGATAGACACCTCAGGGATAGACCTGTTGTGACTCTGCCCCCTAAAACCAGATCAGGGTTTAACAGGAACATAGTATGGTGGGAAACTCGAGTCTCTCTACCTTCAAGAGATCCCCAGGACAGGGATAGTTAGGTTCCTATTTCCAGGGACAGTTTGAGGCCTCTATCTCTTACAAAAGACCATCACACTGTGACAGCTTCATGGCAAACACTCATTCCTGGATGATTTAATAGCAATTGAGGTTATATCCATATTGTCACGCTGGTGCATTTAGACCCACTGTGCAACGTCCGGGCTTACCAAAGTGGACATGACTAAGAGACTTTCTGGTTTTTGCTAGAGCCTCTGGTGGTGAGGTTAAACTTTGCTGCAGGTAGTCACCAGGTACAACTCCAGGTCAGCATGGGTTCATGGTGCAGGAGGACTGAGGCGGTGGTGACTGGACATCAATTACAAGAGTAGAATAATTCTTCACTAAGAAGATGAAGGTACAGAGTAGTCAAGGGCACTAACTACCAGAATACTCATTTAGTGAACTACCCTCTGAGCTAGTCTATAAAACCAAAGTGCATATCTTCAGAAAAGTGCACCAGTTTGCCATAGCAATCTGATGCACCAAAGACCCAAAGAGTAGACAGCAGAGGAAGGAAGAAGCATCCAGGAAACAAAAGTAATACAGATTATTATCACTAGAGGACTAGGACACCTGCTGCCCAGTAGTCCTGCATATTCTTGAGCTCTGTGTAACCCCACCACTGATTGGCAGCTTTCTGACTATGCACAGTGAACACAGGAAGCTGCCAGTCAGTGATGTGGGTGAGGTTATACAGCTCAGCATTCAGAGGACTGTTAGATCTGCAGCAGAGAAACCTGTGATTTTCTCAAAACTGCCGCAAGCAGTCTAGTAAGTGACACATCACCGGAATCAGGGTCTCTCCCTTTACATTATGCTGCTCTCAGATTTGGCTGCAAGAATCTGATGATGGGTTCCCTTTAATGCATTTAATGGAGCACCACTACACTACCCTCTTATTAAAAGAAAATCCCAGCCCATCCTCATCAGCCCCCATTGTGTATAAACCCACCATCACATCAACTGGAATTAGAAAGATTCTAGCTCCTGTCTTGATCTTTAAAGTGTGCTGCATGAATATATAAAATTTATGTGATATGTACACACTTCGCTTTTCAAAAAGAAAAATATTCCGCAGCTGAGCAATAGCTGCTTATTAGCGTTATAAACAGTTGCCTTTTTTATTCCAATTTTCTGGCTAAGAAAACAACCGTAGATGATTTCTTTCCATTGCTGTGATTTAAGCATGTTTAATAACAGAACACAATTTGTCATAAACCAGAATCATCATAATCCCTTATGTGGAATAGAAATAAATAAAGCACTAAAGCACAATTACCAACAGATGAAAAAATAGCGCTCCTGTAAATCACCACGGTAAACATCATCGCTTTTAATTATCTATTTGTGCAATATTCAGATATCAAAAAGCAATTTCAGCCTTCAGTTGTGTGACTTTATATGACTGCAAATAGATACAAATCCATTTTTATCTCATTTACAACCAGCAGTGAGAATTTTTTAATTTTTTGTATTCTTTTTGCCAGTCAGCACATTTCCATAGATCTTCTGGGTGTTTGACACAGCTTCTAAGCAAAAATGTCAGTTTAAGTGGATTGCTGTTGATACTCACTGCGTTCAGCATCTGGCATTAGCTATCAAATATATAGAAAAAAAATCTTTTGGGAAATCATAGACAACTGACTCATTTCACACCTCTAGAAGCTCTGTAACTAGTAACTATTGACTGGACACAAATAAACCCTCTACTCATCAAAAACTTGTTATAGATTTGGGGTTGACTTTAAAAGATATGGGAGTAGAATTGATTGTGCAGATGATATCATGAGAGAACAAAAAAGAATCCCACCATTTTTCATTTTCCATAAAGATGCCAAACAGTGTATAATCATTCTAAAATTTGGTGGAATAAAGTACCCCCAAAAAATTGCTATGGAGGTGGAAGTGAAGAATTGTTAGAGCTGAAGGAGCTCTGGGAAATGTTCTTTTCAAACTGTTTTACTTTTTATGGAAATGGAATTTACCAAATTAATATAATGTCTAAATAACAGCAGTGTAAAGTGCCCAAGAAATACTGCCATACAGCTATAACCTATAAGTAAGGACATTTATTCAGAAATGCATTGGTTCTGTGGGTAATTCTACGGCTTCAACTGATGTAAAGTCGATAGAGCAGCGGCTTCTCTTTGCTCTGCTTTGTTGACGGGTTGTGAGTGACTGCTGATGTCATGCTGATTGATATCCACTTCCTAACTGTAGGAAGCTGGCGGTCAATCAGCATGACGTCGGCAGTCATGTTTTGTTGATAGAGCAGCCCTGAAAAAGAAGATTTGTTCTACTGATGTGGAGTATCTGTATCGCTGGAAGGAGCAGTCAGTAACCACTCAAGCCAGTGCTGGTTGGAAAAGGCAGGTAGTTGCTAGCCAGTTAGCATCTATTTTGCCTGCTAGTTTTTTTGGGTCAGAGTAAAAATAATTTACTCCTGGAAAACCCTTTTAAAATGCATCATTCACACCAGTTAATGAAAGTTCCAGTACAACTGTTAAAGAAGACATTTATCCATCAGTTTGAGCCAGAAATCAGGTGTAAAACTGTTTGAAATGTAACAACATTTTGCAACCTTGTGCTGTTACACTGTATAATACCCTAAGGGCCGGTCTCCATGGGCAATATTGTCGGCGCTTTGGACTGAGAGGAAACCCCGTTCCGCCAAAAGCACCGCCCCTCTCTGTACACGCGGTGATTACGGATGTGTTCATTGAACACATCCGGTATCACTGCATCACGTACATAGACTGGTTATTTACCTTGCAGAGACTGAGCGTCTCCACAAGTTAAAGAGACATGCTGCATTCTAAAAAGACTCGCCGCATGTCCGGTTTCGTGGTGTGTCACTCGCGTATTAGGATGTATAGTGGAGACGGGATTTCATAAAATCCCTCCACTATACTGTAACATCTGGACACTGCGGATTAAACACTGCGACTGTACGCAGCGTTCAATCCGCAGCAAATCTGGATGTAATATGGCCCGTGGAAACATACTCTAAGGAAGGGCCAGTATTCCTTGCCCCAGGCGCCACAGTTTGTAGGGAGACAAAAATTCAGTGAATGCTAACCTTGGACTGCTTATCAGATCACAACAGATGAGTTCCTGCGCTCTGCATAAGCAGAAACCAAATTCTGAAAGCTGAGTATAAACAAGTGAGCTTTGTTGATGTCAGGGACACCGCACTGCACCTGCTCACTGAGCCAGTGCACGTGTCCTGAGTGAACCAACTGTGCCAAAAGATACCTGTATAGCAGAGCCGCAGCAGGGAAGACGTGTGTTTCTGTGGAACAGGACCTTCCGCAGCATGTGACTGCCAAGGGGCGGAGCTGGCCACACGTCTCTCAGAGGCAGCAGTAATGAATGATGTGTACTGCAGACTAACAGGACTTGCAGCATGTGACTGCTGGGGGCGTGGCCTAAGCTCCAGAGATCTAGGAACTGCAGGAAAACTCCTAGCAGGGTAATGACGAGATAAAGTTACCAAGGGGCAAAGACAGGGACGAAAACCAGGACAGGCCGAGATCAGAGCACAAGATAGCACGACAGTACCAAAGGGTTAGACAGAACGGATAGTCAGGACGTAGCAATAGATCAGTAAACCAGAGTGGGCAATAGACAGTACAATAGGGACAAAACTGTAACGGAATATCGATAGCTAAGCCAAGAGGTCAGAACCGGAGAAGACAATATTAGCAAAACGTGAGACAGAGAGCAGAGTGAGCAAACAGACCGGGTTATACACGGGAGTCAAACAAGTAGAGCAGTATACACGCAAACCAGGGGGGTCAGACACACAGTCACAACAAAAGTATAGCTGACAGAGAATCTCCCTCTGGACTGGGTATAAATACCCTCCCAGATCCAAAGGGAGGCCAGCAAATGTTAACCCTGAGTGGACAGGACATTAACCATGTCCTATATTATGCCAGGAGGCCAGCAAAAGTTAACCCAGAATGGACAGGACATTAACCATGTCCTATACCATGACAGTACCCCCCCTTAATGGGGGGCCACTGGACCCCCAGGCCTCTCAGGATATCTGGCATGAAAAGCCTGTACCAGTCGATCGGCATGTAACGAACTGGCCGGAACCCATGACCGATCTTCAATGGAGTATCCCTTCCAATGAATAAGGTACTGAAGTCTCCGGCGCACCCACCGCGAATCAATGATGCGCCCTACCTCGTACTCCAGTTGACCCTCTACCAATACTGGTGGAACCACGGATGAGGTATCTTCTCTAACCGTCCCCACAGGTTTTTAATAGGGACCTGTGGAAGACGTTAGATATTTTGAAGGAGGTGGGCAACTGAAGCCTGTACTGTTATATTTCGGTAGCTGAGGAGTGCAGGTAAAAAAGGAAATACACCAGAGCAGTTGGAATCTATGAGATTGCAGTACCCTGACTAACCACCACAACTAGAGGCAGCCGTGGAGCGTTCCTACGTTGGTCCTAGATGCCTCGTCACAGCCTGAGAAACTAACTACACCTAAAGATAGAAATAGGAAAGCTATCTGCCCCGGAGCAGAACCCCAAAGATTATAGAAAGCCCCCAAACATGTAATGGCGGTTAGACAAGAGGAAATACTGACACAGAAAGAAAATAGTATGAGCAAACGTTGGGGCCCAAACTATCTAAATAGAAAAGGACAGGAAGGGTACTTACTGCAATCTCAGAAAACCCTGAAAAAACACCAACTCTACTAATTTCAAAATCACCTGAGATCACACGACCTCTACCACCTAAATTAGTTCTCTGGTGTAACAAAAACAAAACAGCAGCCACTGAAAAAACTGGAAAAAGCAAAAGAACAAACATCAGTGGCTGGACTAAACTGAGAGGGCAAAAGCCCCCGGAGGGGACCCAGAAGGCCCCCACAGAAGTGCAGGACAAAATGCAAAAATATAGCAAAAACACAAAATAAGAAATTGTCTTATCTGATAGCAGGAGATGCAGACACGACACAGCAGGCTACAAGGGAAACTGGAAAGAAGGATTCAGACCAGAACAATTGATCACCGGCAACCCTGATGGGAAAATGACTCCCTTATATAAGACCAATCAGTAACACCTGATTCCCAGTCCTCACAATCCTCACTAGTACCGCTTGTAACCACCAGAGGGAGCCTGTGCACAGAACTCATCTCAAACCCATTCACAACAGTACCCCCCCCTTGAGGAGGGGTCACCGAACCCTCATTTGAGCAACCAGGTCGGTCAGGATGAGTTCTATGATACGCACGGATAAGTCTCCTAGCATGGATGTCCGAAGCAAACACCCAAGAATTGTCTTCCTGACCATAACCTCTCCATTTAACCAAATACTGGAGTCTTCGTCTAGAAAAACGAGAATCCAATATTTTCTCAACCACATACTCCAGATTGCCCTCAACCAAAACAGGGTCAGGAGGCACAGCAGCAGGAACCACTGGCTCAACAAACCTCTTCAACAAGGACTTGTGGAACACGTTATGGATCTTAAATGTCCCTGGAAGAAGCAAACGAAAAGAAACAGGATTAATAATCTCCATGATCTTATAAGGTCCAATGAACCTAGGCTTAAATTTAGGAGATGCTACTCTCATAGGAATATTCTTTGAGGACAACCAGACCAAGTCCCCCACTTTAAACCGAGGACCATCAGTCCTATGCCGGTTAGCAAACCGCTGGGCCTTCTCCTGAGAGAGGGACAACCTCTCCACTACCTGGTCCCAAATCTGCTGCATACGCTCAACAACAGAGTCAACACCTGGACAGACAGAAGCCTCCGTCTGTCCTGAAGAAAATCGAGGGTGAAACCCAGAATTACAGAAAAACGGAGACATCAAAGTGGCAGAGCTAGCCCTATTATTAAGAGCAAACTCAGCCAAAGGCAAAAAAGAGACCCAGTCATCCTGATCAGCAGACACAAAGCATCTTAGATAAGTCTCCAATGTCTGGTTTGTTCTCTCAGTTTGACCATTGGTCTGAGGATGAAATGCCGAGGAGAAAGACAATTGAACACCCAGTTTAGAACAAAAAGTCCTCCAAAATCTGTAAACAAACTGGACTCCTTGTCAGACACAATGTTCTCAGGAATGCCGTGTAAACGAACCACGTGCTGAAGGAACAACGGCACCAATTCAGAGGAGGAAGGCAACTTAGGTAATGGCACAAGATGTATCATTTTGGAAAACCTATCACAAATTACCCAGATGGTGGTCATTCTCTGAGAAACAGGAAGATCGGAAATGAAATCCATAGAGATATGGGTCCATGGTCTCTTGGGCACAGGCAATGGCATCAACAAACCACTAGAGCGAGAGCAAGGCTTGGAGCGAGAGCAAGTCCCGCAGGACTGCACAAATTCCCTGACATCGCGAGACAAGGTAGACCACCAAAAGGACCGACTAACCAAGTCTCTGGTACCAAAAATTCCGGGATGCCCAGCCAATGCGGAACAATGAATCTCAGACATCACACTCTTTTTCCATTGGTCCGGGACAAACAATTTTCCAACAGGGCAGCGCTCGGGCCTATCCTCCTGACACCCCTCTAGAGCAAGTCTCAAATTGGGCGAGATGGCGGAAAGAACTACACCCTCCTTCAAAATAACAGAGGGATCAGATAGCTCAGGAGAGTCCGCAAAGAAACTCCTCGAGAGGGCATCCGCCTTAACATTCTTAGTGCCAGGAATAAAGGAAACCACAAAATTAAAACGTGTGAAAAACAAGGCCCACCTGGCCTGTCTAGGATTGAGTCGCTTGGCAGATTCCAGATAGACCAGATTCTTATGGTCCGTAAGGACCACCACCTGATGTTTGGCTCCCTCCAGCCAATGTCTCCACTCTTCAAAAGCCCACTTCATGGCCAATAACTCCCGATTACCCACGTCATAATTACGTTCAGTAGGAGAAAATTTTCGAGAGAAAAAGGCACAAGGGTTACTTTTAGAGGTCTTTGGATCTTTTTGGGACAAAACGGCACCTGCCCCAATTTCAGAGGCATCAACCTCCACCTGAAGTGGCAGAGAAACATCAGGCTGCCGTAGAACAGGAGCAGAAGTGAATCTCTGCTTAAGTTCCTGAAATGCTGAGACTGCCTCAGGAGGCCAATTCACCACATCAGAACCCTCTCTGGTCAAATCAGTTAATGGTTTAACAATAACCGAGAAATTACCAATAAATTTACGATAAAAATTGGCAAAACCCAAAAATCTCTGAAGAGCCTTTAATGAAGTAGGTTGGACCCAATCACAGATGGCCTGAACCTTGACCGGGTCCATTTCAATAACAGATGGGGACAAAATGAATCCCAGAAATGAGATCTTCTGTACGCCAAAAAGACACTTTGATCCCTTCACATACAGAGCATTCTCTCTCAAAATCTGGAATACAGTTCGAACATGTTTCACATGAGAGTCCCAGTCATTAGAAAAAATCAAGATATCATCCAAATAAACAATCAGAAACTTGTCCACAAAATCCCTGAAAATGTCATTCATGAAGGACTGGAAGACGGAAGGAGCATTAGTGAGCCCAAAGGGCATCACAAGGTACTCAAAATGCCCTTCAGGGGTGTTGAATGCCGTCTTCCATTCATCCCCGTGCTTAATGCGAATAAGGTTATACGCCCCCCTGAGGTCAAGCTTGGTAAACCAAGTAGCGTTTTTCACCCTGGAAAACAGGTCAGAAATCAAGGGTAACGGGTATTGATATTTCACAGTAATATTGTTCAAGAGACAATAATCAATACACGGCCTTAATGAACCATCTTTTTTGGCCACAAAGAAAAAAACGGCACCTAAGGGTGAAGAGGATGGTCTGATATGACCCTTCTCCAATGATTCCTGGATATAAGACCGCATAGCGTCATGTTCAGGTACAGACAAGTTAAAAAGGCGACCTTTAGGGAATTTACTACCGGCACTAATTCAATAGCGCAGTCATAGCTCCTATGGGGAGGTAAGGATGCAGATTTACTTTCGCTAAACACATCAGAAAAATCAAACAAAAAGTCAGGAACATCCTCAGCCTGGGGGGAGGCAGAAAAAACAGGAGTGTTGGTATTAACACATTGGCAGCCCCAACTGGTTACAGACACAGATTTCCAATCCAAAACAGGATTATGAGACTGTAACCAAGGGAAACCCAGCACTATAATGTCATGCAGATTATATAGAACCAAAAATTTGCAGCACTCCTGGTGATCAGGTTCAACCCTCATTATCACCTGAGTAGAAAACTGGGGTTTATTCTCAGCCAAAGGGTAGAATCGATCCCCAGTAGGGGAATATACTTCTGTAGGGGTATCAAGGGAAACCCACAACGTTTAGCAAAATCATAATCCATCAGGTTAATAGCTGCTCCAGAATCAACGAAAGCCTGAGCAGAAAATGAGGACAGAGAGCATATCAGAGTGACAGTTAATAAAAACTTAGTCTGAACACTACCCAAGACAACTGAGCGTGCAAAATGTCTTCCCCGCTTAGGGCAGACTGAAATAGCATGAGAGGCATCACCACAGTAGAAACATAACCCATTGCGCTTTCGAAACTCATGACGCTGTGCCCCAGACACCACTCCATCACACTGCATGGGCTCAGCAGCTGGCTCACAAGGCAACACCACTCCACGCATACTTCTCCGCTCACGCAAACGTCTTTCAATTTGAATCGCTAATGACATAGAATCATTGAGACCAGAGGGGACAGGGAATCCCACCATAACATCCTTTACATTATCCGACAGACCCTTCCGGAAAAGGGCCGCCAAAGCGTCGTCATTCCATTTGGTCAGGACTGCCCACCTACGGAATCTCTGACAGTATAACTCAGCGTCATCAAGCCCCTGATTTAATGCCAACAAGGCTTTTTCAGCTTGATCAGTGACATTAGGCTCATCGTACAATAACCCCAAAGCCTGAAAAAATGCATCAACATCACTCAAAACAGGATCCCCAGGTATCAGGGAAAAAGCCCAATCCTGAGGATCGCCGCGCAGGAGAGAGATGATAATTTGAACCTGCTGCGCTGCGTTTCCTGAGGACTTAGATTTTAAGGCAAAAAACAATTTACAATTATTTTTGAAATTCTGAAACTTAGCTCGATCCCCTAAAAACAAATCTGGCAAGGGAATCCTAGGTTCCACAACAGGCAACCCAGCAAGATAGATAGCAATACTCCGAACCTCAGTGGCAAGCTGATCCACACGGCCAGACAACTGTGCAAACTCCATTGGGAGAAAAGATCCTCCCCAGCACCCAGAGATACAGAGGAAAAAAAAAAAAAATGCGACAAACAGAAAAATATCTCTGACAACTTTTCTTCCTTCAAAATATTTTTTCCCTTCTGTGAGTACCATACAATTTTTATGGCCGGTGATACTGTTATATTTCGGTAGCTGAGGAGTGCAGGTAAAAAAGGAAATACACCAGAGCAGTTGGAATCTATGAGATTGCAGTACCCTGACTAACCACCACAACTAGAGGCAGCCGTGGAGCGTTCCTACGTTGGTCCTAGATGCCTCGTCACAGCCTGAGAAACTAACTACACCTAAAGATAGAAATAGGAAAGCTATCTGCCCCGGAGCAGAACCCCAAAGATAATAGAAAGCCCCCAAACATGTAATGGCGGTTAGACAAGAGGAAATACTGACACAGAAAGAAAATAGTATGAGCAAACGTTGGGGCCCAAACTATCTAAATAGAAAAGGACAGGAAGGGTACTTACTGCAATCTCAGAAAACCCTGAAAAAACACCAACTCTACTAATTTCAAAATCACCTGAGATCACACGACCTCTACCACCTAAATTAGTTCTCTGGTGTAACAAAAACAAAACAGCAGCCACTGAAAAAACTGGAAAAAGCAAAAGAACAAACATCAGTGGCTGGACTAAACTGAGAGGGCAAAAGCCCCCGGAGGGGACCCAGAAGGCCCCCACAGAAGTGCAGGACAAAATGCAAAAATATAGCAAAAACACAAAATAAGAAATTGTCTTATCTGATAGCAGGAGATGCAGACACGACACAGCAGGCTACAAGGGAAACTGGAAAGAAGGATTCAGACCAGAACAATTGATCACCGGCAACCCTGATGGGAAAATGACTCCCTTATATAAGACCAATCAGTAACACCTGATTCCCAGTCCTCACAATCCTCACTAGTACCGCTTGTAACCACCAGAGGGAGCCTGTGCACAGAACTCATCTCAAACCCATTCACAACAGTACCCCCCCCTTGAGGAGGGGTCACCGAACCCTCATTTGAGCAACCAGGTCGGTCAGGATGAGTTCTATGATACGCACGGATAAGTCTCCTAGCATGGATGTCCGAAGCAAACACCCAAGAATTGTCTTCCTGACCATAACCTCTCCATTTAACCAAATACTGGAGTCTTCGTCTAGAAAAACGAGAATCCAATATTTTCTCAACCACATACTCCAGATTGCCCTCAACCAAAACAGGGTCAGGAGGCACAGCAGCAGGAACCACTGGCTCAACAAACCTCTTCAACAAGGACTTGTGGAACACGTTATGGATCTTAAATGTCCCTGGAAGAAGCAAACGAAAAGAAACAGGATTAATAATCTCCATGATCTTATAAGGTCCAATGAACCTAGGCTTAAATTTAGGAGATGCTACTCTCATAGGAATATTCTTTGAGGACAACCAGACCAAGTCCCCCACTTTAAACCGAGGACCATCAGTCCTATGCCGGTTAGCAAACCGCTGGGCCTTCTCCTGAGAGAGGGACAACCTCTCCACTACCTGGTCCCAAATCTGCTGCATACGCTCAACAACAGAGTCAACACCTGGACAGACAGAAGCCTCCGTCTGTCCTGAAGAAAATCGAGGGTGAAACCCAGAATTACAGAAAAACGGAGACATCAAAGTGGCAGAGCTAGCCCTATTATTAAGAGCAAACTCAGCCAAAGGCAAAAAAGAGACCCAGTCATCCTGATCAGCAGACACAAAGCATCTTAGATAAGTCTCCAATGTCTGGTTTGTTCTCTCAGTTTGACCATTGGTCTGAGGATGAAATGCCGAGGAGAAAGACAATTGAACACCCAGTTTAGAACAAAAAGTCCTCCAAAATCTGTAAACAAACTGGACTCCTTTGTCAGACACAATGTTCTCAGGAATGCCGTGTAAACGAACCACGTGCTGAAGGAACAACGGCACCAATTCAGAGGAGGAAGGCAACTTAGGTAATGGCACAAGATGTATCATTTTGGAAAACCTATCACAAATTACCCAGATGGTGGTCATTCTCTGAGAAACAGGAAGATCGGAAATGAAATCCATAGAGATATGGGTCCATGGTCTCTTGGGCACAGGCAATGGCATCAACAAACCACTAGAGCGAGAGCAAGGCTTGGAGCGAGAGCAAGTCCCGCAGGACTGCACAAATTCCCTGACATCGCGAGACAAGGTAGACCACCAAAAGGACCGACTAACCAAGTCTCTGGTACCAAAAATTCCGGGATGCCCAGCCAATGCGGAACAATGAATCTCAGACATCACACTCTTTTTCCATTGGTCCGGGACAAACAATTTTCCAACAGGGCAGCGCTCGGGCCTATCCTCCTGACACCCCTCTAGAGCAAGTCTCAAATTGGGCGAGATGGCGGAAAGAACTACACCCTCCTTCAAAATAACAGAGGGATCATATAGCTCAGGAGAGTCCGCAAAGAAACTCCTCGAGAGGGCATCCGCCTTAACATTCTTAGTGCCAGGAATAAAGGAAACCACAAAATTAAAACGTGTGAAAAACAAGGCCCACCTGGCCTGTCTAGGATTGAGTCGCTTGGCAGATTCCAGATAGACCAGATTCTTATGGTCCTAAGGACCACCACCTGATGTTTGGCTCCCTCCAGCCAATGTCTCCACTCTTCAAAAGCCCACTTCATGGCCAATAACTCCCGATTACCCACGTCATAATTACGTTCAGTAGGAGAAAATTTTCGAGAGAAAAAGGCACAAGGGTTACTTTTAGAGGTCTTTGGATCTTTTTGGGACAAAACGGCACCTGCCCCAATTTCAGAGGCATCAACCTCCACCTGAAATGGCAGAGAAACATCAGGCTGCCGTAGAACAGGAGCAGAAGTGAATCTCTGCTTAAGTTCCTGAAATGCAGAGACTGCCTCAGGAGGCCAATTCACCACATCAGAACCCTCTCTGGTCAAATCAGTTAATGGTTTAACAATAACCGAGAAATTACCAATAAATTTACGATAAAAATTGGCAAAACCCAAAAATCTCTGAAGAGCCTTTAATGAAGTAGGTTGGACCCAATCACAGATGGCCTGAACCTTGACCGGGTCCATTTCAATAACAGATGGGGACAAAATGAATCCCAGAAATGAGATCTTCTGTACGCCAAAAAGACACTTTGATCCCTTCACATACAGAGCATTCTCTCTCAAAATCTGGAATACAGTTCGAACATGTTTCACATGAGAGTCCCAGTCATTAGAAAAAATCAAGATATCATCCAAATAAACAATCAGAAACTTGTCCACAAAATCCCTGAAAATGTCATTCATGAAGGACTGGAAGACGGAAGGAGCATTAGTGAGCCCAAAGGGCATCACAAGGTACTCAAAATGCCCTTCAGGGGTGTTGAATGCCGTCTTCCATTCATCCCCGTGCTTAATGCGAATAAGGTTATACGCCCCCCTGAGGTCAAGCTTGGTAAACCAAGTAGCGTTTTTCACCCTGGAAAACAGGTCAGAAATCAAGGGTAACGGGTATTGATATTTCACAGTAATATTGTTCAAGAGACAATAATCAATACACGGCCTTAATGAACCATCTTTTTTGGCCACAAAGAAAAAAACGGCACCTAAGGGTGAAGAGGATGGTCTGATATGACCCTTCTCCAATGATTCCTGGATATAAGACCGCATAGCGTCATGTTCAGGTACAGACAAGTTAAAAAGGCGACCTTTAGGGAATTTACTACCCGGCACTAATTCAATAGCGCAGTCATAGCTCCTATGGGGAGGTAAGGATGCAGATTTACTTTCGCTAAACACATCAGAAAAATCAAACAAAAAGTCAGGAACATCCTCAGCCTGGGGGGAGGCAGAAAAAACAGGAGTGTTGGTATTAACACATTGGCAGCCCCAACTGGTTACAGACACAGATTTCCAATCCAAAACAGGATTATGAGACTGTAACCAAGGGAAACCCAGCACTATAATGTCATGCAGATTATATAGAACCAAAAATTTGCAGCACTCCTGGTGATCAGGTTCAACCCTCATTATCACCTGAGTAGAAAACTGGGGTTTATTCTCAGCCAAAGGGGTAGAATCGATCCCCAGTAGGGGAATATACTTCTGTAGGGGTATCAAGGGAAACCCACAACGTTTAGCAAAATCATAATCCATCAGGTTAATAGCTGCTCCAGAATCAACGAAAGCCTGAGCAGAAAATGAGGACAGAGAGCATATCAGAGTGACAGTTAATAAAAACTTAGTCTGAACACTACCCAAGACAACTGAGCGTGCAAAATGTCTTCCCCGCTTAGGGCAGACTGAAATAGCATGAGAGGCATCACCACAGTAGAAACATAACCCATTGCGCTTTCGAAACTCATGACGCTGTGCCCCAGACACCACTCCATCACACTGCATGGGCTCAGCAGCTGGCTCACAAGGCAACACCACTCCACGCATACTTCTCCGCTCACGCAAACGTCTTTCAATTTGAATCGCTAATGACATAGAATCATTGAGACCAGAGGGGACAGGGAATCCCACCATAACATCCTTTACATTATCCGACAGACCCTTCCGGAAAAGGGCCGCCAAAGCGTCGTCATTCCATTTGGTCAGGACTGCCCACCTACGGAATCTCTGACAGTATAACTCAGCGTCATCAAGCCCCTGATTTAATGCCAACAAGGCTTTTTCAGCTTGATCAGTGACATTAGGCTCATCGTACAATAACCCCAAAGCCTGAAAAAATGCATCAACATCACTCAAAACAGGATCCCCAGGTATCAGGGAAAAAGCCCAATCCTGAGGATCGCCGCGCAGGAGAGAGATGATAATTTGAACCTGCTGCGCTGCGTTTCCTGAGGACTTAGATTTTAAGGCAAAAAACAATTTACAATTATTTTTGAAATTCTGAAACTTAGCTCGATCCCCTAAAAACAAATCTGGCAAGGGAATCCTAGGTTCCACAACAGGCAACCCAGCAAGATAGATAGCAATACTCCGAACCTCAGTGGCAAGCTGATCCACACGGCCAGACAACTGTGCAAACTCCATTGGGAGAAAAGATCCTCCCCAGCACCCAGAGATACAGAGGGAAAAAAAAAAAAAAATGCGACAAACAGAAAAATATCTCTGACAACTTTTCTTCCTTCAAAATATTTTTTCCCTTCTGTGAGTACCATACAATTTTTATGGCCGGTGATACTGTTATATTTCGGTAGCTGAGGAGTGCAGGTAAAAAAGGAAATACACCAGAGCAGTTGGAATCTATGAGATTGCAGTACCCTGACTAACCACCACAACTAGAGGCAGCCGTGGAGCGTTCCTACGTTGGTCCTAGATGCCTCGTCACAGCCTGAGAAACTAACTACACCTAAAGATAGAAATAGGAAAGCTATCTGCCCCGGAGCAGAACCCCAAAGATAATAGAAAGCCCCCAAACATGTAATGGCGGTTAGACAAGAGGAAATACTGACACAGAAAGAAAATAGTATGAGCAAACGTTGGGGCCCAAACTATCTAAATAGAAAAGGACAGGAAGGGTACTTACTGCAATCTCAGAAAACCCTGAAAAAACACCAACTCTACTAATTTCAAAATCACCTGAGATCACACGACCTCTACCACCTAAATTAGTTCTCTGGTGTAACAAAAACAAAACAGCAGCCACTGAAAAAACTGGAAAAAGCAAAAGAACAAACATCAGTGGCTGGACTAAACTGAGAGGGCAAAAGCCCCCGGAGGGGACCCAGAAGGCCCCCACAGAAGTGCAGGACAAAATGCAAAAATATAGCAAAAACACAAAATAAGAAATTGTCTTATCTGATAGCAGGAGATGCAGACACGACACAGCAGGCTACAAGGAAACTGGAAAGAAGGATTCAGACCAGAACAATTGATCACCGGCAACCCTGATGGGAAAATGACTCCCTTATATAAGACCAATCAGTAACACCTGATTCCCAGTCCTCACAATCCTCACTAGTACCGCTTGTAACCACCAGAGGGAGCCTGTGCTCAGAACTCATCTCAAACCCATTCACAACACTGTACGCCACTGGATTGATCACCTCTACACTCTTGTATGGGCCAATAAATTTGGGGCCCAGCTTCATAGAGGGTATCTTAAGTTTGATGTTACGGGTAGACTACCAGACCTTTTCCCCCACTGTCAACGCAGGACCCAACCCCCTCCTCCTGTCCGCAAAATGCTTGTACTTCTTCTGGGCTTTGGAGATGTTCCCCTGCACCTCCCTCCAAAGGTTTTTTAACTGTTGAACCATCCCCTCGGCACCAGGACAACCAGAATCCATACGGGAAAATTCCCCAAACTGCGGAACAAACCCATAATTGACCTGAAAAGGAGACTTTCCGGTAGACTGATTGATACGACAGTTGAACGCAAATTCTGCCATGGGTAAAACCTCACACCAATCTTCCTGTCTGGAGGAGGCCAGGCATCTCAGAATCTGCTCCAACGACTGATTGGTGCTTTCAGTCTGTCCGTTGGATTCCGGGTGATAGGCAGAGGAGAATGATAATGTGACCCCCAACTTCTTACAGAACGCTCTCCAAAACCTGGCCACAAACTGCACACCCCTGTCCGACACCACATTCTCAGGCACTCCATGCAACCGAACTATGTGCTGTATAAACAAGCGGGCCAAGGTTTCAGCAGATGGCAACGCGGGTAACGGCACAAAGTGGGCTTGCTTAGAAAATCTATCAACCACTACCCATACCACTGAATTGCCCTTGGATGAGGGAAGATTAGTGATAAAGTCCATAGACAGGTGTGTCCATGGTTTATACGGAATTGGTAAAGGCACCAATTCCCCGGCCGGCCGGACCTGAGAACTTTTAGAGTGTGCGCACACTCCACAAGTATTACCAAAATTTTTTATATCAGTACCCATAGAGGGCCACCAAAAACCTCTAGCCACTGCCCCCCGGGTAGCTGCAATACCAGGGTGTGCACTTAACACAGAATCATGAAATTCTTGCAGGAGTGTGAGATGGAGCTGTTCGGGTACGAACAATTTACCTGGGGGTTTATTCCTGGGAGCTTGTGCTTGTGCTTCCAGAATCTCTCTCTGTAACTCAGAGGAGACTTCGGCTACAACCACTCCTGGTTGAAGAATGGAGGAAGGAGGTTCTGGAGGGGACACAGAATCAAAACTTCGGGATAAGGCATCTGACTTTACATTTTTAGACCCTGGTCGGAATGTGATGGTAAAATGAAAGCGAGAAAAAAAAAGTGCCCACCGAGCCTGTCTGGGGGTCAATCTCTTAGCGGACTCGATATAGGCCCGTTCTTATGATCAGTGATGACTAGAGTTGAGCATTCCGATACCGCAAGTATCGGGTATCGGCCGATATTCGCTGTATCGGACTTTAGATACTTAGTTCCGATATTTTTCATATATCGTATAACGGAATCGGAAGTTCCCATAATTCTTTGAGAGGCAATGTGATTTTAGTCAGCCAATGAGGAATCCTAAGAAGTGTGGGCACATCCTGTACTGCTGCGGTCATGTTAACTAATGGCATGGCTGTGATTGGATGCTGAAATGATGTCAGAATGCACTATAAAAGGCACCGCCGCCATTTTAGCGTCACTGTGCTGTGAATTCAGATAGGGACAGAACGCTGCTCTGCTGACTCTGAGGGACAGTTAGAGATTGCGATTTTGTGTACTGTGCTTTAGGCAGGCTAGTTTACCAACCGCTGTGTAAAGCTTCCTTTTGCCTTGCAGTGTTGTTTTCACAGCTCTGCAAGGTGTGTGTGTGCGTGCAGGTGACGCTGCAGTTTGCTCTGCATCCAACGCTGTTTGTAGGCATCCGCACGTGTCACTCACAGACTTATTTTTTTCTTTAGTGTAATTCTTGCTGCTCCATTCAATTGAAATTATAGTGTGACGTGCTTCCATCCGTATCCAATACATTGGTTGCAAACACTATAGAAGTACACAAAGGAGCCTTTCACAGATAGTGAACAGTTGTGTTTCAGTGTTCACTGCAGTCTGTGAGGTATTTTTTTTTTTTTTTAAATGCAGATCACGCTCCAGTTACTTCTTCAACTAATGCTGCGTGTACTCTGCTGAGCGTGTGTCACTGCCTCATCCTTGTCATTTTTCTAAAATTGTTGCTGCTCCATTCTATTGAAAAAAAACTAAAATCTATGAGTGTGACGTGCTTCCATCCTGATACAATACATTGCTTGCAAACACTATAGAAGTACACAAAGGAGCCTTTCACAGATAGTGAACAGTTGTGTTTCAGTGTTCACTGCAGTCTGTGAGTTTTTTTTTTTTTTGAGTGCAGATCACGCTCCAGTTACTTCTTCAACTAATGCTGCGTGTACTCTGCTGAGCGTCTGTCACTGGCTCATCCTTGTCATTTTTCTAAAATTGGTGCTGCTTTATTCTATTTTAAATTTACTAAAATCTATTAGTGTGACGCTCTTCCATCAAAATACAATACATTGCTTGCAAACATAATAGAAGTCCACAAAAGGCCTTTCACAGCAAGTGAACAGTTGTGTTCAGTGTTCACTCTAGTCTGAGGTTTAAATTTTTGGTAGGAGTGTAGATCCCGCTCCACTTACTTCAACCACCGCTGCGTGTACTCTGCTGAGTGTCTGTCACTGACTCATCCTTGTCATTTTTCTAAAATTGGTGCTGCTTTATTCTATTTTAAATTTACTAAAATCTATTAGTGTGACGCTCTTCCATCAAAATACAATACATTGCTTGCAAACATAATAGAAGTCTACAAAAAGGCCTTTCACAGCAAGTGAACAGTTGTGTTCAGTGTTCACTCTAGTCTGAGGTTTAAATTTTTGGTAGGAGTGTAGATCCCGCTCCACTTACTTCAACCACCGCTGCGTGTACTCTGCTGAGTGTCTGTCCCTGGCTCATCCTTGTCATTTTTCTAAAATTGGTGCTGCTACATTCAATTTCAAATAATTCAAATCTATTAGTGTGACATGCTTCCATCCGTATCCAATACATTGGTTGCAAAGAATATAGAATTACACAAAGAGGGCTTTCACAGCTATTGAACAGTTGTGTGAAGTGTTCACTGTAGTCTGAGGTTTTCAGGTATTATTATATTTACTTGTATGCTTTTATTTAAAAGCCAAGAACAATGAAGGCAAACATTAGCACTGCAGCTGTTGCCAAAGTTCAACCCACATTATGCACTTCCAACATTGCAGCTTTTGAGGCATGATGTGAGTTTGATTTGCCTAAGTTATGGAGTGACAAAATGGCTCAGGGAACAAAACATAGAGATTTTGGGTCCATGGGCTGGAAACTCCCCAGATCTTAATCCCATTGAGAACTTGTGGTCAATCATCAAGAGACGGGTGGACAAACAAAAAATTAAAAATTCTGACAAAATGAAAGCATTGATTGTGCAAGAATGGACTGCTATCAGCCAGGATTTGGTCCAGAAGTTGATTGAGAGCATGCCAGGGAGAATTGCAGAGGTCCTGAAGAAGAAGGGTCAACACTGCAAAATTAGACTTGCTGCATTAACTCATTCTAACTGTCAATATAAGCTTTTGTTACTCATATGTTTGCAATGATATTTCTGTCTGTGATAAAAATATCTGTCAAACACACATAAAAATAAAAGGGCAGCAGATCATGTGAAAATATCATATTTGTGTCATTATCAAAACTTTTGGCCATGACTGTACAGTTCAGGTGGTAGAAAGATGAACATAACAGGATACATGTATAACGTTGCCAACCAGTTATTTAATCGGAAACAGGACAGGCAAATTCATGCTTGATCCATGCCTTGTTCATTTTCAGCAAAGTAAGCCGGTCTACATTATCGGAGGAAAATGCGACGGTCTGTTAGTACACCACCTGAAGCACAAAAGACGCGCTCCGATAATACACTGCCAGCAGGGCAAGCCAGCACCTCCAATGCATACTGGCTAAGCTCTGGCCATGTATCCAGCTTAGAGACTCAAAACTTGAATGGGGAAGAGCCATCTGGGAGTACACTGAGAGGGCAAGACATGTCGTCTGTCACCATCTTACGGAAACGTTGCCTCCTGCTGACTGGAGCCGTCTCGGATGGTGTAGACATTGGTGGCGCTGCCACAAAACTTCGCCACATTTGGAATATACTGGTCTTGCCCTGTGCAGAGGCGCTGCTTGTGCTCCCTCTTGTTGCAGAGCTGTCTCCACTGCCTCGACGCACAGAGCTGCTTTGTAAAGCAGTAGCAGCAGCAGTGCTCTCGGCTGGAATGGAGAACATTATGGATTCCGACAAGCTTACAACCTGCAATGATCCTCAGTGTACTCAACCATCGTACGACCAGCTGTACCCTTTCCTGTTGCATTCTCACCCATCCCTGCAGACTGTGAGCCCTCGCGGCCAGGGTCCTCTCTCCTTCTGTACTTGTGTGTCCCTTGTCCAGCACATCTTTATTGTACCTGTCTATATTTTTCCCTTGTCATATGTAAAGCGCCATGGAATAAACGGTCTGATGAGGCTTTAAATGTTGTCCCGGTAGCGAGGGTCTAGGAGGGTGTACACCCAATAATGATACGTGGTGAGAATGTGGGTGATGTGGCGGTCGCTTCTCAGGCACTGCAGCATGAAATCAACCATGTGCTGCAGACTTCCAACTGGCCAAGAAACGCTGTCCCCTGCAAGAGGCGTCATCTCTGCCTGCTCTGCATCACCCCACCCTCGCTCTACATACTGACTAGAGCGTTGTGTACCTCCCTCTGGAGCGATGTCTTCCTCCTCCATTGACTCCTCCTCATCCTCCTCACAAAGTGAGCCCTGCCCAGCCCTTTGTGAGGAACCACGTTGCGCTGACTGTACATAAGGTGATGGAATTTGTGACTCCTCATCCTCCACCTCTTCCAAAACCTCATCCCTTAGTGCTTGCAGTGTTTTTTCAAGCAAGCAGATAAGGGGGACAGTCAGGCTGACTAGTGCATCATCTGCACTCGCCATCCGCGTTGACTCATCAAACGCACGCAAAACGTGGCAGATGTCCTTCATAGAGTCCTTCGCCAGTCCTTACACTGGCTGCCCATCCATTATAGGATCCAATTCAAAGTACTTGTTCTCACCCACAAAGCTCTCCACAGTGCAGCACCCCCCTACATCTCCTCCCTCATTTCTATCTATCGGCCTAACCGACTGCTGCGCTCTGCAAACGACCTTGGACTAACCTCTGCACTAATCCGTACCTCCCACTCCCGACTCCAAGACTTCTCCTGCGCTGCGCCAATCCTCTGAAATGCGGTACCCCAAGAAATTAGGACTATCTGCAATTTGTATGGTTTCAGGCGCTCCCTCTAAACACATTTGTTCAGAGCGGCCTATCACATTCACTAATCAAAGTCATTCTATGTGTGTGTGTGTGTGTGTGTGTGTGTGTGTGTGTGTGTTGTGTGTAGCCCATTCACTATCTCCATCCATCCATCCCTCACTCCCTCAAAATGGCTGGACCGTCATTGTAAATACACCATTGTATATAAACACCTGTACTTTGTAGCTCCCCCTCCTCATTGTAGATTGTAAGCTCTCACGAGCAGGGCCGGCTTATATTGCTTTAATTATTGTATTGTTAACGTTGCTACTTATGACTTTTGTTCTGAAACTGTTAAACTGTAAAGCGCTGCGGAATCTGTTGGCGCTATATAAATAAAGATTATTATTATTATTATTATAGAGGCCCACTCAGTAGTGGTGAAGTGTGAACGGCGCAAATTGCGAGTTGATTGCGCCTGATGCAGCTGATACTCCATTACTGCTGGCTGCTGCTCACACAACCGCTCCAACATATGTAACGTGGAATTCCACCTGGTGGGTACGTCACATATAATGCGATGTTCAGGAAGGCGAAATCTGCGTTGCAGAGCTGCAATGCGCGATCTGACCATGCTGGAACGTCGCAAGTGAGCGCACTGTAGGCGGACCTTGTGCAGCAGTGCATCAATATCCGTATAGTCCCTCAAAAAACTCTGCACGACCAAGTTGAGCACATGTGCCAGACATGGTATGTGAGTGAGGTTGACAAGGCCCAGAGCTGCCACCAGATTTCGGCCATTGTCACACACTACCAAGCCTAGCTGGAGATTCGCTGTCAAAAACCACACGTCGCTCTCCTGCTTCATGGCATTCCAGAGCTCCTGCGCTGTGTGGCTTCGATTCCCCATGGAAATTAATTTCAGGACGGCCTGTTGACGTTTGCCCACGGCAGTGCTCATATCGGTCGCAACAGCTAAGCGTTGTGTGGTGCATGTGTGGGGTGCACGCATCACAGAAAGCAAAGCATCATAGAAGACAAGCATTGAGTAAACGGCAGTTATTCATGGCAGTTAATCAGGGCTGGAATAAGGTAGTCCACACTTTGCTATATTTTTAATCCTGAACAAAACATTTTCATAAATATTATGTTTATCAAATACCCTTATTATTATTATTACAACCTCATGCATGTTTTGCAATATATTTTAAATTTTATTTTAGGATATTTGTTTCTTGTTTTTTGTTATGTTTTTAATTATGTACATTAACTGTATCCTCCTGTGTTCCCTTGCCTTCCACAAACACCGCCCCATCCCCCTTCATCACGACTCATACACATGAGCCCCTCCATACTTCCCTCTCCCATGTACAGTTCCCATGCACTCATCACCTTCCTGAGAAACCTCAGCCCATCTAGCCGAAACACATCACTGAAAAAACCAACTTACAACACCAACAACTACCTGCTCTTTATCTTCCTACTCCTATTGATTTCAGGGGACATCTCCCCCAACCCTGGTCCACCATCCCCCAACCTCAATCCCTACCCTACCTCATATCGAAACCATAATAATCTTATTAATATTAATTGCACTCCCTCATCTCCTTCGTTTAACTGTGCCCTCTGGAATCCACGGTCTGCATGCAACAAGCTAACCTTCCTGCACAACTACTTTCTGAACAACTCTCTTCATCTGTTGGCCCTGACTGAAACCTGGATTCAGGATTCTGACACGGTTTCCCCTCTTGCCATTTCCTATGGTGGCTTATAGTTCTCACATTCCCCGAGACCCTCAAACAGACATGGTGGTGGAGTCGGCATACTCCTGTCCCCACAATGCACTTTCCAGGTCATCCCCCCATTTCCATCACTCTCATTCCCTTCTTTTGAGGTCCACACCATCATGCTCTTTCGTCCCCTCTCCCTCAGAGTAGCGGTCATATATCGGACCCCAGGCCCAAAGTCATTCTATGTGTAAGTGTGTGTGTGTAGCCCATTCACTATCTCCATCCATCCCTCACTCCCTCAAAATGGCTGGACCATCATTGTAAATAGACCATTGTATATAAACACCTGTACTTTGTAGCTCCCCCACCTCATTGTAAATTGTAAGCTCTCAAGAGCAGGGGCGGCTTCTATTGCTTTAATTATTTTATTGTTAACGTTGTTACTTATTACTTGTGTTCTGAAACTGTTAAACTGTAAAGCGCAGCGGAATCTGTTTGCGCTATATAAATAAAGATTATTATTATTATTATTAAGCGTTCACTGGTCCATGTGGAGGTAGACCGTGACGGCTCCTGCAGCAATGTTTCTGAGGAACTGGAGTAGGAGGAGGAGTCAATGTGTACAGACTTGATTCCTGCAATCCTTGGAGTTGGCTGAACACGTACAGCGCCACTCGCAAGATCTGTACCCGGCTACACAACATTGACCCAATGGGCAGTGAGGGAAAGGTATCGTCCCTGGCCATGGGTACTGACTGGTCCACGCAGCGGTGGTCAGGTGGACATTGCTACTGACGAAGTTTAGTAGCGCATGTTTAATTTTTCACGCAACATGCTTTTGCAGACCAGGGACGGCTTGCCTGCTGAAATAAAATCGGCTAGGCACATTGTATTGTGGGACTGCCAATGCCATTAAGTTACGGAAACTGTCAGTCTCCACCAGCCTGAATGACAGCATTTCAAGGGACAGGAGTTTTGCAATGCCAGCATTCAGAGCCTGTGCTCGTGGATGGTTTGCCGAGTATGGCCGTCTTTTATCCCATGCCTGTGGTACCGATGGCTGTTTTGTGGCCTGGGTGTGTGAGGATGACAGGGAACTTGCTGCTGTGGGTGGAATAACACTTTGTCTCTGGACAACATTGACCGAGGTTCTTCCATGGCGATCCTGTGAGAAAGCCGAACCAGCTGTGTGTCAGCTGGAGGAAGAGGCTCCGACACGACCTGAAGATGTAGGTGCTGCTGTAGGTTGGCCTACATCTCCAGTGTGTCTTTGTAACTCAACTACGTGCTTTGTACCCACATGTTTGCACATATTTCCCACCTCTTCCGACAAGCCTACAACCTGCAATGATCATCAGTCTACTGAACCACCACACGATCAGCTCTTCCCTCTCCTAGTGTATCCTCAACCACCCCTGTAGATTGTGAGCCCTCGCGGGCTGGGTCCTCTCTCCTTCTGTACTTGTGTGTGCCTTGTATTGCTCATGTTTACTGTAATTGTCTATATTTTGCCCCTCTTCACATGTAAAGCGCCATGGAATAAATGGCGCTATTAAAATCTATAATAATAATAATATTACTGGTATTGACGTGACTGACAATTTTACCTGTTTTTACTTTTAGATTACACAGCTTGCATTTCACATAGCAAATATCATCTGCAAGTGTGTCAAAAAAATACCACGCAGTGCAAGTCCTGGGAGCGCCCGTTTTGACTTTTGGAAGAGAACTGCTCCGAACAGGTTCCAAACTGGAGGCTACAGTCAACCGAGTCTGCAGCCTAACTCTCCCTCCTGTTTGTACCGTTGGGGCAATCTCTTCCTCAGAGCTGCTCCCACCACCTTCCTGTTCCTCATGCCATGTTGGGACTTGGACCTCATCATCTCCACTACCCTCTTCCAAAACCTGCTGCTGTTGGGTGGTCTGGCCAGCACCATGCTCAACAGAAACTGGCACCTGAGTCTCATCATCATCAGATGCGTTCTGCGGTGTGCTGAGCATCGGTACTGGCTCATCCGCCTCTTCAGATTCTGAGAGACACAGCTGTTGCGCATCACTGCATACTCCCTCTTCTTCACATTCCAGAATGCTGCTTGGCTGGGCCCCTGTTTGCAAGCCAACAGATTCTGAGAACAGAAGCAGAGACTCAGCTGGATCCTGTACAGAACTGTCTGACTGCCTGGGCAATTTGGCAGGCGGTGAAGAGACAGATGGTTGCTCAACAGTGCTGTTGTCATGGGTGTATCGCCACGAAGATCGTCGCGATTACACATTCTGACTTCTCGCAGCTGAGTTGCTGTTTCTTTGTGTTTGGCAGTGAGGGAGTTAATTCTACCTAGCTCTGTGCTAAGACTAGGTCCAGCTTCGCCCGGCTGCAGTTTGATTATGCACTAATTAGCTTCCTTTATATACCTGCCAGTCTGCTTGGGAGATGCCGGTGAAAGCATTCATACAGACCAGCAGATAGGATCGGTTCTGAGAAGACTTAAGCTAAGAGCTCCTTTGTGGTTTCTCCTCTCCTCGCTTATAGTTTATCTCCTAGACCTTTTGTGTTCCCTCTGTGTTTAAGTGTTGTATGCAAGACAGTATTTACTTTATCCCCTGTCTGTCTCGTTTGTCTTTACTGTTTATTAAGCGGTGACCTGCCCATATCCCTGTGGTGGTAATCAGTGTCCTTCTAAGGACTAGATTACAGTGGTCAGGGACTTATAGGAGATAGGGTTACGCTGGCGGCCTGGACCTCTGTACCATTAACAGTACCTCCAGGTAGAGGGACTAGTCAGGACCCCAGTTTAGGGTCAGTATAGACCCCGGTCCACCTCTAGCCTGAGACAGCGTGAAACAGATCCAGTATAGATCCTCAGTACTTCGGATATTATGTCAGGTAATACTATGTTATCAAATACTATATGTTCATGTTGATATAACCTATTTATTTGTTATATAGAATGTTGTCCCACTTGATATAGATTACTGACATTATCTATAACTGTTATACAGCGTGATAGCTGTGTTCCTGAGAGGAGGTGGAAGCAATTGAAGTCGATGCATTGGCTGCCATCCAAGCAACAACGGCTTCAATTTGTTCTTCCCGCAGCAGGGGGGTACGCCGACCTCCTACTAAAGTGCACATAAAGGAACGCTCGGAAGTGCTGTTAGCACAGTCAACACTTGCTCCTGTGTTACTGGGGTTCAGTAATGTCAGCTGTTCCCCTGCTGTGTGTATGCCAAAAAGTCATGCTGCCTCCACCCTGTCCTCCTCTCATCCCTGGGCTCCAACACCGCCAGTTGTTGCTCAGAAGTAATTGGCACGGGTACTGACTCCTGCCCAGCCTGGTTACAGCACGACAGCTGTTTACTGGCAGTGTCAACGTTAATTAGCCTCCAATAAGTTGTCATGTCGTGTTGCATTCGGGTTAGCCGACTCTATGGTGCCTGCAGTTTAGGTGATTCCTATGTGTGCTGTGGGATATCTAAATAAAGTCTGTTTCCGTTGTGACAATAGGACAAGCACCCACTATAGGACTGTGTGATTCGGTAACTGCAGACAGCTTGCGGCCTGTCAACTTACATTTTCATGGGTGCCTTATGGTACCCGTCCGGGTTCCAGTACCGACAGCTGGTTCTCCGCAGTGCCTTTGGCCTCGGTGCCTCCATGTCGGTATCTGAGTTCCAGCAACGTCTGCTGGTCCTTGGTAGTGCTTTTGAGCACAGGTACCTCCTGCTTAGTAACCGTGTCCCAGTAACGTCAGCTGGTCCTCGGTTGTGCCATTGGCTCTTTTCCTTCTGCTGCCCCTCCGGGTTCCAGCACAGTCAGCTGGTCCTCGTTACTTGCATTGGCTCTTGTACCTTCTGCTACCCGTCCGGGTTCCAGTACCGTCAACTGGTTCTCCGCAGTGCCTTTGGCCTCGGTGCCTCCAGTTCGGTATCCGAGTTCCAGCAACGTCTGCTGGTACTTGGTAGTGCTTTTGAGCACAGGTACCTCCTGCTTAGTAACCGTGTCCCAGTAACGTCAGCTGGTCCTCGGTTGTGCCATTGGCTCTTTTCCTTCTGCTGCCCCTCCGGGTTCCAGCACAGTCAGCTGGTCCTCGTTACTTGCATTGGCTCTTGTACCTTCTGCTACCCGTCCGGGTTCCAGTACCGTCAACTGGTTCTCCGCAGTGCCTTTGGCCTCGGTGCCTCCAGTTCGGTATCCGAGTTCCAGCAACGTCTGCTGGTCCTTGGTAGTGCTTTTGAGCACAGGTACCTCCTGCTTAGTAACCGTGTCCCAGTAACGTCAGCTGGTCCTCGGTTGTGCCATTGGCTCTTTTCCTTCTGCTGCCCCTCCGGGTTCCAGCACAGTCAGCTGGTCCTCGTTACTTCCATTGTCTCTTGTACCATCTGATACCCGTCCGGGTTCCAGTAACATCAGCTGGTTCTCGGAAGTTAGACAACCGTAAAGACCACCCCGAAGAAGATGACAACCCCAAGGACGACGAGCATCAAGCCAACCAGCCTGAACACCATCACAAAAAGGAAATAAAAGATTACCCAGAAGAAGATCACCAACAGGACAAAGAAGGTTAAGACAAACTACAAGATACAGAACAAGAGACAGAAGAACAATAAGCAGAAGATCAAAAAGCAGAAGAACATGAAAAATAAGACCAAAATGAAGAGCAAAATATATGCTGTAAATTATAAGCAGAAGAAGACTAAGCAGTGTATGGGGGTGAGTCCGTTCCTCCTCGTGGTGCCCCTGGAAAATGCCTGCTGCTGCAGGCTAAACTGAACACGGACAAATACTGTTGTAATTTAAATCTTTTGTGACAGCAAGAACGGAAGGAAGAAAAATTCATACTTTTACAGATTACAAGTACAGGAATCTCTGTCACAAATAAGAATATGATGAAGAAGATGAAGAGGAAGAAGATGAAGAAGTAGAATATGAAGAAGAAAAATAGTTTAATAAGAACAATATGAGTAATGTTAACAAAAAGATGAATAACAAGAAGTTTAAGAAGAAGATAAAGAAGGTGAAGATGAAGAATAATTAGATGACAAAGATGATGCTGCTGAAGATTATGAAGGAGAAAGTGTGGCAAAAGTTAAAAAGGTCAAGAGCATGAAAGTTGTGAAACATACATATTTGCCAAAATAGAAAAAAGGTTAACAACATTGTCAATTTCTTCGTCAATCCGAACGTCTTTAAAAAAAAAATTATTAATGCTATTCCATTGGATTGGGTTAAACATCTATGCCTTTAATGTCTCCTCAACCTCCCCCAATACATTCTACATTACTCTTTGTTGTTTTCCTTCATGTACAATTATCCAACAAGCCAAGAATGGGTTTTTCCAGGACGTCCCTCCTGACAGCACAGCCAGGAGGTTGTCCTTCATATCCTTGATAGGGACAGGAACACAGAAGAGGTTAAATAGCCCCTCCCCACCTCCACCCTTCAGTGTTTTTCCTGTGCCTATCAGGGACAGACGCAGAAGAAAGAGCACAGCGGTGCAGAAGTTTTTACCTGGGTTGAGCGGACTGCTCCCAGGGCAGAGGAAACTCCGTCCTCTCCTAAGAGGCTCCGGAGTCTGGAGGGGGCTCGTCGTGGGCCTCAGACCGCTGATACCGGGAGAGGTCCCTCAGTGGTCCGGTCGAGCTGCTTGCTCCCGGCTTCGGCAGCAGGCCCAGACAAAGGGCTCCTGCTCCGCAGCTGATGCAGCGGCATCCCAGTAGCAGGGACCGCTGGATTCCGGTCGGACCGGCACGGTCGCTCTCCCAGGCATCCCCGTCACTTCCGGCGCGCCGCGTCACAGGGATGCGCCGATGACCACTTCCTGGGGCGGAGCCAGAGGCTCTGAGCTCCATAGTACAGGGGGGCGCCGACGGAGGAGACGCCGACTGAGGGCGCAGATTCCCAGGTGTGCTCCAGAGAGTATGCACACAAGCGCCCGATTACCAGCAGCTGAGCTCGGAAGGAGGACGAATCAGATGTCTTTAAGCCAGGTAAGGCAGACTTCTTAAGACGGACGCCTGACAGCACACACTGACATAGTGAACATGGAGAGTGCTAGTCGCCCGGACGTCCAATCCTTAGAGCTAACCATGGACCACGTAAGTGGGTAATTAGGGGGTCTGTTCAGCTGGGCTAATTCAGATAGCTACAAGACTCTCATGTTACATTGCTTTTAGGACAAGGAGACTCCCAAGCAAACCACGTCAGCAGCCAGGAAAAGATATAACAAGTGCCCGTTATGCTCGGCCAAAATTCCCGCAACAGACGTAAAAACGTTATGCGACACATGCGTGGCTAAAATGCTTCAAAAGGAGCAGGACTCTTTATTAGCAAATATACGCGCCATGATTAAAGAAGAGGTTCAAGCGAGCGTATCCTCGCTGACGCCACCTCAGCCTCCCTCACCCATGAGACCTAGATGGGACATGGACCCTAGCTCGGAAGAGGGAGAAATGTCGCACTACTCGGACTCCGAGCCAAGTGAGGCTGAAGTCCCCTTAAAATTTCCCACGGAAGAGAGAAAGAGATATTTATTTTCCTCAGAAAATACGGATACCCTATTGCAGGCGGTTAGGGACACCATGAAAATAGAGGAATCCTCAGAGCCGCTAACCGTCCAGGACGAGATGTTTGGGGGCTTGAGGGCTAAAAGAAGCAGGGTGTTCCCGGTGAACAAACATATCACGGCCATGATATTGGAAGAATGGGAGGATGTTGCCAAAAAGCTTGTAATTCCGAAAGAATTTAAGTTTCGCCTCCCGTTTAACCCAGAAGATACTAAAATCTGGGAATCCATACCTAAAATTGACATACCTCTAGCTAAAGTATCGAAAAAAAACGCCATTCCATTTGAAGACTCCTCAGGCCTTAAAGAGCCAATGGATAGGAGAGCGGAAGACCTCCTTAAAAAAGCATGGGAGGCATCGGCATCAGTCATGAAGACCAACATAGCAGCTACTTCGGTGGCGAGATCAATGTCTCGTTGGGTGGAAGAATTGGAAAAACAAATCTCCAACAAAACCCCCAGAGAGGAAATTATAAAAACTTTACCATTACTTAAAATGGCAACAGAGTTTATAGCAGATACGTCTGCAGAGACAGTCCGCTTTGCGGCTAGAAATAACGCATTATCCAACGCAGCACGACGTGCGCTGTGGTTACGATCATGGGTAGGGACACACAGTCGAAAAATAAACTCTGCTCAATACCGTTTTCAGGGCTGCAAGTGTTCGGTCTGGTATTAGATGAATTATTGGACAAAGCGTCCGATAAAAAGAAAAGTTTCCCGGAGCAAAAACAAAAAAGAATGCCAGCCTTTCATAAAACCCGATCTCACCCAAGACAGGACTACAGGGGCAAGGGTAAAACCGGAAGGTGGAGTTACCCTAAGGGCGGCAGAGGTAGAGGCTCCTTTCGGGACCAGGGAACTGGGTCAGGTAGACAATGACGCCAGACAAATTGGGGGGAGGCTCCAATACTTCATAGATCGATGGAAATAGATCACAAAAAATCAATGGATCCTGAGCACAGTCGCGCTCGGATACAGGGTGGAATTCACCCAGTCTCCCCCCCGAAGATTTTGCCTAACTCAGAGCCAATCCCCGGCGGTCCACCAAAGGCTGGTCGCAGATATACAGGAGCTCAGAGAGTTAAAAGCCATAATACCGGTGCCCCAATCTCAACAGTTTCAGGGCCATTACTCCAGCCTGTTCTCTATAAAGAAACCAGGAGGAGAATACAGGACAATCATAAATCTAAAACCCCTAAACAGATGGGTGGCCTACAAACGTTTCAAAATGGAAACACTTCAGTCTGCCATACCGCTAATAAGAGAAAACTCAGTGATGTGCACACTAGATCTCAAAAGCGCATATTATCATGTGCCCATCCATGCAGCACATCAAAAATACCTGAGGTTCGCAATAAAGGACAGAGGAAAAATACGTCACTTCCAATTCTGTTGCCTACCATTCGGCCTCTCTTCAGCACCTCGTATATTTACCAAGATCATAGCAGAGGCAATGGCCTTTCTAAGAACAAAAAACGTTCTCATAATTCCATACCTGGACGACCTGTTGTTAGTGGCGGATTCGCACCAGCAGATGGAGGAATACCTCAGAGAAACCAGATATCTTCTAGAAATCTAGGTTGGGTTATAAATCTAAAAAAATCCAGTCTAGAACCAGAAAGGAGAAAAATATTTCTGGGAGTTATTCTGGACTCAGTCCAAGAACACTCTTTCCTTCCTCCCCACAAACAGACAACAGTCCAACAGGAAGCCCATATCCTACAAGAACAAAAATACACCACAATCAGAAAAGCCATGAGAATGCTAGGCTTAATGACTTCGTGCATAGCAAGCGTCCAGTGGAGTCAATTTCACTCAAGGACGTTACAGAGAGAAATCCTCCGGATATGGGACGGGAAAGATTCATCATTGGACAACAGAATAAAATTGTCAGCAGAAGTAAGGCGATCCCTAACATGGTGGACCGACGTATCAAATTTAAACCACGGAAAACCGTGGAGAGTATCCCCCTGCATAAACATCACCACAGATGCAAGTCTCAGTGGCTGGGGAGCCCATGTAGAGGAACGTTACCTCCAAGGAACATGGCCCGGTGCGATGCGCAACAGCTCATCAAACTGCAGAGAGCTCAAAGCTGTCTGGGAGACGATCAGGAGATGCCAGAGACAGCTGTTCAACCGTCACGTCAAAGTATTCTCCGACAATTCAACTACAGTATCCTTTCTACGGCACCAGGGAGGTCCGAGACACCATCACCTACAGAGTATTTCAGAGGAAATATTCGCCTGGGCAGAAATAAATTTAATATCTCTGACGGCAGTACACCTAAAAGGCGAAAACAATCAGATAGCAGACTTCCTCAGCAGACAAAAAATACAACCAGCAGAATGGGTTCTAAATCAGGAAGTATTTACACAACTGACCAGTATGTGGGGGTTTCCCGAGATAGACTTATTCGCCTCAAAGACAAATACAAAAACAGAGCGCTTCTTCTCGCTAGATCCAAAAGACAACCCAACAGCGATAGATGCCCTAGCGCAGGATTGGGATACAGAGCTAGCATATGCCTTCCTACCACTACCCTTGATACCAAGAGTACTGCGAAAGATTCAGGAGAGTCATACGGCAGTTATCCTGATAGTGCCATACTGGCCCAAAAGAAGCTGGTTCCCGGTACTAAAGCAGATGGCGTTAGAAGACCCGATCCATCTTCCATTACAGCGAGACCTCTTGACGCAGGGCCCTCTCGTCCATCAGAACCTACAGTTCTTAGCGCTTTCAGCTTGGATCCTGAAAAAGAGATCCTGAGATTTAGGGGCTTATCTGAATCAGTTATAACTACTCTACAGAAAAGCAGAAAGCTTGTTACCTCATCTATATACCTCAAGGTCTGGAAGAAATTTTGTTCACACTATGCGAAACCAGTATCCCTTACTGAGGACCCAGATATTCCTAAAGTCCTAGACTTTCTACAGGCAGGATTCGATAAGGGTCTAAAACCTAGTACGTTGAAGGTACAAATCTCAGCACTAGGGTCCTTTTTTGATTACCCATTAGCGGACCATCCTTGGGTGTCAAGATTTATTAGAGCTACACAACGCATGAGACCCACAATACGTAGTTCCGTTCCACCATGGGACCTCACTCTAGTACTGAATGAGCTAAGGAAGACCCCTTACGAACCACTAAACCAGGCAGACCTCAGATCAATAACGCTTAACCCCTTCACCCCCAAGGGTGGTTTGCACGTTAATGACCGGGCCAATTTTTACAATTCTGACCACTGTCTCTTTATGAGGTTATAACTCTGGAACGCTTCAACGGATCTTCGCGATTCTGAGATTGTTTTCTCGTGACATATTGTACTTCACGTTAGAAGTAAAATTTCTTCGATATAACTTGCGTTTATTTTTGAAAAAAACGCAAATATGGCGAAAATTTTTAAAATTTTGCAATTTTCAAACTTTGAATTTTTATTCCCTTAAAACAGAGAAATATGTCGCACAAAATAGTTAATAAATAACATTTCCCACATGTCTACTTTACATCAGCACAATTTTGGAACCAAAATTTTTTTTTGTTAGGAAGTTATAAGGGTTAAAAGTTGACCAGCGATTTCTCATTTTTACAACAAAATTTACAAAGCCATTTTTTTTAGGGACCACCTCTCATTTGAAGTCACTTTGAGGGGTCTATATGGCAGAAAATACCCAAAAGTGACACCATTCTAAAAACTGCACCCCTCAAGGTACTCAAAACCACATTCAAGAAGATTATTAACCCTTCAGGTGCTTCACAGGAACTAAAGCAATGTGGAAGGAAAAAATGAATATTTAACTTTTTAGCCACAAAAATGATCTTTTACAAACTTTTTTTTTATTTTCACAAGGGTAAAAGGAGAAAATGGGCAGATAAGGTTGTTATGCAATTTCTCCTGAGTACGCCAATACCCAATATGTGGGGGAAAACCACTGTTTGGGCACACGGCAGAGCTCGTAAGGGAAGGAGCGCCGTTTGACTTTTTCAAACTAAAATTGGCTGGAATTGAGATTGGACGCCATGTCGTGTTTGGAGAGCCCCTGATGCGCCTAAACAGTGGAAACCCCCACAAGTGACACCATTTTGGAAACTAGACCCCCTAAGGTACTTATCTAGATCTGTTGTGAGCACTTTGAACTCCCAAGTGTTTCACAAAAGCTTATAATGCCTGGGTGTGAAAAAAAAAAAAACAATTTTCCACAAAAATGATTTTTTTAGTCCCAAATTTTTGAATTTTCCCAAGGAAATTGGACCCCAAAAGTTGTTGTCCAATTTGTCCTGAGTACGCTGATACCCCATATGTGGGGGGGGGAACTGTTTGGGTGCACGGCAGGGCTTGGAAAGGAAGTAGTAACGTTTTGGAATGCAGACGTTGATGGGGGTCATGTTCCGTTTGCAGTGCCCCAGATGAGCCTAAACAGTGGAAACCCCCACAAGTGACCCCATTTTGGAAACTATACCCCCTAAGGAACTTATCTAGATCTTTGGTGAGCACTTTGAACCCCCAAGTGCTTCACACAAGTTTATAATGCCCGGGCATGAAAATAAAAAATCCTATTTTTTTCCCACAAAAATTATATTTTAGTCACTAATTTTTTATTTTCTCAAGGGTAACAGGAGAAATTGGACCACATAAGTTGTTGTCCAATTTGTCCTGAGTACGCTGATACCCCATATGTGGGTGGGAACCACTGTTTGGGCGCACGGCAGAGCTCGGAATGGAAGGAGCACCATTTGACTTTTTCCAACCAAAATTGGCTGGAATTGAGATTGGATGCCATGTTGCATTTGGAGAGCCCCTGATGTACCTAAACAGTGGAAACCCCCCAAAATGACCCCATTTTGGAAACTAGACCCCCTAAGGAACTTTTCTAGATCTTTGGTGAGCAATTTGAACCCCCAAGTGCTTCACACAAGTTTATAACGTAGAGCCGTAAAATTTAAAAATCATATTTTTTCCACAAAAATGATCTTTTCACCCCAATTTTTATTTTCCAAGGGTAACAAGACTCCAAAAGTTATTGTGCAATTTGTCCTGAGTGCGCTGATACCCCATATGTGGGGGTAAACCACTTTTTGGGTGCATGGCAGAGTTTGGAAGGGAAGGAGCGCCGTTCGACTTTTTCAACACAGAATTGGCTGGATGCCATGTCGTGTTTGGAGAGCTCCTGATCTGCCTAAACAGTGGAAACCCCCATAAATGATGCCATTTTGGAAACTAGACCCCTCAAGGAACTTATCTAGATGTGTGGTGAGAACTTTTAACCCCCAGGTGTTTCACTAAAGTTTATAACGTACAGCCGTAAAATAAAAAATCTTTTTTTTTTTTACAAAAATGATTTTTTCGTCCCCAATATTTTATTTTCACAAGGGTAACAGAAGAAATTGGAACCCAAAAGTTGTTGTCCAATTTGTCCTGAGTACGCTGATACCCAATATGTGGGAGAAAACTACTGTATGGGCGCACGTCAGGGCTCAGAAGGGAAGTAGTGACGTTTTGGATTGCAGACTTTGATGGAATGGTCTGGGGGCGTCATGTCACATTTGGAGAGCCCCTGATGCACCTATACAGTGGAAACCCCCCACAAGTGACCCCATTTTGGCAAATAGACCCCACAAGGAACTTATCTAGATGTGTGGTGAGCACTTTGAACCCCGAAGTGCTTCACAGAAGTTTATAACGTACAGCCGTAAAAAAAAAAAATCCTTTTTTTTTTACAAAAATGATTTTTTCGCCCCCAATATTTTATTTTCACAAGGGTAACAGAAGAAATTGGAACCCAAAAGTTGTTGTCCAATTTGTCCTGAGTACGCTGATACCCAATATGTGGGAGAAAACTACTGTATGGGTGCACGTCAGGGCTCGGAAGGGAAGTAGTGACGTTTTGGATTGCAGACTTTGATGGAATGGTCTGGGGGCGTCATGTCGCATTTGGAGAGCCCCTGATGCGCCTAAACAGTGGAAACCCCCCACAAGTGACCCCATTTTGGAAAATAGACCCCACTAGGAACTTGTCTAGATGTGTGGTGAGCACTTTGAACCCGAACTGCTTCACAGAAGTTTATAACGCACAGCCGTAAAAATAAAAAATCCTTTTTTTTTTGCAAAAATGATATTTTTGCCCCAATATTTTATTTTTACAAGGGTAACAGGAGAAATTGGACCCCAAAAGTTGTTGTCCAATTTGTCCTGAGTACGCTGATATCCAATATGTGGGAGAAAACTACTGTATGGGTACACATCGGGGCTCGGAAGGGAAGTAGTGACGTTTTGGATTGCAGACTTTGATGGAATGGTCTGGGGCGTCATGTCGCATTTGGAGAGCCCCTGATGCGCCTAAACAGTGGAAATCCCCAACAAGTGACCCCATTTTGGAAAATAGACCCCACAAGGAACTTATCTAGATGTGTGGTGAGCGCTATGAAGCCCCAAGTGCTTCACAGAAGTTTATAATGTACAGCCGTAAAAACAAAAAAATATTTTTTTTTGTACAAAAATGATATTTTCGCCCCCAGTTTTTTATTTTCCCAAGGGTAGCAGAAGAAATAGGACAAATTGCACAATAACTCTTGGGGTCCAGAGTACGCTGATACCCCATATGTGGGGATAAACTACTGTTTGGACGCATGGCAGAGCTGAGAAGTGAAGGAGCACCGTTTGACTTTTTCAACGCAGAATTGGCTGGAATTGAGATCAGACGCCATGTCACATTTGGAGAGCCCCTGATGTGCCTAAACAGCGGAAACCCCCCAATTCTAACTCCAACCCTAACCCCAACACACCCCTAACCCTAGTCCCAACCCTAACCACAAACCTAACCCTAACACACCCCTAATCCCAACCCTAACCCTAATCCTAACTTTAGCGCCAACCCTAACCCTAACTTTAGCCGCAACCCTAACCCTAACCCTAATGGGAAATGGAAATAAATACTTTTTTTTAATTTTATTATTTTTCCCTTACTAAGGGGGTGATAAAGGGGGGTTTGATTTACTATTTATAGCGGGTTTTTATGATTGGCAGCTGTCACGCTAAAAGACGCTTTTTATTGCAAAAATAGTTTTTGCATCATCACATTTTGAGAGCTATAATTTTTGCATATTTTGGCCCACAGAGTCATGTGAGGTCTTATTTTTTGCGGGACGAGTTGACGTTTTTATTGGTACCATTTTTGAGCACGTGACGTTTTTTGATCGCTTTTTATTTCGATTTTTGGGAGGTTAGAATGAACAAAAATCAGCAATTCATGAATTTCTTTTGGGGGAGGCGTTTATACCGTTCCGCGTGTGGTAAAATTGATAAAGCAGTTTTATTCTTCGGGTCAGTACGATTATGGCGATACCTCATTTATATCATTTTTTCATGTTTTGGCGCTTTTATAGAATAAAAACAATTTTATATAAAAAATAATTATTTTTGCATCGCTTTATTCTGCGAGCTATAACTTTTTTATTTTTTCACTGATGATGCTTTATGACGGCTCGATTTTTGCGGGACAAGATGACGTTTTCATGTTTTTTATATCGGTCTTTTTGATCACGCGTTATTCCACTTTTTGTTCAGCGGTATGATGATAAAGCATTGATTTTTGCTTTGTTTTTTTTTTTTTTTAAGGGGTTCACTAAAGGGGTTAACTAGTGGGACAATTTTATAGGGGGGTCGTTACAGACGCGGCGATACCAAATATGTGTACTTTTATTGTTTTTTTTTTTTATTTACAGGAAGAAGTGAATTTATTGGGGAATATTTTTTTTTTTTTTTATTTATTTTGGATTTTTTTTTTACACATGTTTATTTTTACTTTTTTAACTTTTTTACTTTGTCCCAGGGTGGGACATCACAGTATTTTATCAGATCGCTGGTGTGACAGTGTGCACAGCACTCTGTCACACCAGCGATCGCACAGGCATAGATGCAGGCTTCTCAGTGCCTGCTCTCAGCAGGCACTGAGGAAGCCGCCTCCCTCCAGGACCCCGGCGCCATCTTGGATCCGGGTCCTGGGAGGGAGGAAGCCCTCAGAACAGCGCGATCACATCGCGCTGCTCTGAGGGTATCAGGGGGGCGCGCAGGGAGCCCCCACCCTGCGCGATCCTCCCCTGTGCCCCCAGTACACCGCGATCATGTTTGATCGCGGTGTGCAAGGGGTTAATGTGCCGGGAGCGGTCCGTGACCGCTCCTGACACACAGTCATGGGTGTCAGCTGTGATAATCAGCTGACACCCGGCGGCGATTAGCTGCGCTCCCCTCAGGAGCGCAGCTGATCGCCTATGACGTACTATCCCGTCCCCAGTCATACGGGCCCAGGTACCATGGACGGGATAGTACGTCCGATGGCAGTAAGGGGTTAAAACAGTTTTTCTGGTAGCAATAACCTCAGCCAGACGTATAGGAGAGATCCAGGCTCTCTCCATGAGAGACCCATACCTAAAGATCCAGGAAGACTGTATAATTTTGAAACTGGACCCAACCTTTCTTCCAAAGGTGGTAACAGACTTTCACAGAAATCAGGAGATAATACTTCCCACCTTCTGCCAGAACTATAGAAATGAGAAGGAACGCTCGCTCCATTCCTTGGACGTCAGAAGGACAGTTCTACAGTATCTCAAACTGACAGAAGATTGGAGAATAGACTCAAACCTTTTTATACAAATGGCGGGCAGAAATAAAGGGAAGAAAGCATCAAAAGCCACCTTGGCTAGAAGGCTAAAATTAACCATTGCTGCAGCATACACCTCGGCAGGAAAAACTCCGCCAGAGAGTCTTAGAGCCCACTCGCTGAAAGCAATCTCGGCGTCTTGGGCAGAGAGAGCAGGAGCTTCTATGGACCAGATTTGCAAAGCCGCAACCTGGTCCAACATAAATACGTTTAGTAAACATTATAGATTGGACGTTCTGTCAAATCAACAGACGGCCTATGGGAGAAAAGTTCTCCAAGCAGTAGTCCCACCCTAAAGAGGAGTTATTTGGTACTTCTCCTGGCGGTGCTGTCAGGAGGGACATCCTGGAAAGTAGGAATTAATCCTACCGGTAATGTTGTTTCCAGGAGTCCATCATGACAGCACCCCTTATATACCCCCCCCTTGCATTATTTAACTATGATGTGTCATTAACATTGTAGTAGAAAATTCAATAAAATTGTGTTGCATCCATCCTGGTGTGGTACTTGGAAAATCACTGAAGGGTGGAGGTGGGGAGGGGCTATTTAACCTCTTCTGTGTTCCTGTCCCTATCAAGGATATGAAGGACAACCTCCTGGCGGTGCTGTCATGATGGACTCCTGGAAACAACATTACCGGTAGGATTAATTTCTACTTTTTTAATTGCGATATTTTGTTCCCATAGACTTACATTGGATTTCCGGTATCGGTA
>JARQOD010000001.1:965343900-965432551 GCA_033576555.1 Oophaga sylvatica
TCGGGTATCGCCGATATTTTGTGGATATCGTCGATACCATTCCGATCCAATATTTTTGGATATCGGAAAGTATCGCTCAACTCTAGTGATCACCGTAATGGGATGAGCGGCCCCCTCCAAAAAATGCCTCCATTCTTCCAAGGCCAGTTTGACCGCTAACAATTCCCTGTTGACGACATCATAGTTTCTCTCTGCCGAAGAGAACTTTTTAGAGAAAAAGGCACAGGGTTTAAGATTAGTCAGGGTAGAGGGACCCTGGGACAACACTGCCCCCACCCCCACTTCCGAAGCGTCGACCTCCACGATAAAAGGTCTTGACGAATCGGGTTGTACCAACACAGGGGCTGAAGTAAAGCATTTCTTCAATGTAAGGAAGGAATTTTTTGCGGCCACGGACCAATTTTTTACCTCTGCCCCCTTAAGAGTGAGGTCCGTCAAAGGTTTCACTACCTGTGAAAACCCTTTAATGAACTTCCTATAATAATTAGAGAAGCCCAAAAATCGTTGCAACCCCTTCAGATCATGAGGCTGCACCCAATCTGTAATGGCCTGAACCTTCCCTGGATCCATGCGGAATCCCTCCCCGGATACAATTACACCCAGAAAAGACAGTTCTTGCATAAAAAATAAACACTTCTCCAGCTTAGCATACAAATGGTTCTCCCTGAGTCTCATAAGAACCGCACGTAAATGATGTAAGTGTGACTGACTGTCTTCTGAGTATATCAGAATGTCATCCAGGTAAATGACTACATAACGTCCAATTAAATCAGAAAAAACAACATTGATGAAGTTCTGAAAAACAGCAGGGGCATTAGTGAGACCGAAGGGCATAACCAGGTTTTCAAATAGCCCCTCAGTTGTCAGGAATGCTGTTTTCCATTCGTCCTCCTCCTGGATCCTTCTAAGGTTATAAGTCCCTCGTAGATCGAGCTTAGAAAACCATTTGGCCCCCGTGAGTTGATTGCATAGATCGGGAATCAACGGGAGAGGGTACGTGTTCTTAACGGTAATTTTGTTCAGTTCCCGAAAGTCGAGACACGGTCGCAACCCACCATCTTTTTTCTTTACAAGAAAAAACCCCGCTGCCACGGGTGACACCGAGGGCCGAATATGCCCTTTGCGAAGGCTTTCTTTGATGTACTCTTTCATGGCTTGGCGCTCAGGCCCGGACAAATTAAACAAACGAGCCTTGGGTAATTTGACTCCAGGTAACAAATCAATGGCGCAATCATAGGGTCTATGTGGTGGGAGCCCTCAGCCTCACTTTCGGAAAATACGTCTTTAAAGTCTTTCAGGTACTCCGGAATACCCTCCAGACTGACAGACGACACAGATACAGATTTTATCGGCTTGACAAGAGAAACGGAGTTACAACACAGACCATTATTATTACATCCCCATCGGGTCATCTCCCCTTTTGCCCAATCAATGAGAGGATTGTGGCGCTGCAGCCAGGGCATCCCCAATACCAGTCCTGCAGGCAGATTATTAAGAATAAAGCAACTTAATTTTTCCACGTGAGTGGAACCCACTTTCATAGAAAAAACTTCAGACATAAAACAAATTCCATCCCGGGCAAGAGGGGATGAATCCACCGCCACAATTTTAACAGGATCTTTCAACCTGACTGTCCCTATCTTGTTAAGAGTCACAAATTGGGCATCAATCAGATTAATGGAGGAACCACAGTCAACAAAGGCGGTGGTCATAACAGAACCGCGAGCAAGTTCCAATTCAACCTGGAGCACCATTTTAGCAAGCGAAAAAAAATGTACCTGGGAGTCTGGGCAACCTCCACGATTGTCGCCCAGACTCAGTCGTTTTCCTGACGTTTTTACAGAAGAAGGGCAGGAAGGACAGTCCATTTTCCAATGTCCAGAGGCTCCACAGTAAAAGCATAGACTGTTGTCTTTACAGTGTTTTCTCTCTCGTTCCTTTCCTGAGACAGCCTCCATCTCCATGGGCTCAGATGCGGGTGCAGTGTAACACAATTTGGAGTACAAGGGAGTCTCTTGTTGCATCATTCCCCTAGCACGGAGTCTCCAGTCCATACGGACCGCCTGCATCATGGCGTCCTCCAGAGTATTGGGAGGAGGATGTAATGCCAGAGCGTCCTGCAGACAGTCAGATAGGCCCCTGCGGAACAACCCCCTCAGGGCGGCATCATTCCAGGATACTTCCGCGGTCCAACGTCTGAACTCTGAGCAGAACCATTCAGCAGAGTTCCTCCCCTGTGTCACACTCATCACCATATCCTCAGCCAGACGCACTCTATCAGGCTCGTCATAAATGTGCCCCAGAGCCTCAAAGAACAGGTTCACAGACATACGTTCAGGAGCAGAGGAAGAGAGAGAGAAAGCCCATGCTTGCGGAGCCCCCCTTAATAAGGACATTACGATCCCCACCCTCTGCCTTTCATTTCCAGAGGTCCGGGGACGCAATTCAAAGAACAACTTGCATCCCTCCTTAAAAACCCTAAACAATTTTTTATCTCCAGAAAAATTGTTGGGTAATTTTACAGGGGGATCGGGGTCCGCAAGAGATACATCAGTGGGGCCCCCCTCCTGGAACCCCGACAGAACAGACCCCATTAGAGTGTCTGCCACATCTCTCTGTACCTGTTGATGCGACTGAACCAGATTTTGCTGCTCCATAGACAGCTTCTGCATAAGCTGGGAGAGCTCATTAACCTGCTCAGTGAGAGCCCGTACCGGATCCATAATGTACTAACACCCCACCACCAGGGAAAGACTGTAAGGGTCAGCTATAATGTCAGGGACACCGCACTGCACCTGCTCACTGAGCCAGTGCACGTGTCCTGAGTGAACCAACTGTGCCCAAAGATACCTGTATAGCAGAGCCACAGCAGGGAAGATGTGTGTTTCTGTGGAACAGGACCTTCCGCAGCATGTGACTGCCAAGGGGCGGAGCCGGCCACACGTCTCTCAGAGGCAGCAGTAATGAATGATGTGTACTGCAGACTAACAGGACCTGCAGCATGTGACTGCTGGGGGCGTGGCCTAAGCTCCAGAGATCTAGGAACTGCAGGAAAACTAGCAGGGTAACGACGAGATAAAGTTACCAAGGGGCAAAGACAGGGACGAAAACCAGGACAGGCCGAGATCAGAGCACAAGATAGCACGACAGTACCAAAGGGTTAGACAGAACGGATAGTCAGGACGTAGCAATAGTGTTGAGCGATACGATAATGTAAATATCGGCTATCGGCCGATATTAGCTCTATCGGCCTTTCGATAATTCGTTTCGATATTTTCGTCTTATCGAATACCGGAATCGGATTTGTCACTGTCACTGTGAGTGTCCGTCGGTCGGGTCTGTCAGGAGTCAGCGGCACTTACCTGGCAGAAGATCTCCGGCGGTCACGGCCTGGACTGCTTCATGGCCGCCATCATCTTTCCCCGGCGGTCACATGCAGTTTCTCGCGATAACTGCAGTGACTGCTGGGTAATCCCGGCCGTAAAGCAGTCAGTCCGATGACGTCACCGCCGGGGAAGCAGGTAATCAGCTGTGCTGCGCCGGGATGACAGGCTCTGCCTGTCATTCTGATGTAGCAGAGCTGGATCGTCGTGGGACACTCGTTTGTTATGTTACGGTAGCTGAGGAGTGCAGGTAAAAAAGGAAATACACCAGAGCAGTTGGAATCTATGAGATTGCAGTACCCTGACTAACCACCGCAACTAGAGGCAGCCGTGGAGCGTTCCTACGATGGTCCTAGACGCCTCGTCACAGCCTGAGAAACTAACTACACCTAAAGATAGAAATAGGAAAGCTATCTGCCCCGGAGCAGAACCCCAAAGATAATAGAAAGCCCCAAACATGTAATGGCGGTTAGACAAGAGGAAATACTGACACAGAAAGAAAATAGTATGAGCAAACGCTGGGGCCCAAACTATCTAAATAGAAAAGGATAGGAAGGGTACTTACTGCAATCCCAGAAAACCCTGAAAAACACCAACTTACTAATTTCAAAATCACCTGAGATCACACGACCTCTACCACCTAAATTAGTTCTCTGGTGTAACAAAAACAGCAGCCACTGAAAAAACTGCAAAAAGCAAAAGTACAAAACACAGTGGCTGGACCAAACTGAGAGGGCAAAAGCCCCCGGAGGGGACCCAGAAGGCCCCCACAGAAGTGCAGGACAAAATGCAAAAATATAGCAAAAACACACAATAAGAAATTGTCTTATCTGATAGCAGGAGATGCAGACACGACACAGCAGGCTACAAGGGAAACTGGAAAGAAGGATTCAGACCAGAACAATTGATCACCGGCAACCCTGATGGGAAAATGATTCCCTTAAATAAGACCAATCAGTAACACCTGATTCCCAATCCTCACTAGTACCGCTTGTAACCACCAGAGGGAGCCTCTGCTCAGAACTCATCTCAAACCCATTCACAACAGTACCCCCCCCTTGAGGAGGGGTCACCGAACCCTCATTTGAGCAACCAGGTCGGTCAGGATGAGTTTCTATGATACGCACGGATAAGTCTCCTAGCATGGATGTCCGAAGCAAACACCCAAGAATTATCTTCCTGACCATAACCTCTCCATTTAACCAAATACTGGAGTCTTCGTCTAGAAAAACGAGAATCCAATATTTTCTCAACCACATACTCCAGATTGCCCTCAACCAAAACAGGGTCAGGAGGCACAGCAGCAGGAACCACTGGCTCAACAAACCTCTTCAACAAGGACTTGTGGAACACGTTATGGATCTTAAATGTCCCTGGAAGAAGCAAACGAAAAGAAACAGGATTAATAATCTCCATGATCTTATAAGGTCCAATGAACCTAGGCTTAAATTTAGGAGATGCTACTCTCATAGGAATATTCTTTGAGGACAACCAGACCAAGTCCCCCACTTTAAACCGAGGACCATAAGTCCTATGCCGGTTAGCAAACCGCTGGGCCTTCTCCTGAGAGAGGGACAACCTCTCCACTACCTGGTCCCAAATCTGCTGCATACGCTCAACAACAGAGTCAACACCTGGACAGACAGAAGCCTCCGTCTGTCCTGAAGAAAATCGAGGGTGAAACCCAGAATTACAGAAAAACGGAGACATCAAAGTGGCAGAGCTAGCCCTATTATTAAGAGCAAACTCAGCCAAAGGCAAAAAAGAGACCCAGTCATCCTGATCAGCAGACACAAAGCATCTTAGATAAGTCTCCAATGTCTGGTTTGTTCTCTCAGTTTGACCATTGGTCTGAGGATGAAATGCCGAGGAGAAAGACAATTGAACACCCAGTTTAGAACAAAAAGTCCTCCAAAATCTGGAAACAAACTGGACTCCTCTGTCAGACACAATGTTCTCAGGAATGCCGTGTAAACGAACCACGTGCTGAAGGAACAACGGCACCAATTCAGAGGAGGAAGGCAACTTAGGTAATGGCACAAGATGTATCATTTTGGAAAACCTATCACAAATTACCCAGATGGTGGTCATTCTCTGAGAAACAGGAAGATCGGAAATGAAATCCATAGAGATATGGGTCCATGGTCTCTTGGGCACAGGCAATGGCATCAACAAACCACTAGAGCGAGAGCAAGGCTTGGAGCGAGAGCAAGTCCCGCAGGACTGCACAAATTCCCTGACATCGCGAGACAAGGTAGGCCACCAAAAGGACCGACTAACCAAGTCTCTGGTACCAAAAATTCCGGGATGCCCAGCCAATGCGGAACAATGAATCTCAGACATCACACTCTTTTTCCATTGGTCCGGGACAAACAATTTTCCAACAGGGCAGCGCTCGGGCCTATCCTCCTGACACCCCTCCAGAGCAAGTCTCAAATTAGGCGAGATGGCGGAAAGAACTACACCCTCCTTCAAAATAACAGAGGGATCAGATAGCTCAGGAGAGTCCGCAAGGAAACTCCTCGAGAGGGCATCCGCCTTAACATTCTTAGTGCCAGGAAGAAAGGAAACCACAAAATTAAAACGTGTGAAAAACAAGGCCCACCTGGCCTGTCTAGGATTGAGTCGCTTGGCAGATTCCAGATAGACCAGATTCTTATGGTCCGTAAGGACCACCACCTGATGTTTGGCTCCCTCCAGCCAATGTCTCCACTCTTCAAAAGCCCACTTCATGGCCAATAACTCCCGATTACCCACGTCATAATTACGTTCAGTAGGAGAAAATTTTCGAGAGAAAAAGGCACAAGGCCGGTGATACTGTTATGTTACGGTAGCTGAGGAGTGCAGGTAAAAAAGGAAATACACCAGAGCAGTTGGAATCTATGAGATTGCAGTACCCTGACTAACCACCGCAACTAGAGGCAGCCGTGGAGCGTTCCTACGATGGTCCTAGACGCCTCGTCACAGCCTGAGAAACTAACTACACCTAAAGATAGAAATAGGAAAGCTATCTGCCCCGGAGCAGAACCCCAAAGATAATAGAAAGCCCCCAAACATGTAATGGCGGTTAGACAAGAGGAAATACTGACACAGAAAGAAAATAGTATGAGCAAACGCTGGGGCCCAAACTATCTAAATAGAAAAGGATAGGAAGGGTACTTACTGCAATCCCAGAAAACCCTGAAAAACACCAACTTACTAATTTCAAAATCACCTGAGATCACACGACCTCTACCACCTAAATTAGTTCTCTGGTGTAACAAAAACAGCAGCCACTGAAAAAACTGCAAAAAGCAAAAGTACAAAACACAGTGGCTGGACCAAACTGAGAGGGCAAAAGCCCCCGGAGGGGACCAGAAGGCCCCCACAGAAGTGCAGGACAAAATGCAAAAATATAGCAAAAACACACAATAAGAAATTGTCTTATCTGATAGCAGGAGATGCAGACACGACACAGCAGGCTACAAGGGAAACTGGAAAGAAGGATTCAGACCAGAACAATTGATCACCGGCAACCCTGATGGGAAAATGATTCCCTTAAATAAGACCAATCAGTAACACCTGATTCCCAATCCTCACTAGTACCGCTTGTAACCACCAGAGGGAGCCTCTGCTCAGAACTCATCTCAAACCCATTCACAACACTCGTTACTATGGACTGCGTCGGTCAGGTGGTATACTTTTTTTTTTTTTTTTCATTTTTTTACAGGAGATCGATGGCGTCGCAGGATGACACTGTAATAAAAGTAATGAAAACTGTGTTTTTTTTTTTTTTATTAAATTAAAAAACTTTTTTATGAACATTCACCCGTCCGGGTACATAAACAATTTAACTATTTACATACAGTGACCCTGTCCGGGTTATTTATAATTCTTTGGCAGGGGTGTTCCAGGTACCACCTGGTACTCTTCTGATGCTTGCCAAACATCCGAGGCACCAAGGACCACCAGGACCTGATGACGTCGTGTGGCCTGTACAGTCAAGTCGTGACCCGCTATCTGGGTCTGTGTGGCCACCTCTTTCATCTCCCTCCGGGTCTGGAGCCCTATGTCACGGACTGTACGAACCCCAGGGGGCCTAACAGGCGCCGGGTACGGGCCAGCTATAGTTATCATGTCCATAGCTGGGGCTGCTGAGGAGACCACTGAGGGAGGCTGGGGAGATTTACGGCGTGGGGTGGGCACTTGTGCAGAGGCCTGGATGTGGGAGGCTGAAGGCTCCGAGGGTCTCACAGGTTCCTGACACTCTGGGGAGTAGGGGTCGCACCTGGTAACATTTAGGGCGTACCATCCATTGTAACCCCAGTGTCGGGTGTAAGTCACCAAGTCTCCTTGCAACAGGTCCCTCCCCGGGTGTCCTTCTGGGAGGTGAGCCTCCACGTCCCGCCGGTTCACAAAAACTTCTAAATAAAGTCCAGGCTCCTGGATGAAGCCCCAACCACCTTTCAATTTAAAGCTCCGTACTGCACCCTTACGCCGCGGCTCCCTCAGGGTTCCTTTATCTTTTCTCATCCGGTCCTTATCTGCCCGGTCCTTCTCCAGCTGACGTTGGCGAAGTTTTTGGGATTCTCGCTGCTCCCTTTGTCGCTCTGCTTCCTTCTCCCAACGTCTCCACTCTTCCTCCTGACGCCAGTTGAAATTCTCCTCCAGCATCTCCATGTCTCCACCATCAAACTGCAGCTTACAGTGTCCGGTTTGCGGCAGCTCTCCTGGCGCCCCCCAGTCCTGGCGGCGCTCACCTGCGGAGGAAGCAGCCGGCTCTGGAACAGATGACAGTCGGGGCTCCGGTACAGGCAGATAGACCTCTGGTGCCTGCGCGGCCTCCTACATGAGGACGGGTGTCGCTTCTTCTGTCTCAGCGACGGGGGCAGACAGCGGGATCTGGGGTGCTGCCGGTGCAGCGTTTTTTGCACGAACGGGTGCCTCCACTGCGACAACGTCAACCGGATCACATTGCAAGGGCTGGGATGCCCGCACGGACTCCTCTACTAGAATGGGTGCCTCACCTTCCGGTACAGACACTTCAGGTAAGAGGGATTGGCGCCGCTCCAAGTTTAGTTTTAGGGCACGCCAGCTGGCTTCCATCCTGGCGACCTCCTCCCGGTGCCGGGCCAGGCCTCTTAGGGTATCCTCCGCTTCTTGCAGCGGAGGAGGGTTTCCAGGCCGGGTGCCCAACGGTGGTTCCGTGGCGATCGGGTCGCTTCCATGGGGGGAGAGCTCTGACTGCTCCATCCCTTCACACTTCTGCTCGTGTCCATTAGCCATCTCTGCCAAGTCACATGTGTCATTAGCATCTGGAGAGGGCCCCTCTTTTGTAGTGAGGCGGGACCTTCGTGTTAGTTTCCGCACACTGAGGAGGATGAGGAGGCGGAACTCAAGAGCTGTGGGGCACGATCTTACATTGCAGTACCATTTAGAGCCATCGTTTTCGCGTCACTGAGTGAGTGTGTACACCCATGAAGAGCACGCCCTTCTTCTTCACCAGTGCCTCGTCGTGACGCAGATATGGCGGAAAAATGGCAAATACATTCTCTGATGATTTTAGCAATTCTCAAGCACAAAACCAGTTCAATTCAGGCACACAGGACTCGCTTATAGCGAGCTACAGAATCCTGTTCGTGACGCCCAAGTTGAGTCGCACAGAGCCAGAGGTTTTTGGGGTACTCGGCACCGAGCCCGTCGACTTCTATGGGGTATGTCACGGCTTTACCCGGCAATTGAATCAGAGTCTATTTTACTATGTAGAAGTGTATAAACTATAAATATATGTATATATATATATATATATGTCACAATGACATGTATATATATATATATATATATATATATGTATTCTATGTGTGTATATTTAGTGTTTACAAGGAAATAAAGGTTTTTTTTAGTTGCGATATTTTGTTCCCATAGACTTACATTGGACTTCCGGTATCGAAATCGGATATCGACGATATTTAGTGCTATCGGCGATACAATTTCGATACGATATTTTTAGATATCGAGCACTATCGCTCAACACTACGTAGCAATAGATCAGTAAACCAGAGCGGGCAATAGACAGTACAATAGGGACAAAACTGTAATGGAGTATCGATAGCCAAGCCAAGAGGTCAGAACTGGAGAAGACAATATTAGCAAAACGTGAGACAGAGAGCAGAGTGAGCAAACAGACCGGGTCATACACGGGAGTCAAACAAGTAGAGAAGTATACACGCAAACCAGGGGGGTCAGACACACAGTCACAACAAAAGTATAGCTGACAGAGAATCTCCCTCTGGACTGGGTAAAAATACCCTCCCAGATCCAAAGGGAGGCCAGCAAAAGTTAACCCTAAGTGGACAGGACATTAACCATGTCCTATATTATGCCAGGAGGCCAGCAAAAGTTAACCCAGAATGGACAGGACATTAACCATGTCCTATACCATGACAGTTGACTTTGATGCCTATGTAAAGCGCAGCAGTCAATGACAAACTTTCTCTGCTGTTGTGCTTTGTTTAAGCAGCAATAGAAATGGCAAAAGATAACAGAAGCATGAATAATATGTATAATATACTGTATATATGAATGAAGATGATATTTAATCAAGTACAGCGCACATGATACATTATTTTCTTCATTCATTACTAAGCACTGCTTTTATATTTTTACACTTTTTCTAATCCTAATTAGTGTTAGGGTCTAAGTGCCAAAAATCATCTCGCCGATAGAGCAGCTTACACAGACATCTACTTGGGTCCACAGAGTCTTCATTACCAAACTTAGAAAAGTCCAGAAATGTAGAGATAATCTCATAAGACTTATTGTTTATTCCATCATGGTTAAACAAGGAAGATTATGCTGTATGAATAAGGCAGGATATGCCTCATTCATGGCCAAAAGTCACCATGGCTGTTGGCCATGAATAAAACATAAGCTTCCAATACATGTTGGTCAGTTCATAAACTACTGTATTTGGATACATTGTTTTAACCATGATGGAATAAATGTTAAGTATTATGCAATTACTTCTACATTGCTAGACTCTTTTAAGCTTAGTAGGTTTAGGGATTGGGTAGAGTTAGGTTTAGGGCTAGGATAAGGAATAAAGTTGGGATAAGACTTAGGATAGACTTAGAGATAGGGTTGCGGTAATGAAATTGTTACATATATAAAACAATTACAAGATTAAAAAAAAGCAGAAAAGTAATTTCTGACATAATTTTTTTAAATGCTAGATATTATTATGTCAATATTTTCCTCAAATTACAATCCAAATGTTATGGGTAAAGGTTTCAATACTAAACTTATGGAATGAATTCCAGAATTTCTAACAGTTCATGGATTACAAAACGCAAAATATTGGCCTTGACCTGGGTGCCGGCAAACAGAACTTATCCTGACCTTAACCCAAGCCCTAACCTTAAACCTGGATAAAGACTGATATACAAAACTCCAGTTTTGAGGAAAAAGTCCCAAACTGCCCAAATTAAACTGCCATATGAAACAAAACAGCTGACATGTGCCGATAAAGATGTAGGTTCAGCGCCGGAGCCCAAGTCAAAGGGAGGGATTTCCACGTGGGTGTACTATTACGCCCAATGTCGGAAAGGGGTTATAGGATGGTATTCCCACAGGCATTGGGGTGCAGTGTACACAAAGGGGCTTAAAGGTCACTACTCCTACAGGCAGGGAGTTTTACAACTGCTTTATTTTAGCTGTATGAAGTTAGATTACAATGGTCTCTATTATGAATCACATTGGCAGTGCAGAAATAATGCTGAGAAAAGCTAAATTTGCTAATTTTTCATTAGACAAGACTAGGCAACATTCACACATTCAATATTTGGTCAGTATTTTACATCAGTATTTGTAAACCAAAACCACGAGTGGGCGAAAAATGCAGAAATGGTGACGTGTTTCTATTATACTTTTCCTCTGATTTTTTGCATACAAATGCTGCTGTAACATATACTGACAAAATACTGAACACATGAACGTGGCCATATGGTAATAAAAAAATAATCCCTGAAGTTGCTATTCCTGAAATCCAGAAGAAGTCCTAGCGCCCGGAAGAAGGCTTGGTGCCAAAAAGTTCATGGGGGTTGGCGTCATGATTGGTTTACCTATTAAACCATTGCTATTTATGAACATTGCAGAGTTTGAGCTTTGCTTATTTATTGCATATTATTTGTATACTTATTACTTATTCTTTTGTGTTTCATATTCTGTCTTGAATATCTGCTCCCTTTTACAGAAAACTAATGTTCTTCTGTCATGTCTCTTGCTTCTTGTGTTGCGATTTAATGGAAAATTCCCCTTTAACTCATTCTATGTGTGAATTTTGGAAGAATAATAACAATTTAATATTTTATATCCCTTTATACATTAGCTTTATACATTAGCTTGACGTGCACCCTTTGTTAAGGTCTTATAGCTACTTTGTGTGCTAAGCAATGTTTACTTTCATGCTTTTTTTTAGTTACATAATAATACATATCCTTTTTGTAGTTACTTAGATATCCCTTTTTAGTATGTCATTACTGTATGTGCTTTATGAATACTGATTAGAGATGAGTGAATAGTAAAATATTTGGATTCGGGAATATCGGCACAAATGATTTGTATGCGGAGTGTATTACTCAGGTGACAGGCAGTGGTACAGAGATCAAGTAAAGGCCTTATCGTGGAAATGACCATACTTCAATATGTGTAAGGCTGCAGCCTTAATAGGTCTGTGGAGCTTAATCTCTTAGACCTGCAAAACCCCTTCATGACAAATCCCTTTTTCGTTTTTTCGTTTTTGCGTTTCTGTTTTTCGCTCCCCTTCTTCCCAGAGCCATAACTTTTTTGAACCACATCATTGGTTTGACAATAGTGTGTACTCAAAAATTGCAAAAAAATGCAATCCAACACTAGTTTTTTATTTGGCCTTTTTTTACTGACCTGCTATTATGATTCTTCAGGACATTACAAGTTCATAGACACCAAACATGTGTAGGTTCTTTCTTATTTAAGTGGTGAAAAAAAATCCAAAGTTTGTAAAAAATTTAAAAACTGCACCATTTTCGGACACCCGTAGCATCCCCATTTTTCCTGATCGAAGCTCACGATAAAGCTCACGCGAAACGCGCGTCAGGGGCAACGTCTGGACCCTCGGCACTTGGGCACTGTATTGCACATTTATGGGTAAGCACTGAGGCACTTTATTAGAATTTTCTTAGCGATCTTGTCTTCTGAACAGATGATGCTGTGATGTGTAATTAGTGTTGGTCTCTTTTTTCTTTGGATTTTTGCAGCACATTCTTCATATATTTATAGGCACATATATATAATGTTTTTGCACTTGGCAGCCTATTTATACAATTGATTTTTTACACTTATAAGTTTTTGTGTTTGCGGCATCACTAATGGTTTATATATCTTTATATATTTTTACACTATGTATTTTGTTATATAAGGAGACAATGATTGGCATGTATACAGTGTTCCCTTATGCCCTGGGCCCATGTATTAACCCATAATTGGTAGGGTTATATTTTATGAATTCTTTGTCATCTGTCTTTTATATATATTTTTGATTGTAAACAATAAAGCTTATTTTATATATAATTTTATTTGTATAGAACTCTTTTTTTTGTGGTTTTTGTATTTGCAGACAGCCTAGCGGCTAAATTACCGTCAGGCCAGATGGTCCTTGTTCTTCTCCCAGTTCCATTTCACCCTCCATTTCCTCTCCGGTGAGAAGAACATTTGCGCCGACACTCTATCTCGCTCCGTGGTGTCCTCTGAGGAGGTGGAGGAGGAGCCTCGGCTTATTGTCCCCACAGAGAGCCTAAGAACGGTGGCTCTGGTTTCGCTTGAGTCTGTGCCTCCGGGCAAGACTTTTGTGCCCACCAATTTGCGACCGGAAATATTCTCTTGGGCACATTCGTCCAGGGTGGGTGGACATTTTGGGACAAAAAGGACTTCTGAGTTGCTGGTGAGGACTTACTGGTGGCCGCAGATGGCCCATGACGTCAGCTAGTATGTTCAGGCGTGCGTCTTCTGCGCCAAGAATAAATCCCCTCGACAACGGACGGCTGGGCTACTTTTCCCTTTGCCGGTGGCAGACAGGCCCTGGGAGATGGTCGGGATGGATTTTGTTATGGGCTTACCCAAGTCTCTGGGCTGCACCATCATCTGGGTGATAACCGACCACTTCTCTAAAGTTCAGGGGTGTTGGCAGCATTATTCATTAGGCATATTTTCCACCTACACGGTATGCCAGACAAAATTGTCAGTGATCGAGGTCCCCAGTTTGTGTGTCATTTACTCAGCATTCAGTTTAATCTCTCCTCTGCATACCATCCCGAGACGAATGGGTTGGTAGAGAGGGCCAACCAGACCTTGGTCACATACTTGCAACATTTTGTCTCTGCCAGGCAGGATGACTGTGCATCCTTGCTACAATGGGCTGAGTTCGCTCTAAATAATGCTGTGGCTGACTCCACCGGACAGACCCCATTCCTCCTGAACTACGGTCAGCATCTGCGGGTACCCGTGCCCATGCCCGTATCTTCCGCCGATTCCAGGGTGGCAGACTGGGCTGTGGAGGCACGGGACATTAGGGACCGCACCCAGGATGCCATTCAGGCCTCCAAAAAGAGGATGAGGTCTTCGGCCGATGCCCATCGGCATCCCGCTCCTACATTTGCTACAGGCTACGTGTAGAGTCCACCAAGTTGGCACCCGCTTTTTGGGTCCCTTTAAAGTTCTTGAGCAGGTGAACCCGGTGGTTTACCGCCCAGCCCTTCCGCCTCGGCTTAGCATCACCGACACCTTTCACGTGTCCCTCCTGAAACCCGTGGCCATTTCCCAGTTTTCCGAGTCATCTGCAGGGTCGTCGGTTTCATCTACCGATGATCATGAGGTGAACGCCATTGTTGGGTGCAAGGTGGTACGAGGCAAAAAATTTTATTTGGTGGATTTGAGGGGTTATGGGCTTGAGGATAGGTCCTGGGAGCCTGCCGAGCATGTTCATGCTCCACAGCTCATCGCTGCCTTTGAGCGCAGCGAGGCCAAAAGTAGGGGGGCCCTAGTAGAGGGGGTAATATTAGGGTTCGAGTTCCCACTGCTGCACAAGGGGAGTCCCCCACCCATCTCTGGCCGCAGTGGAGCCTGCTCAGCAAAGACGTCGGTCCCAGCGTCTCGCCCGGTCTAATACTGTGCAGAGACTTGCTGCTGCCTCTCCAGGTTCTGCTATTGTAGCCAGTACTGGTCAGCGGCGAGCAGACGTCTTTAGGACTAAGTCCTTTGTTGCTTCATCTGAGCATGCCAGGGCAAGATCTCCCATTGGAGATCAGGGGTCACATGCTCAGATACAGCTGCCACTCCTATTGGTCCTTCAGGAAGGTCCTGTGGCTATTGATCTTCTGAAGCAGCTTCCCATTGGTCCTTCCTGGAAGGTCTTTTTCTCGTGGCTGCTATAAAAGGCTGTCCTTACCGCACGGCCGTGTGCTAGTATCAACCGTTATATGCTTTGCGCCAGTATGGTCATGCGTGTGTGTGGTTAGGGTGGCTGAAATATGCCATTACAATACCGACCTAATCGGTGAGGAGCTTGGTATGCTAGCTGGTCAGGGTCGGTGTCTTAGATGCCTTAGATTACCGGCATAACCGGGGAGGAGCTTGATTGCCATATTCAGAGCCTGGCGTTCAGACGCCATAGATTGCGGGTGACTCCCGCGAGGACATTAGCGCATGATTACGTTCTATGTTCGCTTAGCAGTCAACTGTGTACCTGGGTGCCTAACAGGACAAAGAAGTTTGTCTCAGCGGCTCTGTGACGCAACAGGGTTCACTTTCAACGCTAGACAGCGCCCTGGCGTGTTTACTTTGCGACTCAGTGGTGTTAGCTGAGTTAGCACACATCGCCATATAGCGCTGCGGCACTCCTTCTAGCGGCTCTGTGGAATAACAGAGTTCACACATATTGCCACAGCGCCTTACGGCGTTTATTTTGGTGACTCTGCGGGATAACAGAGTTCGCTTCTTGCGCCATCTTACTAGCAGCATACAAAAAAAGGCTGCACTCAAGCATACTAAAGCATGACAATATGGTATACATGAAATTTAGAATAGCAATATGGCTTTGGAATATAAGGAAAAATTTGAGACGCTTAGTATAAACATTTGGCCAAACATTTTAAAGCCCACCAACCATCGTCAAGTTGGTCTCAATACTGGTGAGTCCCTGACCTAATGTGAACATACCTCTATTAGGCCGATATCTGAATTTCTGGGTGAATATGCACCTCTGTCAGCAATGCCTGCATTTATGGGTAAAGTAGGGACCTGGTGTAATTAAAATCACCACCTGGTGGGGGCGGAGTGCTCGGTCAGCAAGCTAACATTCAATAGACAAAAAAACCTGACTGGCACATCCAGACTAATGTGAACTAGGTGCAAACCAAGGGAAGCTACCCCCATGTAAAACATACAAAAAAAGGCTGCACTCAAGCATACTAAAGCATGACAATATGGTATACATGAAATTTAGAATAGCAATATGGCTTTGGAATATAAGGAAAAATTTGAGACGCTTAGTATAAACATTTGGTCAAACATTTTAAAGCCCACCAACCATCGTCAAGGTGGTCTCAATACTGGTGAGTCCCTGACCTAATGTGAACATACCTCTATTAGGCCGATATCTGAATTTCTGGGTGAATATGCACCTCTGTCAGCAATGCCTGCATTTATGGGTAAAGTAGGGACCTGGTGTAATTAAAATCACCACCTGGTGGGGGCGGAGTGCTCGGTCAGCAAGCTAACATTCAATAGACAAAAAACCTGACTGGCACATCCAGACTAATGTGAACTAGGTGCAAACCAAGGGAAGCTACCCCCATGTAAAACATACAAAAAAAGGCTGCACTCAAGCATACTAAAGCATGACAATATGGTATACATGAAATTTAGAATAGCAATATGGCTTTGGAATATAAGGAAAAATTTGAGACGCTTAGTATAAACATTTGGCCAAACATTTTAAAGCCCACCAACCATCGTCAAGGTGGTCTCAATACTGGAGAGTCCCTCACCTAATGTGAACATACCTCTATTAGGCCAATATCTGAATTTCTGGGTGAATATGCACCTCTGTCAGCAATGCCTGCATTTATGGGTAAAGTAGGGACCTGGTGTAATTAAAATCACCACATGGTGGGGGCGGAGTGCTCGGTCAGCAAGCTAACATTCAATAGACAAAAAAACCTGACTGGCACATCCAGACTAATGTGAACTAGGTGCAAACCAAGGGAAGCTACCCCCATGTAAAACATACAAAAAAAGGCTGCACTCAAGCATACTAAAGCATGACAATATGGTATACATGAAATTTAGAATAGCAATATGGCTTTGGAATATAAGGAAAAATTTGAGACGCTTAGTATAAACATTTGGCCAAACATTTTAAAGCCCACCAACCATCGTCAAGGTGGTCTCAATACTGGTGAGTCCCTGACCTAATGAGCACTCCGCCCCCACCAGGTGGTGATTTTAATTACACCAGGTCCCTACTTTACCCATAAATGCAGGCATTGCTGACAGAGGTGCATATTCACCCAGAAATTCAGATATCGGCCTAATAGAGGTATGTTCACATTAGGTCAGGGACTCACCAGTATTGAGACCACCTTGACGATGGTTGGTGGGCTTTAAAATGTTTGGCCAAATGTTTATACTAAGCGTCTCAAATTTTTCCTTATATTCCAAAGCCATATTGCTATTCTAAATTTCATGTATACCATATTGTCATGCTTTAGTATGCTTTAGTGCAGCCTTTTTTTGTATGTTTTACATGGGGGTAGCTTCCCTTGGTTTGCACCTAGTTCACATTAGTCTGGATGTGCCAGTCAGGTTTTTTTGTCTATTGAATGTAAGCTTGCTGACCGAGCACTCCGCCCCCACCAGGTGGTGATTTTAATTACACCAGGTCCCTACTTTACCCATAAATGCAGGCATTGCTGACAGAGGTGCATATTCACCCAGAAATTCAGATATCGGCCTAATAGAGGTATGTTCACATTAGGTCAGGGACTCACCAGTATTGAGACCACCTTGACGATGGTTGGTGGGCTTTAAAATGTTTGGCCAAATGTTTATACTAAGCGTCTCAAATTTTTCCTTATATTCCAAAGCCATATTGCTATTCTAAATTTCATGTATACCATATTGTCATGCTTTAGTATGCTTGAGTGCAGCCTTTTTTTGTATGTTTTACATGGGGGTAGCTTCCCTTGGTTTGCACCTAGTTCACATTAGTCTGGATGTGCCAGTCAGGTTTTTTTGTCTATCTTACTAGCAGCAGGCTCCGCCTGCACGGTGGACCCCGGGCTGTGAACACACCTCTCTACATCTTATATTTGGTGCGTTCCGCAGACCCTAACAGTAGCAGTGTGTGGTACTCTTTCCATTAGGCCATATATACAAAGCTCCACCAGCGTTCAAATAACTACGAATTTTTAGCTGCATCTTGCCTGGACAATAATTTGGAGCATAGTAGCAGTGTGTGGTACTCATTCAATTAGGCCTTCTATACTAAGCTCCACCAGCGTTCAAATAACTACAAATTTTTAGCTGCATCTTGCCTGGACAATAATTTTGGGCATAGTAGCAGTGTGTGGTACTCATTCTATTAGGCCATCTATACTAAGCTCCACCAGCGTTGAAATTACTAATCATTTTTATCTGCATCTTGCCTGGCCAATAATTTTGGGCATAGTAGCAGTGTGTGGTACTCATTCTATTAGGCCATCTATACTAAGCTCCATCAGCGTTCAATTAAATATGAATTTTTAGCTGCATCTTGCCTGTAAAATAATTTGGGGCATAGTAGCAATGTGTGGTACTCATTGTATTAGGCCATCTATACTAAGCTCCACCAGCGTTGAAATTACTAATAATTTTTATCTGCATCTTGCCTGGACAATAATTTTGGGCATAGTAGCAGTGTGTGGTACTCATTCTATTAGGCCATCTATACTAAGCTCCACCAGCATTCAAATAACTAAGAATGTTTAGCTGCATCTTGCCTGTAAAATAATTGTGGACATAGTAGCAGTGTGTGGTACTCATTCTATTAGGCCATTTGTACAAAGCTCCACCAGCGTTGAAATTACTAATAATTTTTAGCTGCATCTTGCCTGCAAAATAATTGTGGGCATAGTAGCAGTGCGTGGTACTCATTCTATTAGGCCATCTATACAAAGTTAGTAGTATAAGTACACCCCCTCTCGTCAAACTCAATCTGACAGGTCATCACGCCCCCTATCATTTAATCCGTCTCCCTGTCAGATTGATCCAGGTCGTCACGCCCTCTGGCTGAACTTTGCTCAGGGTGGGAAATCTGGTCTGCTGGATTTGTGAATTTCAATCAAAGTGATTTATTCATGTCTATTGATATTTTATTCAGTGACTTTGATTAGGCTGTGGAGTATTAGTGTATTAAAGAGGAGAGAAACTTTTAAGGACCCAGTAAATGTATAAGGAGTTCTAGTTAAATACAGACTTCTGTATATAACTAGTATATAAGGATTTTATTGAAGTATCATCTTATAACACATTTGGAATTACGACACTCATCTTATAGTTTTATTCAGTATATATATTTTTAGCTTGGCAGTGTATCTACACTTATATCAGTACTGGGAAAGAGTTTTAGTGAAATACAGACTTTTGTTACAGATCGGTAAGCTATTACCAAGCTGTGTATCTAAGGCTTGGGTTGTGTTGTGTATAGCCCCAAGGCATGTTGGGGCATGTTTAAAACTGACGAGACTTATAACCACGTCTCATTGTACGGGCATATTATGTATATGGCCGTGTTACAATATTACAGAATGGTTTATTCGTATTTTAAAAAAAAAAAGCAATGACACGGTGTTGTAAAAACAAGGTTACAAGATTTTATTGTAATAAATACAGCTCAAAGACATTTCAAGCATTTAAAAGTACATACAGAATGATATAAAAAGTGTCACATGCACAATTAACAAATAGCAGCACACACACGATAAAATAGATAATTAAAAAGTACATAGGCTACATCGTGAGCCACATGGCTGGCAGTATCGGTAGAGACCTTTTTTTAGGTAGTAGAGTTCCCTTTGTGGTGCCTAATGACGGCGAGTGCAGGGAATGAATTGTACGGTGTGCGGGGTCTAACCTCATCGGTGTAGATACACCAGCGCTGGAGGTCATTTTTAATTCGTCTAGGCTGTGGAGTATTAGTGTATTAAAGAGGAGAGAACTTTTAAGGACCCAGTAAATGTATAAGGAGTTCTAGTTAAATACAGACTTCTGTATATAACTAGTATATAAGGATTTTATTGAAGTATCATCTTATAACACATTTGGAATTACGACGCTCATCTTATAGTTTTATTCAGGATATATATTTTTAGCTTGGCAGTGTATCTACACTTATATCAGTACTGGGAAAGAGTTTTAGTGAAATACAGACTTTTGTTACAGATCGGTAAGCTATTAGGAGCTGTGTTGAGAGGAGCATATTTTTCTATTTACTAACTAACATGGTACATAGATATACATCTTTACTGGCACATAGAAATGTAGTACAACAGTGTTGACATGAATTGTCAGAATGAGTGAAGGTCGATGCTACGGTAATTCATTTGCTAGAAATCACATATACTAAATAGCCCTGTATTGTGTCATGACCTGTAAGTACAATGAGAGAAGGTCGCATGCATTCATGAATTCATTTGTCTCTATTTACCTGTAAATGTGTGTAAAGTTGTTTTATCTGTGTGTCTGATACTGAGCTCTTTTAAGTCAACCAGTAAATGTATCCTATGACCACTCTATTGTGTGGGGAAAGTCAAGGCGAGGTCACATTATGAGATGAATATATTATGTACATGCAGATATTACAATATTACAGATTGGTTTATTAGTATTTTAAAAAAGCAATGACACGTTATTGTAAAAACAAGGTTACAAGATTTTATTGTAATAAATACAGCTCAAAGACATTTCAAGCATTGAACTAATTGTGAAACCAAAACGATATTGAACTAATTGTGACACCAAAACGACTCTACAAATGGCAATACAGTCCGATTATGCTGTTCTCTCTAGACAAGCGCAAGTTTGATGTATGTTCCAACAGAATAGTGCTGTGTTTTTAAATTTGATCTTCTCGCAGCAATAAAATTTCTCACAATTGTATCATTACGCGTTTTATCAGCCGAAAACTTCTTCAATATCTTACTGAACGGTATGTTCCGAGCTAAAAAATGTAAAAAGTACACGCAGTAGTGACCACAGACGGTGCTAAACGTGTCCTGGATCTGGCTGCTTTGATAATAATAAGTCTCACAATTCTTGTTCAGGAAAGTCACAAACTCGCTCGGAAAGATAGCGTTGTCAGCACATAATCCGTAGCTATCAAAAAATATGGCGTTCTTGGCGTCACAGAGCACGATTAATATCCAGTGTCTGCCAGGTTGGTGTGCGGGGTCTGTATTTACGATGAATCCGACAGGGCGTTGATTTACCCGATGTGGTGGAAGCAAATCACACGGAAACACACCGCCAAACACACGCTCTGTAAGGCTATCCCCCTTCAGTATGGTCGTGAGTTGCAGGCTATCCATCACTAATTAAAATCGTACAAGATCTCTCTTCTATTATTAATTTCCAGAATGGCCGGTTGATTGCAAAAACAAGCATGTTTATCGTATGGGGTGTCGCTAGTGCAAACCGGACTTCAGCACGTATGTTACCTGTTTTAATGAGGGAGAAATGGCCGCCGGGTTCCTGATCAGCTGATAAATCAAACGCAAACAGAGTGAATCCGGCCATAAACTCTTCACGATCCACGGCCATGGCACAATCAGCTTTCTGCTTGCCTGATATATGTGCGAGAGCCATATACTCTCTGACGGCTAAGTAGTCATTAAAGTTAGGGTTATAAGGCCTCGCAGGGATCTGTTGCCCGTCCAGGTAGAGGGCTGCGTGGTTGACGTTGTAGTGATGGAAGAACAGGGGATTTCTGGCGTAAGACCCGCTAAATGCTTCATTATCTACAAATCCCAATATAACAGTTTTCGGTATCTGGCCTAGGAAGAGATTTCTCGTGGTTCGTGATCCGTGTTCCAGCGGCTATACTGTACACTTTCATGCATGTCCGGTCAATAGCGTACTTGGCTGTCGCTGCCAAGAGGGCTTGGCTGTGGCCTATTCGGACTGCTGGGGACACTTGTACTCTCTTTACAAAGAGAGCGGCTTGCATGATTTGCACTTTCAGCGGATCGGCCTCAGCCGACATGAGGCAGAAAGCGTCCTTATTTCTCGTTAGCTTAACCTTAAGATCGAGTCCGTTCAATATTAGCTTTGGTTGATTAAATATATCACCAAAAATTGGACCAATGAGGTCCAGGGGTTTGGAGCGGTGGGTTGCAGCGGCTCTTTTAATAAATCCTGCATTTGGGCCATCCAAGCTTCGGTCATTATGGTGCCCAGCTGTGTCTTTATAGAACAATCCGGCAGTAAATTCGAGGACAGCGTCTGTGAGCTGTAATTTAAGAGAGTCTCTATGTACGCTCTATAGCTGTAGAGATTGTCCGATTGTGAGATAACTCGGTCCCCAGAGTAATATCGACCTGATTAAAGAGAGTGGCAAGAGGATAGTTAATTAGAGCTACACGGGCGTCATCGGCGATATTCGAATTATCCTGCTTGACGATGCGACAATTTATGTACAGCAGGGTGTTATTCAGGTCGTAATAATAATCCCCGCTACCCGATATGAAAAATTCCAGCGGGGCATTATCCGTCAGAGCGGCAACCGGTTGAACCTCTACAAATAGGGATTTCTCTATACTCGTCTGTGTCGGCGGTATGTCAAAAATATCCAGTTCAGATTTAGCACACTCTACGGAAGCATCGTGCAGGAAAGCCATGCTGATCAGAAGATGTCCTCAGCAGTACGTCTCACTCGTTTCTGACGGGATCGACGCTTGGTTGGTTTTTTATTCATGAGGATCGGGGGTAAAGCGGGGCATGAGCGACGCTTTCTTTTATGCGTTTTTTTAGCGACATAAACTAGACCAGCGCCACCTTGCTCGGGCTGTGTATTTATACGATTCATAAGCGCTGACGAGACAGATGTGACGGCGTCTTTAGCAATGTTTTTGACAGCCGTCTTCACGTGTGGTTTTACCAATTCTAAGCCTCTTCTGAAAAGCGGTACAGCACGCCGAAATAAGCCTTTAAATATCCCAGCCAGACCCGATCCGTACATGTACTCGCTCCCGCTGAACCCTCTAATCCGTGCCCAGACTGTGCAATATAGTAGCGGGCATAAACAGCTGGGTCCCCGTACACCCTCTGAGCCACCATGTTCTAGCGTGCTAATCGCGTCTCTTCCGGAAATGTAGTCTCACAATACACTTTCCGTACTTGAATTTAACTGGAGTGCCCTGGTCCGATAAGATGGAGATTGTTACAGAGTCAAAATGATGCTTGCATAAGGGCACGTAATCGGGTCGTGTGTATTGAAGCGTGGTAATTTCACCGCTCTTGCCGCTTATTTGCGCCGTTCTCAGAAGTTGTACGTAGCTGCCGCCCACAAGCTGATGCTGGATGATGTCGCTGTAAATAAATAATGAATAAAAACCGGCTTTTATATCGGCATAAATCTTCTTCCGCTCAGTCTGGTTATTATCATACGCTTCGATGTATGGCTGGAGGCCTAAAATATGCCCCAATTTCTGACCCGGGGCAAACTGTATCGTGGGGGAATCCGGTAGGGTAACACTCCTCCGCACTTCGTCATAGCGCAGCTTAAATCCGTCGCTGGCAAGCTTCAAAATATCAATTCTCTCATTAATAGCACGTATGAGGTCCGGTATTGTGTTATAAAAACTGGGCTTCACATAATATTCCTGCATCACATCACCCCGTTTGCCTATATAGAAGTTCCCTTCACCCCGCTCAAACGTGTACCATGTATGGGGGTATTGAATCTCAGTTAGAGCAACTTCGTAGTGTCCTGAAAGCTGAACGGGTTTAGATAATTTTGTGGTATACTCGGCGATTGTGTTTTCAGGATATATATCGCCAGAAGCGTTGGAGGGAAGGGTGATAAAGAAGGATTCGGATTCCATGGTTATATGTCCGTCAGAGCCGACGCGGGTACCCACGAATTAAATTTATCAGGATAACCTTTCCATTTAATATAGCAGTGAATCGCCCCCCTGACACGTTTTTTTCTCAAAATCGTCTCAACGCGGTAGGCTCGGTTTTCATTGAAATGTATTTTTTGCAGCTCCTCCTTATAAAATGATCCCTCGATAGCGTCGCCCGCTAAATCGTTAATTTTATAGAGAGGCTTATGAAATTTATTGGAAATGGCGCTAATTAAAAATATCTCCTCGCTGAATGTCTGCTCATAACCCTTCATAAAAGGGTTCTTAAAACGGGATATTCTGACATGATCTCCAATTTTTAAAGATGGCTTAATACGTTTTTTAGCCACGATACCGCTATAAATATTTTTCCATATCTGTAACGAGTTCTGCTTCGTCACATCGCACGGACGTGTCTGTATCGTGGTGTGAAAGGTGTGATTGTAACTGTGCACCAAACCTGGTAAAATGTCGATATACCTAAAGGTATTATGTTTTGTCAGATAGCGCCACATACGTGTTTTTAATGTACGATTAAATCGCTCAACTATAGCGGCCTTTACGGTATTGTTGGTGAAAAAATGTGAATTTTATGCATTTTACAAACACGTTTCATGTGTGAATTCATAAATTCTTTGCCACGATCCGTCTGTAGTTTCTGCGGGTGCGTCGGGCGTTTCCAAATATTAATTCGAACGAACGAGCTACAGTCACCCCGGTTTTGTTGTGCAGAGCAGCAACCCAGGCGTGTTTGGATAGTACGTCTATCACAGTCAGTAGATATTTCACGGCGTCATTTTCCCTAGAATATTCAATTAAGCTAACCAAATCAGCCTGCCACTGCGAATCAACGTCCGAGACAAAGATTTTATTGGTGGAGAATCTTGTCCTTACAGGCTTATGAAGAGTGTAAGCATCTTGTTTATTCAGCCAATCGACCACCTCATGTTGTTTTATACCACGCGTTCTAACCGATCTGTATAGATTTGTAACGCCGCTGAATGATGCCGGGGCTTCGGGCGTGAAATATTGCTTCTTTAATATTGATTCAAGACGGTTAGGGGCCATGATAGCTCTGTAAAACATGAATGGGATTTTTTTTTTTCTTTCTCATCATTGGGGGCAGTGACAGTGGGCGTGCTCTCTCTGCTAGCCCTAATAAATACAGCACCTGATCCCAAGCGACACACAGCTCACCTGTAAGACTTCACAGTTCGCAGAACACACTCCAGATCTGAAGTGAGTATTTTTTATGGATTTCGTTTTCAATTATATTAAGTTTGTGTAGTATTTGCCTGAATAGCTTACTCGTGTTTTAATAATATACTACGCTTGTGTTGGATAATAGCTGAATATTTAATTACTGTAGATTGACGCTAAAATTCATACAGTTAATTTTATTTTTAGATGTCTGAATTATATAGACACATCGGGGTGTTATAGTTAAGAGGCATTTTGCACATCATTTTTTATACCGCTTTATTCTTTAAGATCCGTGTATAATGAAGGTGTACGTATCTGATGGGATTTCATCTACCATGAAGCATTCTGATCATGCCCCCACAATTTTACCCGAGGCTGCGTCTAGTAACGCTAATGATGGATGGAACGTGAGGGGTCAGGCGGCACTGCCCAGCGCGGGTACGTTGTGTGGATGCGTGGTTGTGTGTGTGTGTGTGTATATATATATATATATATATATATATATATATAGAGTTGTTTTGCATATTATTTTTGCTTTATTCTTTAAGAACCGTGTATAATGAGCTGCGATCTGCCTGATGAAGTTTTTGCCACCATGAACTATTCGTACCCCGAGGGCTGTATTTTACCTGCTGCAGCGTGTAGTAACGCTAGTGATGCGTGGAGCGTGAGCGGTCAGGCGGCTCTGCACAGCGCGGGTACGTTGTGTGGATGCGTGGTTGTGTGTGGTGTGTGTGTGTGTGTGTGTGTATATATATATATAGAGTTGTTTTGCATATTATTTTTGCTTTATTCTTTAAGAACCGTGTATAATGAGCAGCTATACGCCAGATGAGGTTTTCGCTACCTTGAACTATTTGGACCCCGAGGCATGTATTTCACCAGCTGTCGCTTGTAATGCTTCTAGTGCTGCCGCGCCATGGGATGGCCTTTCAGCACCGGGCAACGAGGGTACGCTGTGTTTCTGCGTGTCTGTATATATACAACTATATATAACACTTAACTATGTGAATTTAAGTGTGTAAGTGAATATTAACTCCTTACAGATGTCGCGATGATGGCGGAGCTGGACTTGCCCGAAATGCCTATGAACCCATGCACTAACAGAGCCCAAGAAGACGTCGCATTTTCTAAAGCTCCTAAAAAGCGGAGCCTGGCGGCGGTCAAGAAAGATAAAGGTACGTGCCGCATGAAAAGCTGTTTTGCCCAAACGGTTGAAGAAAATTGTTGATGCCCCTTCTAATGCTTATTATTATTTATAGCGCGTAAAGTGAAATCTAGGAGCATGATATTTACAAAAGAGAATATACACCTGCTAGTGGAGAACGCCTCAGACGTCCCAGAAACCACTGCTACAAACGTGCAGTCATCATCGTTAACCGGTAAGTGTATATTTTGATATATCAGGATAGTCTTAATACAACGTATGTCACTCTTGTCACACATAGGATCGCGATGTTCCGCACGTATCCGCTACATGTAGAATCTTTCCTTAAAGATAGTTGTAAAGTCAGATTGACACATATACAATCTCATCCACAGATAAATCTAAAGTCGAGAGAAAAATAACCACGACCCCTCTGCAAACACTACGTCTCAACGAGAACCACGCAGAGCCATTCTTGACGCCGATACAGACACCTATGGGCACTGATGGCCCACAGACGCAACAGCAGTTCTATCTGATGGCGGGCGTGGTGGCCCATTCAAGCGGCGCGCAACCATCCAGCGGTGCTGTGAATGACGCTGAACTATACTCTGAAGTACAGGAGCGGCCACGTAAACACGCGCAGAGAACTACGTGTACTTCAGAAACATCACCAGTCACATTTTCCGCCATGAATCCCACAACCCGACAGACTCGTGAGGCGCTTGACCGTGAGATTGATCAGCTCGCTGATGGTAAGAAGCGCACCGTAGAACCAATCATTATACGGACCACTCATGCTATACAGCCTTTACTGCCATCTGTAACTGTGTCCACTAATTCCACGGGTATTGAACTGTTGGATACCATTAATTTACCCACCACATCTCACGCTGCTGTATCTAATCCAGTTAATGTTGTGATGGGGTTAAAGAGAGTGTTAACGACTAAGCATAAAGTGTGTAAAAAGCCGAGGCTTCATACAGATGTGTCTGTAGCTGTTAGCAATACGTGTTCTGCAGCCTCTGTACCTGTTAGCTGTGTGGATTCTGCGGTCTCTGTACCTGTTAGCAGTGCGGATTCTGCGGTCTCTGCACCTGTTAGCAGTGCGGATTCTGCGGTCTCTGTACCTGTTAGCATTGCGGATTCTGCGGTCTCTGTACCTGTTAGCAGTGCGGATTCTGCGGTCTCTGTACCTGTTAGCAGTGCGGATTCTGCGGTCTCTGTACCTGTTAGCAGTGCGGATTCTGCGGTCTCTGTACCTGTTAGCAGTGCGGATTCTGCGGTCTCTGTACCTGTTAGCATTGCTGGTTCTGCAGACACTCTAGTTGTTAACAGCGGGAATTCTGTATCTCCGATCGCTACAGCGCAGATGTATGACGCCATTGGGTGGGCCCCCGCCGGAGCCGCAGTGTTTAAGGAGTTAGATCGTTACTTACGTTACAAAATCTGGCTACCCAAAATAGTGTTTTTCTGTAATACTTTTGAAAGATTGCTGTCTGAAGTAGTCACAACAGATGCCTGTAAGGCAGAGCTATACGCGCTTCGCCGGATGCAAGTAGACACCGAGATACCTGATGGTGCTAACCCGTTATGACTAAATATGATCGGTTCGGGCCTGCATAAACCAACTAAAACAGCCCGTTATAATAGGTCCAGAGTTATAAAACGAGCTCTAAAACTACTGGTCAGTGCTCGACGCGCAATAGGCACTAGACGTCGGGGTGGAATCACCTGTCCTGCTATACCACCACAGACAGCCCGGAGCCAGCACACACAGATGCTCCTGTCTCACATAGCCATGATGGCCCTGAAAATGACGTCCGTTCCGGTGCACAAAGCTCACAAGCCTCTGCTGCGGATGCTAACTCTGCTGATGATGTGAGGGGATCGGATCATACAGTATTTTTACAACACTTCCATCATCACCAGAGGGACAACCGTAATTTCAGTGCGCGCATACATACCGATCATTTTAGGTTTGTAAATTTGGAGCGTGTACGATCGTTTGTCGAGGCTGTGAACATTGTTCACGACAGTATTCAGTCATTACTGGATAGAGTCATTAGGGACATTGAACCGGGCGACTTTGTGCAGTTAAGGCTTGAAGGTGGCGATGCTTTAGACCCCATTTTCACTACAAAGCAGAGCCGGGCGGATTTTAATTCTGAATCTTTTTTAAATGCTGTTGCTCGCACACTTCAAAGTAATGCTGAATGCTTGGCAAGCAATACCCTAAAACTAGTCATCACTACCGTTAAAAACCGTCGAGGCGATGTAAAAAGACGCTTGAAATCTATAGCGAGCAGTAGAATCATTAAACAAAAGATGCGGTGGCTGTATGATTTTAACAATTACAGTACAAATCTGTGTTGGTCGCTAGTGTGTGCGCCCTGATAGAGGACGCTGATGTCGGTGATGCGGTTTTACTGAATCGCTCTAAAAACATACACACGGCTCTGGGGATCCCTGATGAGCGATTAGTGAGTTTTAGCGACATTCCAGCATTTGAGAACTATTTGGGGGTCACCATTAAAGTACTGTACTACAGTCAGGGTGATTGGCGCTATTTTCAGACCGACAATGCATCTAGTGGTAAAATCGTATTCATACTGTTCCATGATAACCACTACTATGGTATCAAGAATATAAAAGGTTTTATCGGTGCTAAGCACTTTTGTGAGCTCTGCAATTCATTGTATACTAGGAAGAACATCCATTCATGTCAATATTTTTGTAAAGCTTGTCATAGAGTGGATTGTGTGGAGAGTGCAGGTGTACAACAAACACCGCGTTGCCCCGTATGTCGGGTTCATTGTCGCTCTAGTGAGTGTTTAGATCGTCACAAACAATTAGCTCTGGATGATCCACCGTTCTGCAGGCTTAAAATATTTTGTGATGAGTGCCATCGCTTTGTGTTCAGGAATAGCGAGGGCGTGCATGAATGTGCGGGGCTACGTTGCACGTATGTCGTGCTCGTGTAAATAAATTTGACGCCCACCTCTGTTACATGCGGCGCTATGTACCGGAGGACGAGACAGATTGTTATATCTTTTACGATTTTGAGTGTATGCAAGAGACAGGTACCCACATCCCAAATTACATTTATGCCACAACTCTGAGTGGTGAGCAGTCCTGGGAGTTTGAAGGTGATAGCTGCACGCATGACTTTTTACTGTTCTTTACCAGCGGGAAATTTTCAGGGTATACATTTATAGCGCACAATGCAGGACGCTACGATTCTTACTTTACTGTTAAGGAGCTGATTTTTGAAAAACTACAGGTAAAGCTGATAGCCCAAGGTGGCCGCCTCCTGTGTGTGACGGTGCCCGATTTGTCTTTAAGGTTCATAGACTCGCTAAATTTTATTCCCATGAAGCTCAGTAAATTACCTCAGGCCATGGGCTTTTCAGGTGCCAAAGGTCATTTTCCACACTTTTTTAACACCCGAGAAAACCAAAACTATGTAGGTGCCATACCCGATGTGAAATATTATGGGTTGGAGTACATGGCCCCGGATGAGAAGGTAGAGTTCCTGGCGTGGCATGAGGGTGAGAAACATACAGTTTTTGACTTCAAGAGTGAACTAAAATCATACTGCAAACAGGATGTTGAAATTTTGAGACGCGCCTGTGAGATCTATAGAGAACGCATTATGGAAATGACGCTGAAAAGTGTTAAAAAATACTGTGACATTCAAAAAGAAATGGTTGTGGAGAGCAGCTGTATTGATCCTTTTCAATTCATCACCCTGGCCTCTGTATGTATGTCAATGTACCGATTTAAATTTCTACCAGAAAAAACGATCGCCATTTTACCGGGTGATAATTATCACAAGGCGAAAAAGCGCTACTCATCCGCCGCTATACAGTGGCTCATGTATGTAGCGCATACCGAGAACATTGACATTCAGCATGCCTTAAGAGGGGGTGAGAAACAACTCGGTCAGTATTTTCTAGATGGTTATGCCTATGTTAACGGCCAGCACATAGCTTTTGAATTTCAAGGCTGTTTTTTCCACGGGTGCCCGTCGTGCTATAATGAGAATGATACAAATAAAGTTACAAACACCACCTACGGTCAGTTATATCATGCCTTTTTAGCTAAAAAGCGCTACCTGCATCTGCGCGGGTACACCATAAGAGTGATATGGGAGCACGAGTGGCGTGAAATGACTAAAAACGATTCTAACCTCCAGGCATTTCTCCAGCAAATGGATTTCCCCACTCCCTTAGACCCCCACGATGCGCTTTATGGGGGGCGAACTAACGCTATTAAGCTCTATCACCAGGTGGAAGCTGGTGAGACTTTACATTACTACGACTTCACAAGCCTGTACCCCTTTGTAAACAAAACTAAAACATACCCTGTAGGTCACCCCGATATCATCTATGACAACTTTGGTTTCATTAAAAAATACTTTGGCTTAGCTAGAGTCAAGGTCTATCCCCCGAGAGATTTATTTTTTCCCGTTCTACCGGTAAAACTCGACAAAAAATTGATGTTCCCCCTTTGCTATACATGTGCTGTAAATTCACAATCCGGGGAATGCAGACATAGTGATGAAGAACGTTCCCTGACAGGTACCTGGTGCACCATAGAGCTCGAGCTGGCGATAGATAAAGGCTACCGGATCGCCCACATCTATGAAATATGGCATTTTCCAAACACCAGCGATGATCTGTTTGCAGCCTACATTAAATTACAACTTAGGGATAAGCAGGAGGCGTCAGGGTATCCTAGCTGGTGCACTGATGATACCAAGAAAAAGCAGTACATTGACAGTTTTCTTGAAAAAGAGGGTGTGCGGTTACGACCTGAAAATATAGCCGTCAACCCCGCTAAAAGGCAGATCTCCAAACTTTTCTTAAATTCTTTATGGGGGAAGTTTGCACAGCGGGCCAATCTACCAAGCACCAAGATTGTTAGGGATCCTGATGAGCTTTTTAGGTATCTCTTCCTGCCCTACTATGACATTTCTACGCTAGATTTTATCGATGATGAAACCGCTACCATTAACTGGAAATATGCGGAGGGGCACCACACAGTCAATAAAAACACAAACATCTTTATAGCCTGCTTTACCACAGCGTATGCGCGGCTAGAGCTCTATTCTTTGCTGGACAGGCTGCAGGAGAGGTGCCTTTATCACGACACAGATTCAGTAATTTTTGTGCACAGGGAAGGTGAGTGGCAGCCGCCTCTAGGCGAATACCTGGGGGAATTGACGAGTGAGATACCCGAGGGCACATACATCACAGAGTTTGTTTCTGCAGGGCCCAAAACTTACGGGTACAAGCTCAACACCGGGAAGACTGTCTTAAAAGTGAAGGGAATAACGCTAAATGTTGGTAACTCCCAATCTATCAATTTTAGCAGTCTGAAAGATCTAGTTCTGGACTACCCCCGTAATTCAGACGCAGAAACTCAGAAGCGCATCGTCGTACAGCAACAGGGCATTGTGAGAGATAAAAAATATTGGAATATTGAATCCCGTGTCCTACAAAAGACCCAGAAGTGTGTCTACACAAAGCGGCGACTACTAGACGAATTCACCACCCTGCCGTACGGCTATTAGCATAGTATTGTGATGGACATGAGGCTACAACACCCGCTCTCGTGCATTCTAGCGGGGCCATCTAATTCTGGAAAGAGTTATTTTGTAAAACAATTGCTGTATAATATTGAAAGTAGTTTTTCTCACAAGCCGGATAATATTGTTTGGTTTTATTCATGCTGGCAGAAACTATATGATGAAATCTCTCTCTCTTTTCCCAACACCAGATTTGTGGAGGGTCTGCCGAATACATTCGTAGATGATGAATTATTCCCACCGGGCAAGGTGAATTTGGCGATTGTTGATGATCTCATGGATAGCGCTAGCGATAATTGTGAGATAGAAAAAGCGTTCACCAAGTATGTGCACCACAGAAATCTCAGTATTTTCTACCTGGTACAAAACATATTTTGTCAGGGTAAGAAAAGCCGCACCATAAATTTAAACACAAAGTACATGGTTCTCTTTAATAATCCTCGAGATAAATTACAAATTTTAACACTAGCTCGTCAGATGTATCCTGGAAAAACACGTTTTTTTCCTAGAAGCATTTGAGGATGCTACGCGGGAGCCTTATGGGTATTTGCTGGTCGATTTGAGAGCTAATACACCGGAGGATCACCGCTTACGGACGGGGTTGTTTCCACCGGCGTTACCAGCTGTCTATGTGCAGAAGAAAACCTCTTCTAAAAAGTGAATTTTATGCGGGCTCGCACATTCAACGCTGTGTGCGCTGTGCTGTAAAGATGTCCGAGAGACTCCGGCGTAACTGGGCTCTCTTAAAAACCCTGGTGAAGGCAACCCCATCCGTCCGGAAATCTATTTTGCGCAATGCGAGCGTGGATTTAATCACCGCTATAGGTGAGATTGCTTTAAACATCTTAAAAGGCAGAATCCCGTTGAAAGAGCGCCAAAAAGGCATACTGAAGAAGTGGCGTAAAGCTATAAGAACCATGAGCGATAGAGCGCAGTCCATAAAGAAAAAGAAACGGGTACTGAATCAGACCGGTGGCTTTATCGGTCCTCTTTTAGGCTTTGCAATACCCATAATAACGAGTCTGCTCGCGGGCAAATAATGGAGCATGCTGAGAAAATGTATCTAGTCCCCAAACAGGAGCTACATAAGCTAAGGACACCAATCCCCGAGAGCATACGAGAAACTGCTATTCGACGCCTCGATGATGAAATTAACTCCGTTTTACAGCGACGCGACATCCCCGACGATGTGAAAATTAAAATGTATAGCACCGTGCTGGAGCGCTACTTGGTACATACGAAACGCAGTTCGAAAGAATTAACAACTTTAAATCTCGTTAGCCCTCAGGCTCCTGAGCATCAACAGCCGCCAAATACAGACACCGATAAAAAAAATCATGAGATCGCTGAAATTGTAGGTCATATAAACCAAAGATATAAAAAGAATGCTGAATTTTTACTAAACAGACTACTCCAGAATAAGAGTGTGACAGACTGGAATGATAAAGACGAATTTATTTTCAAAGGCTCTGTAATACCCGGGTCTAACTTAGTGGATTTAGTACGTAGTACAACGCAGAGTCACGCTCTGACCGTCAGGAATTTACCTAGGGGTTGGGAATCGTTTATGCGGGCTATGGCCGAGCTGAATATACCCTCTACTGTTGTGGGTAATCACACTACTAGACAACATTTAGACGAATTAAAAATGACCTCCAGCGCTGGTGTATCTACACCGATGAGGTTAGACCCCGCACACCGTACAATTCATTCCCTGCACTCGCCGTCATTAGGCACCACAAAGGGAACTCTACTACCTAAAAAAAGGTCTCTACCGATACTGCCAGCCATGTGGCTCACGATGTAGCCTATGTACTTGTTAATTATCTATTTTATCGTGTGTGTGCTGCTATTTGTTAATTGTGCATGTGACACTTTTTATATCATTCTGTATGTACTTTTAAATGCTTGAAATGTCTTTGAGCTGTATTTATTACAATAAAATCTTGTAACCTTGTTTTTACAACACCGTGTCATTGCTTTTTTTTTTTAAAATACGAATAAACCATTCTGTAATATTGTAACACGGCCATATACATAATATGCCCGTACAATGAGACGTGGTTATAAGTCTCGTCAGTTTTAAACATGCCCCAACATGCCTTGGGGCTATACACAACACAACCCAAGCCTTAGATACACAGCTTGGTAATAGCTTACCGATCTGTAACAAAAGTACATTCTTCCCAGTACTGATATAAGTGTAGATACACTGCCAAGCTAAAAATATATATACTGAATAAAACTATAAGATGAGCGTCTAATTCCAAATGTGTTATAAGATGATACTTCAATAAAATCCTTATATACTAGTTATATACAGAAGTCTGTATTTAACTAGAACTCCTTATACATTTACTGGGTCCTTAAAAGTTTCTCTCCTCTTTAATACACTAATACTCCACAGCCTAATCAAAGTCACTGAATAAAATATCAATAGACATGAATAAATCACTTTGATTGAAATTCACAAATCCAGCAGACCAGATTTCCCACCCTGAGCAAAGTTCAGCCAGGGGGCATGACGACCTGGATCAATCTGACAGGGAGACGGATTAAATGATAGGGGGCGTGTCGACCTGTCAGATTTGAGTTTGACGAGAGGGGGTGTACCTATACTACTAAAGTTCCACCAGCGTTCAAATAACTACGAATTTTTAGCTGCATCTTGCCTGGACAATAATTGTGGACATAGTAGCAGTGTGTGGTACTCATTCTATTAGGCCATCTATGCAAAGCTCCACCAGTGTTGAAATTACTAATAATTTTTAGCTGCATCTTGCCTGTAAAATAATTGTGGGCAAAGTAGCAGTGTGTGGTACTCATTCTATTAGGCCATCTTTACAAAGCTCCACCAGCGTTCAAATAACTATGAATTTTTAGCTGCATCTTGCCTGTAAAATAATTGTGGGCATAGTAGCAGTGTGTGGTACTCATTCTATTAGGTTATCTATACAAAGCTCCACCAGCGTTGAAATTACTAATAACTTTTTAGCAGCATCTTGCCTGTAAAATAATTTGGGGCATAGTAGCAGTGTGTGGTACTCATTCTATTAGGTCTTCTATACTAAGCTCCACCAGTGTGGAAATTGCTAATAATTTTTAGCTGCATCTTGCCTGTAAAATAATTTTGGGCATAGTAGCAGTGTGTGGTACTCATTCTATTAGGCCCTCTATACTAAGCTCCACCACTGTTCAAATAACTACGAATTTTTAGCTGCATCTTACCTTGAAAATAATTTTGGGCATAGTAGCAGTGTATGGTACTCATTCTATTAGGCCATCTATACTGAGCTCCACCAGTTTTGAAATTACTTATAATTTTTAGCTGCATCTTGCCTGTAAAATAATTTTGGGCATAGTAGCAGTGTGTGGTAGTCATTCTATTAGGCCATCTATACTAAGCTCCACCAGCATTCAAATTACTACAAATTTTTAGCTGGATCTCGCCTGGAAAATAATTTTGGGCCTGTAGCAGTGTTTGGTACTCATTCTATTAGGCCATTTATACTAAGCTCCACCAGCATTCAAATTGCTACGAATTTTTAGCTGCATCTTGCCTGGAAAAAAATTTTGGGCCTTTGGCAGTGTTTGGTACTCATTCTATTAGGCCATCTATACTAAGCTCCACCACCTGTGTATCTAATAAAATTGTTTTACTGCTTCTAACCCAGCCAATCCTTTTGGGCTAGTACCACAATTTGGCCACTCAGCTCTGCTCGGTTTCCATCCATCGTTCTTTGTGCAAACAACTCCAGAGTTGTCAATTAGGAGGGTAGGGGAGAGGGATTAACCTGGGCGCATGGTAGCAGCCAAACTAGTGAGGAAGGTGCAGGAGCCCAGGGAGAAGTGGAGGATGAACTGGCGATGGGCATGGAAGACTCATCAGATGAGGGAGACCTTGATCACATTTCTGTTGTGCGAGGTTGGAGGGAGAGGGCAGAGGAAGGAAGCATGATTCGTACCTCGCCACCAACACAACAGGGACTTGGTGCTCCTGGATGTGCAAAACACATGAGTGCCTTCTTGCTGCACTACCTGCAACATGACCCTCGAATTGTCAGAATTCCAAATAATCCTGACTACTGGGTAGCCACACTCTTAGATCCCCAGTACAAAAGTAAATTTGCCAAAATAATTCCTGCCATAGAAAGGGATTCACGCATGCAGGAGTATCAGCAGAGACTGTTTCATAATCTTACATGTGCTTTTCCACAAAACACCAGTGGTGCACGTAGTGAATCTCACAGTTCTAACTTGCCAACCGTGGGACTGTCGAGTCTTCAGCACACAAACCGTAACAGAAACACAGTATCTGCTGGTGTTAACAGCAATTTTGCGGAAACCTTTCACCACTTTTTTAGCCCATCCATTGCAAGGCCACAGGAGACAAGAAGTCAGACACATAGTCAATGCCTAGAGACGATGGTACAGGAGTATCTCCAACTGAACATCGAAGCCATGACTGTGTAACTGGACCCTTGCTCTTTTTGGGCTTCCAATCTGGATAAATGGCCGGAGCTCGCCACTCACGCCTTGGAGATCTTGTCATGCCCCGCAGCCAGTGTTCTCTCTGAACGTGTGTTCAGCGCTGCTGGTGGTGTGCTGACAGATAAGCACACGTGGCTGTCCACAGACAATGTAGACAGACTCACGTTAATAAAGATGAACAAATCATGGATCCTAAAGGACTTTTCTACTCCTGTGTCATCCTGGGGAGAGTAAAAGCTTGAGGATTTGTTAAAAATCACCTCACCAACCTTTTAAGCAACTGTGGGGCAATTGATGCTACTTAAGTGGTGTCTGTGCCCCATATTTTTGGAAAAAATGGAGACTCTTTTTGGAGTCCCCTTGCTATGTTTTACGTGATGTTGGCATCGTCAACTACAGATTGGTTGGGTCTTCCCCCCTTTTAACCGTAAGAAACTACATATACTATGGCTTGGGGTAACACAGATGGTTGAGTGTGAAGAGCTGTTTACTCATACTATAGCCTGGGAATAAGAGGTCTGCTCCAAAGCTTCAGTGTCTGCTAGACTGCGGACTAGCCACCGGCTGTAGATCTAATTACAATTTTTTTTTCAAATTCAATTTTTTTTTATTTTTGTGGTGAAAAAGTACAAGAAAATACAATATACATAGTAAAAGGGGTAGTATAACTATAAATGTATGCATAACGACAGTACATTGGGGGGTACAGGGAGGGTTTTCCATCAATATCCAGATCAAGCATGTATTTTTCAATATGAAAGATAGAGAGAGAGGGAGCAGACCACGGCAGACCACCAATCAATAGAGTGCGATTATGATCATTGTTGCGCCGACATCACGGATAACTTTAGTTGGGGGCTAGATGGTAGGCGTCAGAGTTTTGCAAATCAATCCAATTCCTCCAAATCACACAGTATCTATCAACATCAGCCGGTGAGATGGCAATCAGATGCTCCATGCTATTAAGGAGGGAGATCTGCGCAAACCATTCCTCCACAGTGGGTGGGTCTCTGCTTTTCCAGTGTCGTGAAATGACATTCTTAGCCGCCTGTATTAGGTAGCCTATTGATGACCTTTTATAACTGCGTTTACTTATTGGTAACAATGATAAAAGGAGGGCTTCTGGCGTATTAGGGATAGTCAAACCAGTTATTTTCTCAATCATGGGAACCACCTTTGCCCAAAATGGATTTATTATAGTGCATGCACACCATATGTGTGATATTGTTCCCTCCCCCTCCCCACATCTCCAACATCTATCTGAGACCACTGGATACCATCTATGAAGGACTGCTGGTACCCGGTACCATCTAGAGATAATTTTGAAGGAGGTTTCCTGAGCTTTGGACCCTATTGAGGTTTTATGTGTTAGGAAGAAGCATTTATCCCATTGTGAGTCAGAGAAGGACTTCCCCAGTTCCCTTTCCCATGCACCGCATAATCCTGGCCTATTGTCAGTTACCTGGGCAATGAGGAGATTATACAATAGGAAGATGGAGTGTGTTAGGGAGTGACAATGATAGGCTCAATTTTTCAAAGTTTGTGAGATCTCTATGAAGATGTCTGCACTCCTTCACAGTTGAATAGAAGTGTTGTAACTGGCTATATTCAAAATTTGCCTTCGGGGAAGTGGCTCTTCCCTGGAACAAGTCATTGAGGGGGAGCAGCGAAGTATTAGAGATGACATGAGAAAATGATATTGGATGGGATTTATTTGAACTGAGAAATCTATTTGCAGATAGTCCTGGTAGGAAATGTGGATTATCTCTCTGAAATCGGGAGCAAGGGGCCCTGGGGGTCGATTGAGGATAATCTTTTTTTTGGGATCTCAAAGCCAAAGCAGTGGCATAAGTACTATATGACATGAGGCCAAGAGAGGGGACAATTAAATGGGTGCACCATGGGAGAGTGGTAAGAGCTTTAGGACAAATGGATAGAGCTATTTTGACACACAATTTCCCCTCCGAATGATGGAAGAAGTCCAGGATTCTAGCGTGTACTGCTGCCATGTAATACCTTCTACAATCTGGAAGGCTAAGGCCCCCCTTTTGTTTGTGTCTGATCAGAACGTCCCCCCAAATGCGTGGACGCCCACTTGCCCAGATAAATCTGTAAAAGCTACTGAATAGTCTTTTCCAAAAATTTGAGGGAATTACCACGGGAATGGTTTGGAAGAGGTATAAGAGATTAGGTAGGACGTTCATTTTAAGTATATTTTTTCTGCCGAACTAGAGAGGGGGCAGAGGACATCCCTGCCTTGTCCCATTGGTGATTATGAAAGGTGATGATAATGTTCCATTTATCTTCAGCCTAGCTGACGGTTTGCGATACAGTGCCATGATTTTGGCTATAAAAGGGTCCCCTACCCCAAGCTTTTCAAGAGAATAATATATGGCGTGCCAGGAGACTCCATGGAATGCTTTCTCAGCATCCAACGAGAGCATCTAATTACAAATTTTTAACTGCATCTAGCCCAAGCAGTTTCTGCTAGTCAGTGGATTAACCCAGCTGTTAAGCAAGCTACACCATCTGTAGTTTGGACACTTAATTTTTTCAAAGGAAATGCTCCGGGCCCCCGGGACACTCAGTGAAGAGCATTGGGGAGGCACCCCAAGGCACATTGGCTGTGACTGGCGGTAGAACGCCTTGCGGTGGACCGCCAAGCTCGATCCTTCTAAAAGCTTTTTTACTGCAGCAGCTTTACTGGACTCTACTGCAGCTGGAATTACTGCGGCTGCTGGCATGAGACTTGGCCTCCAATAGATCCTTGTAAAAGGATTTAAAGTGTATTCATTCAAATTAGAGAGACAGGCACCAGTATTGGGAGAGGGGGGCTGGCCGTCAGGGTCTACCGCATCTCTGGCACACACCTGGCGACATGCAGGTCGCACGGGCACGAACGGACTGGCCGTGTCGGCTTCGCACTTTTGTGGTTTTAGAAGGGCATGACATGCCTATATCTGTGTCTCCCCCTCCTTTTACTACTTCACCTCTTTTCTTTTCGCATGACTATATGTACTTGACACTTTTCCATGTGTTAGTTGTGTCTTCAGTTTGTCAGCTTTTGGACACCTTTGAAGTGTTTTCTATGTGTTTTCTATGTGTTTCTATGTGTTTTTGTTTGCCTGCCATTGGTTTTAACGGTGTTCGACGAACAGTTCATCGAACATACGGGTGTTCGTAGAACCGAACTCGAACACTACAGGGGTGGCTCAACACTACCCACAATCACATGATGGGTCACCTGTGGGCGGATTTCCGCCCCGATGGCTTGGAAGCGCATGTTAAATGCCACTGTCAGAGTTTGACAGCGGCATTTAACGGGTTAATAGCCGCATGTAGATTGCGATTCCACCCGCAGTTATTGCAGGCACATGTCAGCTGTTCAAAAATGCTGACATGTCCCTGGAATGATGTGGGCTCACCGCCAGAGCCCACATCAAAGGGGAGACACAACATGCGCTGCACTAGTATGTTGCATATCATGAAGGGGTTAAAATTTACAGAAACTGGTCAATACCCAATCACCATTTTTTTTTCCAAAATTTAGAAAATTTAAGGGAAGCGACAGTTCAATAAAGAGACGCAAGTCTCATTTAGGAGCCTGGAAAATCCAGGAACGATTTTTGTACAGCACCAGAGAATTTAAAGTGCTAGCGAATATGTATGCCCTATCTAAGTAACAATTTGGGAAGAGACATATATGCTGACAAGGGACAAATGAACACTGCTCTGGGACTATTAACTGGACGTGGTTACTGACTGTTGTTTCTGTACAATTGCAGGTTGTGGGCAAGAGGCATCAGTGCCTGCTTCCTGGACAGCAGATTGGGATGGCCATAACAAAAGGGAAGGGCCAGTGATTTCACCCTCAGACACAGATTTGTACCCAAGCATTCCACCAACCTACTGGGTGCTTGGTTGCCATGTGCTTCTGCATGTTGGTAGTTTTCAGATTGGCAGTGTTCTTGCCTCTTCTCTGCTTGGTATGGCAGTTTCTGCAAATTACAGCTGTTTTTTCTGAAGGACTTTAAGAAAAAAACTGCCATACAAGGGAACAATGCACCATTAACCTGTTATCAAGCCAGATGGGGAGGCTCTGTCGAACAGTTGACTGAGTTTTCCCTCTGATCAAACCACTACATCTTGTTGCCTGTTTTTGTCTTATGGATCCATAACTCACTGCACTGCTATGCTCACTATGCGTGCCATTGTGCCAGATTGGATCAGTGGCCTCATCATCGACTACGTTGTCTTCCAATTCATCAATCTGATCCTCCTTCTGAGTTGTGATTTTAGGCTGACCTGATGGCAATTGTGCGTCATGATTATCCTCCACCTCTTCAGACATGAATTGACCTTCCCCAATGTGGGTTTCTTCTGGTCGTGGGAGCTCAAATGTTTGTGCAACCCTGGACACCACCTCCTCATGACCCTCTTTACAGGTGCACGGTGAGAGGCCAGACTAGTTACAAGAGAATGCAAACAGTTTCTCAGAGTGGCCAGCATTGGGGGACTCTTGATGGGGGGAGGGATGAGGACCAGGTTGAGGGATGTGAGACCCAGCCTCTTGGCTACTGAGATTGGACATGTGGAAGACTTGGTGGTGCTGCTTGTCAACACATTGGAGCTTTTTTCTGTCATCCAACCCACAACACCCTTGCACTTGTCTGGGTTTGAAAGTGGTTTAGAGCGCAGACCGAATTTTGAAAGGAAGCTAGAACGAAATAAATTCACCTTCTGATCTGTCACATGGCATTAGTGGGCACCATCACATCCATGCCCTGTTCCTTAATGTCACCCTTTTCCATATTGAATGTGTTATGAAAAAAAAACATTTCCAGGCTTTATTTTTCACAAGTATCCTCTCAAAGGTGTTATGTACAAACTCTTTGTATCTATCAATGTGTTGGTAATTCTTTTTTAAATATCAGCTACATTACACATGGCAACAGCAGACTCAGGAAAATTACTGGTAAATAGTGATGTTTGCATATCTCAGCAGGCTTTGCTCCAGTCTCACAAATGCTATATAAATATATACTATTTAACCAATAGCAGAGTTATTTTCTTGTTATATCGCCTTTATTATACACACCAACAGCACTCATGAAAATTAGTGACACCAGTAAATAGTAACGATTGCTTATCTCAGCAGGTTTTGCGCCAGTCGCACAACTGCTAGAAAAATACACAATATTTAGTTAACCAATAGCACAGTAATTATTTTTTTATATTGCCTGCAGCAGCAGACTCACACACAGACACACACAGACACACTGTTAGGGTCTGCGGAACGCACCTAATAGATATAATATAGAGGTGCGTTCGCAGCCCGGGGTCCACCGTGCAGGCGAAGCCCGCTGCTAATAAGATGGCGAAAGTAGCGAACTCTGTTATCCCGCAGAGTCGCCAAAATAAACGCCGTAGCGCGTTGTGGCAGTAAATGCGAACTCTGTTAATCCCCAGAGCCGCTAACGGGATGCCACAGCGCTATATGGTGATAGGTGCGAACTCACTTAGCTTTAGTGAGCCGCAAAGTAAAACGCTAGGGTGCTGTCTAGCGTCTAAAGCGAACCCTGTTACATCACAGAGTCGCTGAGAAAAGGTACCGTGTCCTGTAAGGCTCTCAGGTACACGGTAAATTGCTAAGCGAGCATAATACGTGGTCATGCGCTAATGTCCTCGCGGGAGTCACCCGCAATCTATGGCGTCTGAACGCCAGACCCTGAATACGGCAATCAAACTCCTCACCGGTTATGCCGGCAATCCAGAGCATCTAGGACACCGACCCTGACCAGCTAGCACACCAAACTCCTCACCGATTAAGTCGGTATTCTAGTGGCTTATTTCAGCCGGGTCCCTAACCACACACATGCATGACCACACTGGCGCATAGCATACAATGGTTGATATTAGCGCATGGCGGCCCAGCCATGATACCCTTTTATAGCAACAGCTACAGGACCTTCCAGGAACAAGGACCAATGAGAAACCTGTTCCAGAAGACTAGTAGTAACAGGGCCTTCCTGGCGGGCCAATAGGAGCTGCTGCAGTACCTGAGCATGTGACCCCTGATCTCCAATGAGAGATCTCACTCTGGGCATGCTCAGAAGGGAAAATGCAGGACTTTGTCCCAAAGACGTCTACTCCAGCACTGGCTATAATAGAAGATCCAGGAAGGCAACAGCAAGTCACTGCCCAGTAGTGGAGTGGGCAAGATGCCTGGACCGACGTCTCTGCTGAGCAGGCTCCACTGCGGACGGAGATGAACGGGAGACCGCACCGGGATGGGTTCGAGACTCCCCTTGTGCAGCAGCGAGAAATCGAATCCTAACATTACCGCCCGTCCTTCTTTGGGCCTCGCTGCGCTCAAAGGCAGCGATGAGCTGCGGAGCGTGAACATGCTCAACAGGCTCCCAGGATCTATCCTCAGGCCCATAACCCCTCCAATCCACCAAATAAAATTTTTTGCCTCGTACCACCTTGCACCCAACAATGGCGTTCACCTCATGATCATCGGTAGATGAACCCGACGTCCCGACAGATGACTCGGAAAAACCGGGAAATGGCCACGGGTTTCAAGAGGGACACGTGAAAGGTGTCAGTGATACCAAGGCGAGGCGGAAGGGCTAGGCGGTAAACTACCGGGTTCACCTGCTCAAGATCTTTAAAGGGGCCCAAAAAGCGAGGTGCCAACTTGGTGGACTCTACCCATAGCCTGATGTTTCGGGCAGAAAGCCACACTAGGTCACCCGGAGCAAACGTAGGAGCGGGGCGCCGATGGGCATCGGCCGAAGACCTCATCCTCTCTTTGGAGGATTGAATGGCATCCTGAGTGCGGTCCCAAATGTCCGGTGCCTCCACAGCCCAGTCTGCCACCCTGGAATTGGCGGAAGACACGGGCATAGGCACTGGTACCCGCGGATGCTGACCGTAGTTCAGGAGGAATGGGGTCTGTCCGGTGGAATCAGCCACAGCATTGTTTAATGCAAACTCAGCCCATGGTAGCAAGGATGCCCAGTCATCCTGCCTGGCTGAGACAAAATGTCGTAGATAGGTGACCAAGGTCTGGTTGGCCCTCTCTATCAACCCATTCGTCTCAGGATGGTACGCTGAAGAGAGATTTAGCTCAATGCTGAGTAGACGACAAAGCTCTCTCCAGAACCGAGACGCAAACTGGGGACCTCGATCACTGACAATTTTGTCCGGCATGCCGTGTAGACGGAAGACATGCCTAACGAACAACGCTGCCAGAGCCCGTGCAGAAGGTAACCGTGGTAGCGGCACCAGATGCACCATTTTGGAGAAATGGTCGGTGATTACCCAAATGATGGTGCAACCCCGAGACTTGGGCAAGCCCACCACAAAGTCCATCCCAACCATCTCCCAGGGCCTGTCTGCCACCGGCAAAGGGTAAAGTAACCCAGCTGGCCGTTGTCGTGGAGACTTATTCTTGGCGCAGGAGACACACGCCCGAACATAGTCCCCAACATCACGGACCATATGCGGCCACCAATAAGTCCTCGCCAGCAATTCAGATGTCCTCTTTACCCCAAAGTGTCCACCCACCCTGGACGAATGTGCCCAAGAGAGTACCTCCGGTCGTAAATTGGTAGGTACAAAAGTCTTGCCTGGGGGCCAAAATCATAGAATCATGCCCTATAGGCAATCCTTTATTGATAAAATACCTCAATGGGTAGTAAAACTATCCTCAGACGCGGAGTTGTGAATATGGATTCATTTTTTAAGGCTAGAAATCACATTTGACCCATATGGGATTATAAACGAGCCGATATTGTCCATTTGCCTTCTGTTATCCTAGGATGAATCCAAGATTTGGGTTTTTAGGTGGGGGTATGCCCACTATTGAGGCTCCCAGGTGGGGCTTGAACCGGTGAGCCATGAGCCCTTTGAAAGTTAGTCGTTCTGGCCGCTGTGTTTTAGTAGAGTCGCCACCAGGAACATATGTTATGCATAGCCTGTGTAGGGGTAAAGGTCCGCTCTGCACGCAACTAGTCAGGACCCAGACACCCCTCCTACTCCCGGCATGCACTGCTTCTCTGACGCAGGGCGACAGAGAAACGCCCCCTGATGAGGTCAGAGCTTTCCCCACGAGCCTATTGGCGGAGCCATATAAGGGGGAGGAGCCTATGAAGGCGAGCCCGCACAGGGGGGTGGAGCATCTCCATTAGGCGGCAGATATAAATATGAGGAAGTCACACAGCATCTGTTAGTCTCTGCACCATGTCATTTTGACACCAGACATCTGTACATCCAGCCTCCTGATGAGCCCATGGGGCGAAACGCGTTGAGGCGCTACTATTGATGGTGGTGGGATGACCATGAGAAATGATGAGTATCGTTACGCATTTCTTATTAATAACATTTTATAATGGAGTTTGTCCCGTGTATCCACATCATGATGAGGGGTGATTATTATACGTACAGGAAGGCAATATATATACCTATTCCCCATTTAGCACCATACCTGTAGGAATGTTATATCTGTACCTATCTCCTATTCGGTACATCGGGCATTGCTAGGGAAGGTATACATCAATTATATCTTGCTGCCTTATACATTTATCTTCAAATATTGCTATCCCCTAACACCACACTAAAATCAAGTGTCAATGACCTTCTCATGACGCCGATGCGTCTTATTTATTCCAGTCATTATATGCTCTAGTCATTCTTTCAGTGTGTTTATAAGTTCAGACTAGACTTTTGGTCCAATAGCTGACAATTATAGATTGCATCTTAGCTTATATTTGACTGTCTGGTATGCACACACATTTAGATTTCCCATACACTGGAGGAGCTTTGACTAGTGAGTGAACAAGTATGAGACTGTTCACATTCACTTTCATTAAGCTGTGGCACAAGAAGGCAGTTTTATCATAACTCCTGTTCATAAAAGGAGGCTGCTGTATACTAGCAGTGTTGTACAGCAGATCTGTGCCAATCTCCATTATACTTCCTACCACCCTGTGTGTTGTGAACTGTTTTTAATACTTTGGGGACTTAGGGTCACCTTTAATGTTAGCTGGTCTCTGTATTAATGTTAGGGGTCTCCCTACTATCTGGGTAGAGGTATCCCCTAAGGTGTAAGGGCCTAACAGGGACCCTAGGGTCAGCCATCGTGGAGCGGGGGCGCCACAACACTTCCCCCTAGGGTGCCAACCTCCGCAGTTAGGCAGGTGACAGCCCAGACCTACATCAGGGACTCTAGGCTATCCCCATAGCTTTTAAGTTAGTAATACACTTTGTTGTTTTTTGTTTTTTTATCACGGTTGTTTTTGGGTGCTACCCATTGAGGTATTTTATCAATAAAGGATTGCCTATAGGGCATGATTCTATGATTTTGGTTTTGAAGCCCTTCTGTACCTATTATATATTTTCAGTTACTTATTCTGGTTTTGTTATGGCCAGTTTTTTGGTAGGTCCAATCAACCCTGATCTTTGGTTGGAGGATGCTAATCAGGCATTTAGCGTAGGGGGCACATCAACGAACCCCACGGGTCCGCTGACTCTTAAAAATCTGTTTAATGAACTCTATGGAGCTTACAAGGGGCATTTGAAATCCTGGTGGGAAATCAGGACAATTGAAAACTATCTTAAAAATCGCATTGTCCCTAGAGGATTGAGGATCAATATAAATCCCTCACCTAGAATCGCTACACAGGAGTTTATGAGCGTCTGGTATAAGGAATCCATTGAGTCCTCAATCAGGTTTATGCAAATCTTGCTCATAGAGGAGAAAAAAGTCTTTGAAAAGTCCACCGCACTTCTCAATAGACTGATTGAGGGAGTACTTAAATTTAAAACTGATCCGGACTTTAACAGAAGGGAGGGACTTTTGCAAACGTCAGTGGAGAGATATCAGTCTCTACTAAAAGAACGTAAGCAAATACAATTTCAGCGGGACCTAAAAGACTTTAGCGATAACCAAGTGTTTAACTTTCAAAAAGACATACCATCGGAGGCATCCTCTTCTGATATTGACACCTCCGATACTGAAAGGGCTGATATAGGCCTAAGAGGGATACAACAACAAAGAGGATCCTTTCATAGGAATAGATGGCAATCAGGAAGGGGTCGAGGAGGAAGGTACTCCAGGAAAGGAAGGGGTACCTCGAGAGGAGGTTACCAGATGGCATTCCCCATAGAAACCAACCCCATGGGAACAGGAGCCTCATCCTTAGTCCCAGCTGCATCTTCCTCTTTATCCTCTTCATCTTTTTTGGAGCAAAGTGCGAGGACAGGATATCATCTCAGGACCCGGTTCAACTAACCAGGGGACGGGTTATTAACCTGACCTCGCATGAGCTCACAAGGGAGGAAGTAGATGTACTGCTAAGAGGCCTGAGTTTTGTGCCCACAAACAACTTCAACTGTTTTGAGTGGGTAAAAGATCTTAACCTGTTCGGCAGAAAACTGAAATGGAAAAAGTTTTTTCTACAACACGATCGTGAGGAGTGTCAAAGATATGGTATACATGAAGAGGATATGGAGGGATATCAAGCCCTACGTGATCTTCTCAATGAAAATGAGAGGTCAAGTGAAGACGGTAAGGGCACCTTCACTAAACTTAAAAATAAGAGTGAGAGGATGCCTCCTGCTGGGGATATGAGCAATATTGACATATTCTTGTCACTGGTGGAAAGAGATCTCAAAAAACTTAAGGTCACTGGGTTTGGGGAAGAGGATAACCTGTCATGCAGTGAGCGTGAGGCACTTGATAAGTTGAGCAAGAATGATCAGCTCATTGTCAAACCCTCGGATAAGGGGGGGAATCTAGTCATCATGGATCATTCCAAATACCGTAAGATGTGCCTAGATATACTGCTCGACAGAGAGATATATGAGGTCTTGAGCAAAAACCCAATGCTGGATTACAAGGAGATGTTACAGGGCCTGCTTGAGGGCGGGTTGGGGTCGAGGCTCATATCTAAGACTGAATATAATTTCCTGCTTCCCAAGTTTCCGGTGTTAGCCACCTTCTACGCTTTGCCAAAGATCCATAAGGGACTGGCCCCTTTGAAGGGCAGACCCATCGTGTCTGGCGTAAATTCCCTCACCCAGAATTGTGGGATATATATCGATGAGATACTTTGTCCGTTTGTGACATCATTACCCTCATATTTGAGGGACACCTCCGATCTGATACTCAAACTAGAGGATATTCACCTAGAGGAAGATTTCTGGTTGGCCTCCATTGACATCGAAGCCCTGTATAGTAGCATCCCTCACCACTTGGGCATCAAGGGTGTAGAATTCTATCTTAGACAGAGGTCTGTGGGATGTGGGGAACATAATGACTTTGTGGTCAGGTTACTTGACTTTGTACTGACCCACAACTCCTTCACCTTTGATGGCATGCACCTCCACCAGCTCAGGGGCACAGCGATGGGAAGCCCCTGTGCCCCCTCGTACGCCAATTTGTTCTTGGGCTGGTGGGAGGAAACTGAGGTGTTTGGTGAGGAGAGATGGTGGCAGGATATGATTACACTATGGTACAGATACATCGACGATGTATTCATTATATGGACAGGCACAAAGGAGAATTTTGAAAGTTTCGTAAATGAATTGAATACCAACGAACTGAACCTTAGGTTCACTTTCGAAATACAGAAGAGCGAACTGTCATTTTTGGACATCAGTATTAGAAGAGAAACTGTAGGTAATCTGTCCACAAGAATATATCGGAAACCAACCAGTACCAACAGTCTCCTCCATTGGGATAGCCACCACCCTGTTCCCCTAAAAAGAGGCATCCCTAAGGGACAGTTCCTCAGGCTCAGACGGAACTGTTCGAATTATGATGCGTTTCTTCTACAGGCAGGAGATATGCAGAGGAAGTTTAAGGAAAGAGGTTATCCCCATCATGTTATTGATACAGCTTTCCAGCACGCTAGGAGAACAGACAGACAACAGCTTTTACATAAGAAACCAGATCGTGATGATACAGATATCACCAGAATTATCGGTACCTTTGACTCTCAGCATATGCAAATTAGGAATATTCTAATGAAACACTGGGACATTCTAAAAATGGACCCAGATCTGAGAGATTGGGTTGGTGAAAGACCCAATATTACCTATAGAAAAGGTAGATCCATTAAGGATCGTCTGGTACATAGCCAATACAAAAAAACGTTGAAGGCAGGTACATGGCTAGATAGAAAGCCCATTGGTTTCTTCACTTGTGGCGACTGCAGTCTGTGCAAATGGATGTCACCTATGAAATCCTTCCGTAGTGCTCACACAGGAAGAAGATTCTATTTAAGAGATTTTGCTAATTGCAAGACCACGGCTGTGGTATATAAGGGGACGTGTACTTGTCCCAAGGACTATGTGGGCAAAACAAAAAGAGAATTTAGAAGGAGGGTGGGAGAACACATGGGTGACATCAGAAATAACAAGGATACTCCCCTTGCGAGACACATCAATAATCAACATGGTGGGAGAATGGGCGAGGTTAAGTTCATGATTCTGGAGGTTGTTAAGCTAAATCCGAGAGGGGGTGACGTGGACAAAACTATCCTCAGACGCGAGTGTGAATGGATCTTTAGGCTAGAATCACTCAAACCATATGGATTAAACGAGCAGATGTCATTTGCCTGTTTCCTATAGCCAAGACGTTGTTTTGGACTACTTGATTAAACTGACTATAGAATTCTATGTTTTATGTTCCCCTATAATGGGTGACCATTATATTCTATGTATCAGAATGACTCTCGTATTACTGTCGACCTTTTTCCATTTATGTTCTATGTCCCTCTATACATTTCTGTTAAAATATTATCCTAGGCCATCTTGGATTATCTTCCGGTGGATAGGATAAATTAGGGACATATTCATCTATGTGGGGGTATGCCCACTATTGAGGCTCCCAGGTGGGGCTTGAACCGGTGAGCCATGAGCCCTTTAAAAGTTAGTCGTTCTGGCCGCTGAGTTTTAGTAGAGTCGCCACCAGGAACATATGTTATGCATAGCCTGTGTAGGGGTAAAGGTCCGCTCTGCACGCAACTAGTCAGGACCCAGACACCCCTCCTACTCCCGGCATGCACTGCTTCTCTGACGCAGGGCGACAGAGATACGCCCCCTGATGAGGTCAGAGCTTTCTCCACGAGCCTATTGGCGGAGCCATATAAGGGGGAGGAGCCTATGAAGGCGAGCCCACACAGGGGGGTGGAGCATCTCCATTAGGCGGCAGATATAAATATGAGGAAGTCACACAGCATCTGTTAGTCTCTGCACCATGTCATTTTGACACCAGACATCTGTACATCCAGCCTCCTGATGAGCCCATGGGGCGAAACGCGTTGAGGCGCTACTATTGATGGTGGTGGGATGACCATGAGAAATGATGAGTATCGTTACGCATTTCTTATTAATAACATTTTATAATGGAGTTTCTCAGTGTATCCACATCATGATGAGGGGTGATTATTATACGTACAGGAAGGCAATATATATACCTATTCCCCATTTAGCACCATACCTGTAGGAATGTTATATCTGTACCTATCTCCTATTCGGTACATCGGGCATTGCTAGGGAAGGTATACATCAATTATATCTTGCTGCCTTATACATTTATCTTCAAATATTGCTATCCCCTAACACCACACTAAAATCAAGTGTCAATGACCTTCTCATGACGCCGATGCGTCTTATTTATTCCAGTCATTATATGCTCTAGTCATTCTTTCAGTGTGTTTATAAGTTCAGACTAGACTTTTGGTCCAATAGCTGACAATTATAGATTGCATCTTAGCTTATATTTGACTGTCTGGTATGCACACACATTTAGATTTCCCATACACTGGAGGAGCTTTGACTAGTGAGTGAACAAGTATGAGACTGTTCACATTCACTTTCATTAAGCTGTGGCACAAGAAGGCAGTTTTATCATAACTCCTGTTCATAAAAGGAGGCTGCTGTATACTAGCAGTGTTGTACAGCAGATCTGTGCCAATCTCCATTATACTTCCTACCACCCCGAGTGTTGTGAACTGTTTTTAATACTTTGGGGACTTAGGGTCACCTTTAATGTTAGCTGGTCTCTGTATTAATGTTAGGGTCTCCCTACTATCTGGGTAGAGGTATCCCCTAAGGTGTAAGGGCCTAACAGGGACCCTAGGGTCAGCCATCGTGGAGCGGGGGCGCCACAACGCTTCCCCCTAGGGTGCCAACCTCCGCTGTTAGGCAGGTGACAGCCCAGACCTACATCAGGGACTCTAGGCTATCCCCATAGCTTTTAAGTTAGTAATACACTTTGTTGTTTTTTGTTTTTTTATCACTGTTGTTTTTGGGTGCTACCCATTGAGGTATTTTATCAATAAAGGATTGCCTATAGGGCATGATTCTATGATTTTGGTTTTGAAGCCCTTCTGTACCTATTATATATTTTCAGTCTTGCCTGGGGCACAGACTCTAGTGAAACCGGGGCCACTGTTCTCAGGCTCTCTGTGGGGACAATAAGCCGAGGCTCCTCCACCTCCTCCTCAGAGGACACCACAGAGCGAGAGAGAGCGTCGGCACGAATGTTCTTCTCTCCCGAGAGGAAATGGAGTGTGAAATTAAACCGGGAGAAGAACAAGGACCATCTGGCCTGGCGAGAATTAAGCCGCTGGGCTGTCTGCAGATACACCAAATTCTTGTGGTCGGTGAAAACTTGAAAGGGAAAGCGGGCCCCCTCCAACAGATGTCTCCACTCAGAGAAAGCCAACTTCATGGCTAGCAACTCCCTATCCCCGATGGAATAATTCCTCTCCGCTGATGTGAAGGTCTTAGAGAAGAAGAAGCAAGGATGATTCCGACCTTGAGCATCCTTTTGGAAGAGGACTGCTCCAGCACCAACGGATGAGGCATCCACCTCCAATAAAAATGGCTTATCAACATCGGGGTGATGTAGGATGGGAGTGCTAGCAAAATGAGACTTAACAGAAGAGAAAGCCGTGGAGACCTCTTACGACCACAATTTGGGATTTGCTCCCTTCTTGGTGAGGGCTACCAAGGGAGCTACCAAGGTAGAGAAATGCGGAATGAACTGGCGATAGTAATTAATGAACCCCATAAAGCGCTGCACCGCTTTAAGGGAGTGAGGTTCCTGCCAGTCCATCACAGCCTGTAGTTTGGCCGGATCCATAGCCAATCCCTGGGTTAAGATGATATAACCAAGGAAAGGTAAAGACTCCAGCTCAAACATACATTTCTCCAACTTAGCATAAAGGGAATTAGCCCGTAAGAGGTCGAAGACTCTGCAGACATCTCTCCGGTGGAAGTCAATATCTGGAGAGAAGATGAGTATATCATCCAGATAGACTACGACCGAGGTGGAGAGCATATCCCGGAAGATGTCATTGACAAAGTCTTGGAAAACGGCTGGAGCATTACAGAGCCCAAAGGGCATCACCAGATATTCGTAATGCCCATCCCTGGTATTGAAAGCCGTCTTCCATTCGTCCCCCTCACGGATGCGAATCAGGTTATACGCACCGCGCAGATCTAACTTAGTGAATACCGTTGCTCCCCGAAGCCTATCAAATAGCTCAGAAATCAAGGGCAACGGGTACTTGTTTTTAACGGTGATGGCGTTAAGACCCCGGTAATCAATACACGGACGCAATTCTCCATTTTTCTTCTGTACGAAGAAAAATCCCACCCCAGCCGGTGACACCGACTTCCTAATAAACCCTCTTGCCAGGTTCTCCTGAATATATTGCGACATGGCCTCTGTCTCAGGAAGAGAGAGGGGATAGACCCTTCCCCGAGGAGGTTCTGCGCCAGGCAAGAGGTCGATAGGACAGTCATAGGGACGATGAGGTGGAAGAGTCTCCGCAGCCTTCTTGGAGAATACATCTGCATATGACCAGTAGCACTTGGGGAGTGGAGTAAGATCTGCGGGTAACTCAGTAGTGGTAACCTGAACGCAACTCCTGACACATCTGCCTCTACATGCATCACTCCAACCCAGTATCCTACCCGAAGTCCACTCTATATGTGGGGAGTGGAAATGGAGCCAAGGTATACCTAGTAGGATCTCGTCTAATCCCTCGGGAAGGACGAGTAGGGAAATAAGTTCCTGATGGGAAGGAGATACCAACAATGCAAGTGGAACAGTCTGGTGTGTAATTTGTGAGGGCAATGTCGACCCATTCACTACCCGGACAGTCACTGATTTGTCAAGAGCCACCAGAGGTATTGCATGACGGCGAGCAAAGTCAGAGGACATGAAGTTCCCCTCTGCTCCTGAGTCCACGCAAAGGTCGGCGGCAATAGTGGAAGTGCCTACAGTGATTGTCCCTTTAAGTGTCAACTTGGAGGAAAATGCTGCTGTCTCTAGTGAATCTCCTCCCAGGACCACTAGACGCGATCGCTTCCCCGATCGCTGTGGACATTTGTTGGCATAATGTCCTGTCTGCTGGCACACTCTACAGACCACAGATACTCGAGTGGTCCGAGACTTAGATCTCACTCGAGAAATCTCCAAGGCCTCAGGGGAATCGGATGCCTGAATGGAAGATTCCAGAGGTCTGGCGAAGGTGGGCGCCAGCCGGAACCTCTGCCTACACTGGGCCCGCTCCAAACTCCGCTCGTTAAAACGAAGATTGATGCGGGTAGATATGGTAATGAGTTCCTCCAGTGTGGCAGGAATCTCCCTGGTGGACAAGGCGTCCTTCACATGGTCTGCCAGTCCCCTCCAGTACATGGGTATAAGGACTTTATCTGGCCAATCCAGCTCAGAGACCAGAGTCCGAAATTGGACGGCAAACTGGCTGACCATGGATGAACCCTGGGTGATAGTCAACAGTTGAAGAGCCGTATCGTGGGTGACACGAGCTCCTAAAAAGACCTATTTAAGAGTGTCCAAGAAGAGAGGAGCACTCTGCACCACACGATCATCGCGCTCCCATAACGGCGTTGCCCACTCCAACGCCCTGCTCGACAAAAGGGATATGATAAAACCCACTTTTGCCCGCTCCGTGGGATAACGTGCAGCCAGAAGCTCTAGATGTATGGAACACTGACTGACGAAACCCGACATTGTTTACTGTCACCGGTAAACTTGTCTGGAAGTGGGAGGCGGGAAATAGTCGGAGCAGGGGTGGCAGAGGACAACCTGGCTGCAGCCACGCTAGCAGCCTGAACAGCGACTGCGGTAACATCCACAGCTGAGGTTGTGCGCTCAAGAGCCGCCAACCTACCCTCCAGCTGCTGGATGTACTGCCTTAGACGTTGGTCATCCGCCATTTTACTAGCCAGACCCTGGCGCTAATATTATGTTAGGGTCTGCGGAAAGCACCTAATAGATATAATATAGAGGTGCGTTCGCAGCCCGGGGTCCACCGTGCAGGCGAAGCCCGCTGCTAATAAGATGGCGAAAGTAGCGAACTCTGTTATCCCGCAGAGTCGCCAAAATAAGCGCCGTAGCGCGTTGTGGCAGTAAATGTGAACTCTGTTAATCCCCAGAGCCGCTAACGGGATGCCACAGCGCTATATGGCGATAGGTGCGAACTCACTTAGCTTTAGTGAGCCGCAAAGTAAAACGCTAGGGCGCTGTCTAGCGTCTAAAGCGAACCCTGTTACGTCACAGAGTCGCTAAGAAAAGGTACCGTGTCCTGTAAGGCTCTCAGGTACACGGTAAATTGCTAAGCGAGCATAATACGTGGTCATGCGCTAATGTCCTCGCGGGAGTCACCCGCAATCTATGGCGTCTGAACGCCAGACCCTGAATACGGCAATCAAACTCCTCACCGGTTATGCCGGCAATCCAGTGCATCTAGCACACCGACCCTGACCAGCTAGCACACCAAACTCCTCACCGATTAAGTCGGTATTCTAGTGGCTTATTTCAGCCGGGTCCCTAACCACACACACGCATGACCACACTGGCGCATAGCATACAATGGTTGATATTAGCGCATGGCGGCCCAGCCATGCTACCCTTTTATAGCAACAGCTACAGGACCTTCCAGGAACAAGGACCAATGAGAAACCTGTTCCAGAAGACTAGTAGTAACAGGGCCTTCCTGGCGGGCCAATAGGAGCTGCTGCAGTACCTGAGCATGTGACCCCTGATCTCCAATGAGAGATCTCACTCTGGGCATGCTCAGAAGGGAAAATGCAGGACTTTGTCCCAAAGACGTCTGCTCCAGCACTGGCTATAATAGAATATAATAGAAGATCCAGGAAGGCAACAGCAAGTCACTGCCCAGTAGTGGAGTGGGCAAGACGCCTGGACCGACGTCTCTGCTGAGCAGGCTCCACTGCGGCCGGAGATGAATGTGAGACCACAGCGGGATGGGTTCAAGACTCCCCTTGTGCAGCAGCGGGAAATCGAACCCTAACACACACACACACACCAACAGCAGACTCAGTGAGATTACTGGTAAATAGTGACATTTGCGTATCTTAACAGGTTTTGCGCCAGTTGCAAAACTGCTAGATAAATATATGCTGTTTATTTAACCAATAGAATTATTTTTTATGTCACCTTTATCACACACTCTAGCAGCAGACTCAGGAAAAATAATGGCACTGGTAAATAGTGACGTTTGCATGTCTCAGCAGGTTTTGCGCCAGTCGCATTACTGCTAGATAAATATACACTATTTATTTATCCAATAGCAAATTATTTTTTTATATCCCCTTTATGACACATGCCAACAGCATACTCAAGGAAATTACTGGTATATAGTGATGTTTACATATCTCAGCACGTTTTGCTCCAGTCGCACAACTGCTAGATAAATATTAGATTTTTTAGCAATAGGCGAAAAGTATTATTTTTTAGCAATTAGCTTTTAAAAAGATGTTTGGTATATACTGGCACTGACGAATATTATTTAGCTGTAAAAAAGTGGGTTAGTATATGCTGATATGTAGGAATATTACGTAGCTCAAAAAATTGTTTAGTATATGCTGGTACTGAGTAATATTATTTGGCTCTATTACTACCGTATATACTCACTTTTTTTTGTGCTGAAAACGCCCCCTCAGCTTATACATGAGTTATTGTCCCAGAAAGCCTGTGGGGAGGGGGCTTCCAGAAGACATCAATAATCCCCCTCCATCGCTGTTTCTCCATCCCTGCATCTCTGTCCCAGTGCTGGCAGCTTCTTCCTGTGTTCAGCAATCACGTGGCCCCGCTCATTAAGGTAATGAATATACATGTGTCTCCACTCCCATAGGTGTGCAGCACATATTCATTACCTTAATGAGTGGGGCCACATGATTGCTCAGCACAGGAAGTGCTGCTGGAAGCCAGCACCAACGAGATAATGCCAAGCATGCTGGTGAGCAGGATAACAGTTAACCACTTCATATTGATCAGAGGCTGCTGTGTAATCTTCTCCCCTGTTATCTATCAGCTACCCCACACTGATCAGAGGCTGCTGTGTGCTATTCTTCCATTTTATTAGCCACCTCATACCGATCAGAGACTGCTGTGTGCTATTCTCCCCTGTTATCAACCACTCCAAACTAATCAGAGGCTGCTGTGTGCTATTCTCCTCTGTTATCAACCACTCCATACTAATCAGAGGCTGCTGTGTGCTATTCTCCCCTATTATCAGCCACCTTATACCAATCAGAGGCTGCTATGTGCTATTCCCCCTGTTATCAGCCACCTCACACTGATCAGAGGCTGCTGTGTGCTATTCTCCCTCTTATCAGCCACCTCATACTAATCAGAGGCTGCTGTGTGCTATTCTCCCCAGTTAACAGCCACCTCATACTGATCAGACGCTGATGTGTGGTATTCTGATCACAGGCTGCTGTGTGCTATTGTCCCCTGTTATCAGCCACGGCTGGCCAAGACTCTTCCATGCGGATAAGGGACAGGAAGTCCCCAGGTAGCCGACCCCCAAAACTACTGTGACCTCCCATGTCTGGTCCCAGCAGACCCATCAGGCTCAAACACTCCCAGATATGAAGTTATTGCCATGAGGATAGAACAACAGCGCACTGTGATACAGATCGAGTGAGGGACTTCCCAGCCTACAAGGATGGGAGGGGGAGCTTTGCATTTCAGAATTGGGGATAAGGAGCCATGCATACAAGCACAGGACTGGGAGTCATGCATACAAGGATAGGGATGAGGGGACAATGCATATCCGGATTATACTCGAGTCAATAGGCTTACCCAGTTTTCCGTGGCAAAATTAGGTGCCTCAGCTTATACTCGGGTCAGCTTATACTTGAGTATATACGGTAACTGTTTTGTATATTATGGTACTGAAATTGAACCCCTACTACTCTCCCTAATCCAGTCTGTTCCTACTCTATACACAATGCAAACTAGCAGAGATCTGCAGCATGTACTTGCAATGATAACATCCAGGTGCCTGCCTTTCCCTCTCCATTGTGCTAATCTCTCCCTATGCTATCTCAACTTAACAGAAAACTAATCTTCACTCTCAGTGGCTCTTAAAAGAGCTTTTGGGAATCAGAAACTCTCCCTATATGCTGCTTTCACTCTCCCTATGCTCACACTAGGCGCTCACTACTCTCTTTCTGGATATAATGTGCACAAGATGGCTCCAACAGGGATTAAATTTCCCCTATGATGCTGAAAGGCCAACCAATCACAGTAATGCCACAACAAAGATGGCGTCGGCATTACTGTGATTGGCTAGCAAGCTCAGCATTTTCATTGGCTCCAAACAAAGCACCAAACATGCTGGGCAGGTCACTTGAATATACCGAGTACCTAATTACTCCCGAGTAACAAATAGCCCGAATAGCGTACTATTTGTGTGAATAACGAATAGTGCCAAATGTATTCGCTCATCATTAATACTGATAACGAAATAGTACCTTGAAATTTATCAATAAATATAGAATACCAGAAACCTGTTTGTAATGTATGTTTAAGTAAAGATCAAAATAAGCACTCCCTATTATTTTGGAAAGTTTTGCCGCCCATGTCACTGCATTCCATGTGTTTTTTGCCAATTCCAAACCCCTTAGTATGCAGTTGAAAACTATATAGATGTTTCCCATCACTCAGTCTGCAGAGTGATGGAATCAAATCATATATATCAAACCAGTATTATGCAATACTTTCTTTTTATATATTGTAGGGGTTCACTCTCTCGAGTAGTTGCTTGGAACACAAAGCTAAAGAGTTTTATATCATACACGGAAGAGTGTTTATATATACTGGTTGTACAGTACCAAAAGCAAATCCTTAAAATGGTTGTCCACTACTAGAACAAACGCTTCTTAAACTAAATGTTCAGCCTGATAAAATAATAAAGTCTATTTTCACCTCCAGTGCCTGCGGCGTTCCCGTGGTTTCGGCATTCGCTCTCCCCGGGATTGTAATGCGGTGTAATCACAAGTGATGCCCGGTGTACAATCAGGGTTGACATCACTGTCTGCTTTATACAAACTGAACATGAAGAGGAAGTCCGGGATCAGCTGCAGCCCTGCCTTCCTCTTCATGTTCTGTTCGTACAAAGGCGGAGACAGTGATGCCAGCGCTGACTGGGCACAGGTGTCACGTGACACAGCACTGCATCATGGCTCCAGAGAGTGCGAGTGCCGACACCACGGGAACTTTACAGTCATGGGAGAAAAATATAAGCCTTATTATTTTATCGGGGCCGAACATTTAGTTTATGAAGGTTTTGTCCTAGTATTTTACAACCTCTATAAACAAAAAATCCCTAGCCTTATCCAGGCCCTAAATAAATAATATTGACCCTGGCTACTAAAACATCATCCATATCAACTTTTGATAGTTACAGTTTGGTGCACATGGCTTGTGCAGTCTCGTCTTGCTCAACAGGACTGGGTTTTCCTTTTCATTTTCTTTTTCAAAAGAAATTATAGTGCATACAAAAGAAAATTTTCATGGTCAATGTGACCCAGTTGACGCGTTTCGACTGCACTAAGCAATCTTACTCAGTCTTAGTCATGAGTAAGACTGCTTAGTGCAGTCGAAATGCGTCGACTGTGTCATGTCGAACATGAAAATTTTCTTTTGTATGCATTATAATTTCTTTTGAAAAAGAAAAAGAAAAGGAAAAACCCTGTCCTGTTGAGCCAGACTCCAATTTTTTCTATTATTCTTGATGTAAGTTCAAGGTGAGACTGGTGTCTGAGCCCCAGATGGATGAGCAGAGAGCAACTGTGTGAGTTGGAATTAAGTTTTTATTAGATTCTAGCTTTTCTCTCTCCAGCTCCAACACAATCTTCTCTGATAATCTTCCCCCAGCTGTCTGACCAGTGAACACATGGCCTGGTCCTAGTCATAACTATCCAGGTGCACCTTAGCTGGACCTATGGTGCTAGGATTCATTGCATGCTACTCGGCTTTAATTTAATATCTATATTCTACATACAGTATCATCTGTTTGCATACATTTTATTTTATTGTACTTATTAATATAATTAAACTTCTGGTTACCATTTTTTTTAAAATTTTTGCCAGTATAGCAGAAGCCTCATCATCTTGTCACTGACAATCTTATTTGTGAATAAAAACTGACCTTTTCCCCTCTGATAAAACTATTTTTAATTAAATAGATAAGTCTGAAAGTTGAAGTTGAGCTTTGCCTATGAACAGTAATCTAAAATGGAAGTGGTGATATGCTCTTGAGGGATAATTGAAGAACTATACTTAATTATTAAACTATCTAGTGAAATACAGGTTCCACATGTTATAGATAATGCAATACTTTGTGAATTTAGGAAGATGATTTTTTTTTTCTATATTATACTTTATCAGCAAATTCCTAATGTAGGAGAGAATGGACTATTGGCAACAAAGAATGTATTTCACTTTCCAGAGTCCAATTTAAAATACCTACATTTTCTTACGCTCCATTTACACAAAATGTCTTTCCAGTTCAGATAAGGGTCTTCTTTTCCGCCCGTCATACATTACTTCTGTCTGACACATAATTGCATAAAATTGCACTGTTTGCTCAATTTTTGCAAATTGGGTTAATACGAAACTATGGAAATTATTTACTAAGGGAAAAAATGAAAAGAAAAAAGTAGTATCATATTCTGAAAATTGTTTTATTTTTTTTTTCATTTAGAAAGCTGAATGTCTGTAATGACTTTTACCCCGGCATATCACAGTTCTACACTTTCTCCTGAAAACTTTTGCCTTTTATCCATAAATGATATTTAAAGGAGAATTACAGCTGAATGTATTTTCCAAACAATGAAAAAAATGGCCATTAAGATTAGCCTTCTTACTTTTAGACCTAATTATTGAATTCTTAAAAAGATAGAGCACAAGTTAATTATTAAATATAATGGAATAATAATTTAAAAATGGAACATTGACAGAGGTGTATGATCTAAGTAATCAAATTTACAGATCTCCTGCTTAATAAGAAACATTTGTCAAAGGATTTAACTTTTTCATACCAGAACAAGTTGATTTCATGGATTTTAGAATTGACTAAGGCTACCATAAAATGTATTTACGTAAATCTTACGCACAAGAAAAGGTTACAGAAAAAAATCTACCTTCCGGCAGAAATCCCTAGAGGGTCCTTTGGGCTTAATTGTGCATATGACAAGCAGAGAGGAGACACAGCAGGACACTATCCTGGATTCTAGTGACTTTAATGTAGATATGGTTGAAGAAGTAACAATTACCCCATTTACAGATAGGATAAGAAGGCAACAGAAGGCAAGCGCGGCTGTTGGCCTCCATCTTGACTCTTTTGAGGAAGTAGTGGAGGATTCAAAAGAAGTGCAGGGCTATAATGAACAATAATACACACCCACTATTCGAGCTGTTCTTGAAGCAGAAGAGCACATTCAGCAGCCGTCTAATCCTTCCAAGGTGCAAGAAGGAGAAATTCAGGAAATCGTTTGTGCCTACCGCTATGGGGATGTATAACAATTCACTAAGGGTGAAAGATGACTACGACCTAGGATTGGCGCACTAATGTAAATGATTAGATATTTGTGTACCTTTGTTTGTTACGTATTGTGGTTGGTCATGTGCAAATCTGTGTCTAGTAATTACTCTATGTAATGCTGTTTGTAATGGTTTGTTTGTAATGCTGTTATAACGCTGCTGTGATACCATAATTTCCCTCGGATCAATAAAGTGTATCGTATCATATCGTATAATATCTACTTACGGTATATGACCCACGTAAGTCCGGGCATTGTTATTGATATGTTTTAGGACCGTTCAATCAAAGATGTCAAGGCTCTTTTATAAAATATTCCATCCATAATTTGAATGTAGGAGAATTAAAAAAGTTAAATTAAATAAAAAATGAGAAAAATACAATTATTTGTAAGGCTGATAAAGGTAGAAGCATTGTATTAATAACTACAGTAGAGAGATGTACACAGGTGAGGCATTAAAACAATCATCAAATTCTACCACTGTTCTTACTAATGATCCAACGAATAAGTTTAAAAATCTGCTATGAATATTTAAAAAAAACAGATATACAATGGTAATATTATATAAAAAAAATATAAGACCCCTCTTTATTAGTTTCCATGAACAATTTCGGTCCATTAGCAAAGGAAAAGGGTCCCCTTAATTAATCAAACATATTCAGGAATGCAATGGATGAGACGCAAAAATATTGCGATTTGTGTATCTGGAAAGGGATAAATACCCACCACAAGGAGGAGATCATAATAAAATGCTATTAAGGAGAGAAGCAAAATGGATCATGAAAACATCAGAGCAGGGCCCTTTAGGTCAGAATGATAAGTTTGACCTATCCATGTTTTTTATAGGATAAAGGTTGTCTGCATTGATTCTAAATGTTATAAAAATATTTTTTTTATGATGGTATTAATGATGTTTGTTAATTGCATGGTGAAGTGTGGCGTTGCTAGACAGCCTATTAAGGGGAAGTGCTCCCACGTCAACAATCAACTGGACCCGTAGAAGCATCAGACGAGAGTGAAACGGCTGTCCTCCAAGCTTTCTCTGATTCCCCCCAGCATACCACATAGACTTTCCAGGTATATTTGAATAAAGGACACTCTACTTTTAAGGAATGGTCAGTGCTGCCCTTTCATCTTCTTTTCTTAAAAGTAACAAAGCATTTGCCTACTTTCCCTCCATAGGGTTTCACCCTATTATTGGCTCTGTATCCCATATCTATATTTACACAAGATATTAGTATGATGCTACTGTTTAACTGCTCAGTTCTTCCTCCCTAATGTATAACCATCAAGTTCTATGTCTCAACTCTGATGGTAGCTGTCAAGCTCTATGTTGTTATTCTGCTTTGTAAAATAATTATTATCATTAATCTTCCAAGTTAACTCTTATGTGAAGATTGTGCCAGCATTGAGAGACTGTAACCACTATGCATTTATCATCCACATATTAAGTAATTATTAGGGATGAGTGAACGTGCTCAGTGATACTTGGGTATCACTTGAGTATGTGGGTACTCAATATGCTTGGCACTTGACGAGCATTTGCTGGTTCTCGGACTTGAAGCTCGAATCCCCATCTCACATGTTTGGCACCTGTTACACAGCCAGTAAGCATGTGGGGATTGCCTGCCAGTCACTGTAATGCTATAAGCATCTTATTAGTGGCATTACTATGATTGGCTGGCCGAATTACCTCATCAGAGCACAGCACATGTGCTACCAACGATAAGGATTGCTGGCACTACTTCTGTCAGGGTTTCCTCCATCTCCTACACCAGTTTCTGCACCCCCTCCTGCTCCTCCATCTCCGATGTGCTCTCTAAGAGCACGTTATCCACATCAGCCGGAATATGGAATCTCTGCAGCACTGCCGCAACAAAGCAGAAACATTTTTTTTCCTACAAACTCCAATTTTGGTTGATTTTGAAAGTTTTTTTGTCAGCCCTTAAAGTGGAGTAAAAGTTACACCATTGCTCTCAGCAGCGATCTCGGAGTCAGAGATGTTTCCAGGGGTCTTTCCTATGCTGTTATTCTTCCATTTCAACATTTTCACTGAACCCAAGACCTCCTTGTAGGGTCCGCCAGAAAAATGCTCGGGCTTCATTATTAACTTCCATTATTCCCATTACTCGAATCGAGCACCCAATCATTAGGTCAAGTAATGAGCATCCATCCATTTTAGTGCTCGCTTATCCCTACTAATTATCTGTTCAAGTTTACTCTTACTAAGTCTTTCTTAGTCACCGGGCACACATATAAAACTGACCCTCTTACAGGTTTAAATCTTTCAGCTGTGATGGCAGCCCCTAGTTTTTGGATGTAGCATAAATGGAGAGCTTTTAAGCTATGAGCTATGCTGACTTCTGTAGCAGTGTGATAAGCAAAGATATTATTGAGATTAAACAGAATAAGAAATACAATTTTAGAACCTCAACTCTGCACATGTCAAAAAGTGAAAATAGAATTTGAAAATTCTAGCAAATTTTGCTAGTATGAGCCATAAGAAACCTGTGAGAGGTGAAGTTCCTTTCAAGTGTCTGAAAGGCTCCCAATCATATAAGAATGGAGCATATTAACTCTTAAGTTCAACTGTCCCCTTCTTATATTACCACCACACAACAGGGTTTATTGCTTCTTTAACTATGCCTTTTAATTTCCCGATGTCCCTGCTAATTATAGCATATCTATCCCTAGCTTGGGGGACACTTCAATATGAGGCTTCCTGCTTAGGGCCCCATCACACATAGCGACACACCAGTGATCCAGACAATGATATGCACTTGTCAGGATCGCTGGTGTGTCGCTACATGATCGCTGGTGAGCTGCCAAACAGGCAGCTCAGGCAGCAATCAGGACAGCGACACTGCGGGTAATGTCGCTTAGTTACCCACAGAGTACGTTGGATACCAGCCCGCTGGTGCAGTGAGCTGGTAACCAAGGTACGCGAGCCTGGAAACCCGATGTGCACCTTGGTTACCAACTCCCCTGCAGCAGCGCGCTGGTATCCAATGTACACATTGGGTTTCCAGGCTTCACCCGGAGCCTGGAAACCCGATGTGTACCTTGGTTACCAGCTGATCACTGGTCTCTTGCCTGCCACACGCAGCGATGCGTGCTGGCCAGCAGGAGACCAACAATCAAAAAAATGTCAAGGACATTCAGCGACGATCATTGATACCTGGCAGGGGGGCTGATCGTCGCTGAATATCACACACAGCGATATCGCTGGGGAATCGCTGTTGCATCACAAAACTAGTGACTCAGCAGCGATCTCGCTAGCGAGATCGCTGTGTGTGACGGGGGCTTTACCTGCTGTTTGTCTCTTTCTGCATTCTGGAGACGAATTGTCACACCTTCCCTCCCTTAAGATATGACAAGAGCATTCTTAAGGTGATACCTTTATTGGCTAACCAGAAAATTATATGTTCGCTAGCTTTCAGAGCTCAAGGCTCCTTCTTCAGGCAAGATTACATTTGGAATTTCGCCTGAAGAAGGAGCCTTGAGCTCTGAAAGCTAGCGAACATATAATTTTCTGGTTAGCCAATAAAGGTATCACCTTAAGAATGCTCTTGTCATAATTGGATGGAAAAGTATTCACATCGATTTTTCTGGCTAACACGGTACCACAATATAATTTATTATTGTACTCCCTTAAGATAATATCGTGCAGTAGTTATTTTACTTGACACTTGATTAGAAGATGTCAGTTTTTTTAACCACTTTTCTTTTGCAGTTTGACCCACCAGGACTCAAGCTCTTATCATACTTACTCTTTGCTGGACAGTTTATACATCCTTTAGTGCTTTAAAGATAATTGTTAATGTTACTGAATTTCCTAAAAAAAATAATGCTGTGGGGGGTTAACTGCTATCTAACAAATAAGAATTTTATTAACAGTGTGTTTATTATATGGAAAGTGAATGCAGGTGAATGTTTTCCCAGTTAGAGTTTGTTTTGTCTACCAGACATCTTAAATTAGGAGTATAGAAATAATAGTGAAAGTCTCCCATCGTTTATAGGTATTTTTAATTTTAATGGCCTACAGCTTGATCTCGAGCCATGGTGACTTGATGGAAGAACGATCTATAGGAATATCAATCTTGTGCAAGCCTAAATAGGTGCATCAGGATCTTAACTGCTGTTGATTATATCAAGCCTTTGGGTTGCTGGTCTTATTCTTCGCATTCTTCCTACCATTCTTCTGACCATGATGTCCTTCTCCGGTGATTGCTCTCTTCATGTGATGTGTCCATGGTAGGCTAGTCGTAGCTTGGTGATCTTTACTTTGAGTGACATGTCTGACTTGATTTTATCCAAAATTCTTCGTACCATCCATGGTATTGATAACATCCTTTTCCAGCACCACATTTAGAAGGCGCTGATTCTTGTTCATCTGTCTTGTTTATCTATCGTTCAGGTTTCATATCCATATGTTGCTACAGAAAAAAACAGACTATGTACAATGTCTTTGTCGGCAGTGAAATTTTCCTTGTTTAGAAGACCTTGTCCAGTGACTTCATTGTTGATTTGCCTATAGCTAAATAATGGGTATGGATGTGAATTCCATAAGTATGTATTTGCGTCCCTCCAGAGACTGCATTCATAAGTTCTTCATTATCAGTGCGGTTTCCAAGCTTAGACGTGTAGAAGGACCTTTGGTGACAAGTAATGTTCACCTTTCTACATATAAAAAACATAATTGTCGGAAAACTGATTTTGTTTCAAGAAATATATACTATTCTAAGTAATCGGTAAAACATTGCTTTTGAAATTACACTATATTGTATATATGACTATGGATTTCTATCTCTTACATGTCCTTTATTACATCTGAACTCCGCTCAGCAGAATGGTGGTTGAGATTGACCTTTCTTGAATCATTGCAGACGCTTTCTCTTTGTCACTCGACATAATAGAATGGATCAGATACTTCCTGTAGACATCATAATAGAGTTCAACTGTCAAAGTGGTACGCTAATGAAAAATGTAAAACCCATCTATTTTCTGCAACGGTCCTCACTAAAACACCCATCTGTCTGACAAAGAGATTATGATATGGCAGCCTGATCTCCGTGATATTTCATGTCCTTTCAGAGTAATGGTCGCTGTATGTGGAAGATCAGCCCTCCTCATGTGCATGTGAAATGAAAAACAAAAGACAAGTGTCAAATATAAATCTCAATGCTCTGTGGACAAGCTGAGATATTTAAAAAGGCATTTGACTGAAAAAAGGGGTAAAAATTACACATATTTTTTTAAAAACTCATCTTGATAAATTTAACCCCTTAACGATCGCCAATATGCCTTTTAACGGCGGTAGTTAAAAGTACTTAAACCACTTTTAAACAACTTTGAACCCTCAAGTGCTTTACAGCACTGTAGAAAAAGCCTATAGCGCCCCCCAGAGTTGGATTTCCTCTGGAGTTTCGGCTGCCAAGGGTAGCCGAAACCCCAGAGAACATGATTCGGGTCGGTTTTTACCTACTCCGGGGCCGCGATTGCAGTTATTAACCTTATAACGGCGACCGCAAAAAAAATCCGATGTGCCATTTAATTTCTCTCTCCTCTGATGTGAGTGCACATCAGAGGAGAGAGAAATAGGGTCCCCGAACTCCCCGATCAAAATAAAAAAGTAAATAAACCCCCTTTTATCACCCCTTTAGTTAGGGAAAAATAATAAAATAAAGAAAATATATTTTTTTCCATTTTCCCATTAGGGTTACGCTAAAGTTATTTGGGCTAAAGTTTTAAGGTTAGGGTTAGAGTTAGGCTAAAGTGAGTTGGGCTAAAGTTTTAGGGTTAGGTTTAGGCTAAAGTGAGTTGGCTAAAGTTTTAGGGTTAGGTTTAGGGTTAGGCTAAAGTGAGATGGGCTAATGTTTTAGGGTTAGGGTTTGGGTTAGGGTTGGGATTATGATTGGGATTAGGGTTAGGGGTGTGTTGGGATTAGATTGTGGGAAGGTTAAGGTAGGGTTGGAAGGTTAGGGGGGGGTTGGTGGATTAGGTGGTGTTTAGGGGTTGTGTTGGTGGTTAGGGTTGGGATTAGGGTTAGCGGTGTTTAGGGTTGAGTAGATTAGGGGGTTTCCACTGTTTAGTTCCATCAGGGGGCCTCCAAATGCAACATGATGCCACCATTGATTCCCTCAATTCTGAGCTCTGCAGTGTGCCCTAAACAGTGGTTCACCCACACAAATGGGGCACCAGCATACTCAGTACAAATTGCACAATAACTTTGGGCATCTAATCTCTCCTGTTACTCTTGGGAAAATAAAAAATGAGGGCTAAAAAAAATCATTTTTGTGAAAAAAAATTATTTTTTATTTTCACGGCTCTGCATTATAAACTTCTATGAAGCACTTGGAGGTTCAAAGTGCTCACCACACATCTAGATAAGCTCCTTATGGGGTCTAGTTTCCAAAATGGGGTCACTTGTGGTGAGTTTCTACTGTTTAGGAACATCAGGGGCTCTGCAAATGCAACATGATGTTACAATAACTTTTGTGTCTAATTTCTCCCGATATCCTTGGGAAAATAAAAATTTTGGGGCGAAAAGATCATTTTTATGGAAAAAATATGATTTTTTATTTTCACTGCTCTATGATATAAACGTCTGTGAAGCACTTGGGGTTCAAAGTGCTCACCACACATCTAGATAAGTTCCTTATGGGGTCTAGTTTCCAAAATGGTGTCACTTGTGAGGGGTTTCCACTATTTAGGCACATCAGGGGCTCTCCAAATGCGACATGGCGTCCGATGTCAATTCCAGCCAATTCTGCATTGAAAAAGTCAAACAGCGCTCCTTTCCTTCCAAGCTCTGCCGTGCACCCAAACAATGGTTTACCCCAACATCTGGGGTATCGGCACATTTAGGACAAATTTCACAACAAATTTTATGATTCCTTTTCTCTTTTTACACTTGTGAAAATAAAAAAAATGGTTCTGAATTAAAATGTTTGTAAAAAAAATTTAAATGTTAATTTTTTCCTTCCACATTTCTTCAGTTTCTGTGAAGCACGTAAAGGGTTAATAAACTTCTTGAATGTGGTTTTGAGCACCTTGAGGGGTGCAGTTTTTAGAATGGTGTCACTTTTGGGTATTTTCTGTCATTTACACCCCTCAAAGTGACTTTAAATGTGATATGGTCCCTAAAAAAAAATGGTTTTGTAAATTTGAAAAATGAGAAATCGCTGGTCAATTTTAAGCCCTATAACTTCCTAACAAAAAAAATTTTGTTTCCAATATTGTGCTGATGTAAGGTAGACATGTGCGAAATGTTATTTAGTAACTATTTTATGTGACATTTCTCTGTTTTAAGGGCATAAAAATTAAAAGTTTGAAAATTGCAAAATTTTCAAAATTTTCGCCATACTTCCATTTTTTTTATAAATAAAAGCAAGTAATTTCGAAGAAATTTTACCACTAACATGATGTACAATATGTCACGAAAAACAATTCTGAGAATCAGAGGGATCCGTTAAAGCATTCCAGAGTTATAACCTCGTAAATTGACAGTGGTCAGAATTGTAAAAATTGGCCTGGTCATTAAGCTGCAAATTGCCTCTGTCACTAAGGGGTTAAAGGAATAGTTTCATATTTCTGGTAGAAAATTAAAATTTGCAAAATTCCTGTTAAGTGGTGTTCCCAACTCCCTGCTATAATAAAGGTTTGGTGACTGTAGCACCACTAAATAATGAAACCAAAAGCATTGCACCAGGAGGTATAACCAGAAATGAATGGTAACTATGTAGAATTAATACCATATTGTGTGGGTCGATATTATAGTTTTCCAGACAATGTTCACTCTCCACTGACTTTAATACAGACTCTTCTCCAACCTTCCTGTTCCATCTGCCTTATAACTAGCTTTGACATCTAAACTACTGCCTTACCTCTTCCAGAACTGACCTATCCTTTCTACTGTTCTGAATATACTCCGCCTATATTCACTGAAAGGGAGAAGATACAGATTAGATATTAGAAAGACTTTTTGTCAGTGAGGGTGATCAATGAGTGGAACAGGTGGCCACGAGAGGTGGTGAGTTCTCCTTCAATGGAAGTTTTCAAACAGAGGCTGGACAGACATCTGTCTGAGATGGTTTAGTGAATCCTGCAGTGAGCAGGGGGCTGGACACGATGACCCTTGAGATCCCTTCCAACTCTAACATTCTATGATTCTATCTTGACCTTTGCTTATTTGACTACATTTTTTGTCTATTGCAGTAAGTCCTTTAGATACCAGCTGGGTGTAGGATGTTCTCCTGTGCCATACACCTTGATATTAAACTGGGTTTTCCTCTGAGCTAGTACCAAGACCTCAGCATCTCTACTGTTGTGAGTCTACTTTGCCTACCCTGTAATGTTTCGGTAACTGAGGAGAAATAGCAAAAAAAAGTAAAAGCGGTAATACACCAGAGAGGCTGGAACCTATTGGATTGCAGTAACCTGAACTAACCACACAACTAGAAGTAGCCGTGGAGCGTTCCTACGGTAATCCTAGTCTCCTCGTCACAGCCTGAGAGATAACTACACTTTAAAAGGCAGAAAGATGAAAGCTATCTGCCTCGGAGCAGATCCCCAAAGAAAATAGGAAGCCCCCAAACATGTAATGGTGGTTAGACAAGAAGAAAGCACGGACACAGACAGAAAATAGAATGAGCAAACTCTGGGGCCCAATCTGTCTAGACAGAAAAGTACAGGAAAGAATTCTGACTGCAATCCAAAAAAAACCCTAACCAAAATACCAACACTTCTGATTGCCAAAAAACCTGAGATCACACGATCTCATCCACCTAAATCAGATCTCTGGTGTAACAAAATGCTATTCAGCAAATAAAAAGTAACAAAGGAGCAAAGCTAAAGTGCAGACACAAACGGAGCACAATGGCAGCGCCAGACCCCCAAAAGGGGACAGTCTGCAGTCCACTGCAAGCAGCAAACAAGCAGAGAAAATCAAACAGAGGAAAAAAAAACAGCAAACACTTATCTGAAGGAGAGCAGGAAACTAGCAGTGCTTCAAGCAAGACCAGCAAGAACAATTGATAACCGGCAAGGCTGCTGGATCTCAGGCCACTTATATCCTACCATTCAGCGCCAGCTGAAGGCCATTCGGTAATCAGTACATTACCCTCAGCAACCACCGGTGGGAGTCCCAGCTCAGAAGCCGCCTCCAGCATATTCACAACACTACTCTAAATATCACCAATTTTGCTGTGCTGATGGCCGTCTGCCTTAGTACCAAGTATGTTTGCCTATCTACCTAGGCTCTATGCCCAATACAAGAAAGTTCTTTAGAAACCAGATAAATGTGGGTTATTCTTATGACCCTTATTCCTTGGCGTTTACTGATTGGTTTATCAGTCTAAACTACTTCTTGGCATCCTATAGCCTTAAATCTCTGAGCCCTGACCTCAGCCACTCTAAAGTTGTGAGTGTATGCTGAATGTTCTGACCTCTGCACATGTGACTGTGCTCTTTACCTACAGCGAAATAGAAGAAACAGCGCTCCATCCAGGTGAATAGTATATCAATGCAGTTTATTCCACCATATCACAGCAACGTTTCGACCCATGATAGGTCTTTTTCAAGCATAATACAAACATACAAAGGCTGGCCTTAAATAGTCATGGTGCACGAAGGACACCAATCAGATTCAAGTAACCGCCTACTCACATTTTATACAATAAACGGTATAAATACAGAGACTATTTACATATCAACATACTTGAAATATATACATCGGCACTCGCAGGTGCCCAAAAATGGCTCTGATGACAGGCATCATATAGAATAATCACAGATCGGGCGCATTGAAATTCTACAGTGTTATTGTATTTCCGTATCCATGGTATCTATTCTCCAATCAGGGCATTCTTCCATTATCATACCCAGTGACGCAATCTCCAATGCTCCAATCCCTGGGATTCAATGAAAACGTGCCAAATAGCCCTATAACCAATCCCCAAATCATTCTATCCTATAATATATCCATAAACCAATTACCTCACCGCTATCTTTCTAAGGAGTCCACCTCATCAGTGTCCTAAGACCGAGCATACCGCCCAGCGACACGCCCACTCACCAAGACGCAACACAGACGTGCAGGAGCGCTACGTCATCGGGGAGAGCCGCGTCACATGATTGCTCACGTGATCGCAGCCCAAACCGGCGGCAGTCGCACAAACCAACACGTCAGTGTCCGTCATGTGGTGCGCGCTCGCAGGGCTGTTGCCCAGGCAATGACAGTACGCTACGTAAATTCTAGATAACAATTAATCAAACTAATATAAAAATAATAATTTAATACAGCCAGGATCGGGGGGCAGAAGGAGGGAAAAATAACAGTACAGATTACAATCGACAATAACACATGAAAGATCCATGCAGAAGTTCACTCCTTGTGTCCACCGATCGTGCCACACAAAAAAAGGGACCTATATATCTAAAAAAAGAAGAAATAATAAAAAGAAGAAAAAGGAAAAAAAAAGAGAAAAAAATTAAAAAATATATATATATATACCATAAAGAAAACTCAGTGATGATGCATAAGATAAGTGTGACATTGACATTATACATTATAAGAGGATAAATTGAAATCCAAATTTAAACCCTTAGGGTACAAAGAATCTAACGTGTAGATCCATCTCAACTCTTTATTTTTTAACAACTTAAGTCTGTCACCATCTCTCCTAAGAGTCGGCACAATTCAATGACCCTGAATCTTAATTGATTCACTGAATGTTTGCTCTCCAAAAAATGTTTCGGTATTGGTAATTCAGTAAGTCCCGTCCTAATAGTCCTTCACTTCCATGGTTGTCTCCCCCACATAAATCAAACCACAGGGGCAGACAATCATGTACACCACATAGTTAGACATGCATGTATATCTCTCTTTCAACACAAATTTCTTCCCTGTACAATTTGGATTTCAATGTATCCTCTTATAATGTATAATGTCGATGTCACACTTATCTTATGCATCATCGTTGAGTTTTCTTTATGGTATATATATATATATTGATTAATTGTTATCTAGAATTTAAATTTCTTTATAAATTTTCTTCCCCCCCCTTTTTTTTCCTATGTCCTGAGTGCGCTTTAATGCGGCTGCGTAGCGTACTGTCATTGCCTGGGCAACAGCCCTGCGAGCGCGCACCACATGACGGACACTGACGTGTTGGTTTGTGCGACTGCCGCCGGTTTGGGCTGCGATCACGTGAGCAATCATGTGACGCGGCTCTCCCCGATGACGTAGCGCTCCTGCACGTCTGTGTTGCGTCTTGGTGAGTGGGCGTGTCGCTGGGCGGTATGCTCGGTCTTAAGACACTAATGAGGTGGACTCCTTAGAAAGATAGCGGTGAGGTAATTGGTTTATGGATATATTATAGGATAGAAGTGATTTGGGGATTGGTTATAGGGCTATTTGGCACGTTTTCATTGAATCCCAGGGATTGGAGCATTGGAGATTGCGTCACTGGGTATGATAATGGAAGAATGCCCTGATTGGAGAATGGATACCATGGATACGGAAATACAATAACACTGTAGAATTTCAATGCGCCCGATCTGTGATTATTCTATATGATGCCTGTCATCAGAGCCATTTTTGGGCACCTGCGAGTGCCGATGTATATATTTCAAGTATGTTGATATGTAAATAGTCTCTGTATTTATACCGTTTATTGTATAAAATGTGAGTAGGCGGTTACTTGAATCTGATTGGTGTCCTTCGTGCACCATGACTATTTAAGGCCAGCCTTTGTTTGTTTGTATTATGTTTGAAAAAGACCTATCATGGGTCGAAACGTTGCTGTGATATGGTGGAATAAACTGCATTGATATACTATTCACCTGGATGGAGCGCTGTTTCTTCTATTTCGCTGTGGTCTGATATATCCAATAAGGGTTCCTTGGTTTGGAACGAGCGCCCCAATACAGTGAGTGCTGTCAGAATGCTATGTTTCTGTGCTCTTTACCTATGGAAATAAGGTCCTTTACATACCAGCTAGATACAAGGTGATTTCCTAATATGTTATTAGCACTGAACCTTTATTCTCTGAGCGAGTTTATCTGTTTGAACTCCTGCCTGAACTGCACCAGTCCGATCTCAGTTTCTCTAGTGCTGTGAATGTACTCCGTCTGCCTTGAAGTTTTCTCTCCTTGCTATGCTGTTTGCCTACTGCCTTGGTACCAAACATCATTGTCTTCAGTTGTTTCATATGTCAACTGCTGCTAACAGAGACTACTTTGGGGATAGCAGTCTGGGAATTCCCATTGAGACAAGTGCAGAGGATGGGGTTATCAGTCCGAGTGCGATCCAACAAAAAGTCCGATCTCACTCAGACCAATGTTAGCCTACGGGGCCGTGCACATGTCCATTTTTTTCTCTGGACACAAAATCACTGCATTCTCAAGTTTAATCCTATATTCGGATTGCACCATGCCATGGAAGTCAATGAGTCTGTGGAAAACCTCAGACTGCACTCGGATGAAATCTTAGTGCAGTCCGATTTCCACACCCTCACAGAATGGAGAAGATGGAGACATTTTTTCTCCATCTTTTCCTCATCCGAGAGAATTGGATCATACTATGCTCACTCTGATCTCTTTCTGATCAGAGCTTGATCATAGGTTCATTTGTATAATCAACCATATTTTCCCAGTTTAGGGAAAGTCCAGTTTATTAGGTTAAATAATACACAATCTTATAGATTCCCCCTAGAACAGACCAACATCCAAATGCTTTCCAAGCAAGTTACATGGCATTGGAATTAAATAGTTGCTTTCTACAACTTTTGACCAAGTACTTATATGAGGTATTGCAACTCCGTTCTATTTACATCTTAATGAGTACCTAATCTTACTTTTTATCTGTACTGTTGAGCTCATATTTAACTTAATTCCTTTATAGCATTGATTGTTATTCTTATGGCACAGGAGAAAATGTAGGTAAAATAAGAAACAATGAATATAAACCCAAATGAAAAACAAGAATGACTCTAAAGATACCACATCTCCTTTTAAACACACAATCATCTGATGCACCATCTGTTTCCCTCATGTTGAACTCTCCTTCCATGTAATGTCTGTGGCAGTTACAGGTTTCTTCCATATTGCACATTGTGGCTGATCAATCTCCTGAGCAACAGTTTACCGCTATGGAAATTCCATCCTGGTAAAAATCATGTAGTTTGAATTAAAGACTCTCATTAACATATGCGAGAACAGTAACGAGGGCATTAGCAAAAAGCTAGAAATTTCATTTACTGCAGGAATTTCTGTCTTTCTAAAAGGAAATGATAGAGCTGCACCTCTCGATGAACCGCAAATGTAGCAATCAATGCATATGTCCTCTTATACAGTAGCAACATTAGCCATAAGAGCAATAAGTCAGACATGGCGTAAAAAAACATATAGAGTGCTTTCAGTGGGAGAAGCAAAATAAGAATCTTGTGGGTATGATACCTTTTAATGGCTAACAAAATATAGTTTAAGATATTAGAGGGCGAGCTTTCGAGACTGCTTACGTCTCTTCATCAGGCTGGTATAACAAAATATTTGAAGAAACCAAATTATATACAGTGAAAAGCACAGGCATGGTGTGATACATGGACATTTAAATAAACAAACACTGAAATAAACAAACACTGAGCTTAAAGAGAGAATCCTTAATTAGGTAAGATTAGATACTGTAAGTGGTGTGAAAGTTTTATGGACCCCATATGCATGTGAGATCAAAGGACTGATGGTGTCTCCATTGTTTTTGGAGGAAGTTGCTCAGATTTGGTAATGGGACATGAAACCTCCTGACAAATTGAGTCCTGTGTGAATAGAATCAAAGATGTTAATGAATTTGCTTTCCCAAACTCTGCGATGGTTTTGCGATTGGAAATTGCCTCTTAGAATGAAAATTTTCATATTGGCTATGTTGTGTCCTGGACCACAGAAATGTTTAGCCACTGGTAGATGGTTTTTTTTGTCTGTAATCGTATGACGATGAGACCTCATCCTTGCTCTCAGTCTCTGTCCTGTTTCTCCAACATAGAGGCCACCCACAGGTCATATATTGCATAGAATTAAATATACCACATTAGAGGAGGAACATGTGAATGTCCCAGGGATCTTATAGTTTTGCTGTGTGTTGGGGATTTGGATCTTGTCGCTGGTTTCTATATGACTGCAAGTTTTGCATCTTCTCCCATTGCAAGGATAGGTCCCTCTTGGTGAATCTGAGGGCATTGAACTTCGGATCATGATGTTTCTTAAATTTGGAGGTTGCCTGTAACACAGCAAGGGGGGGTCTTTGAATAATATTTTTAACTGGTCGTCCTTGTGTAGTATATGGTGAAGTTTTTTAGCCGTTTTTCTCAGAATTTCAAGCTGTGGGTTGTAGGTCACTACCAGAGGTACACGGTGATTTTCCTCTCTTTTCCTGTATTGAAGTAATTGACTTCTAGGGATCCTTGTGGCCCTAGTGATCTTGTCCTCAATGGAGGTGGGATGTAACCTTGAATTAAAAATGACATTTTAAGTTGGGTTAGGTGTTTATCCCTGTCCTTAGGACTGGAACAGATACTGTTGTATCTGAGGGCCTGGCTGTAGACAATGGACTTTTTAATGTGTTTAGGATGGAAGCTGTCCCATCTGAGGTATGTGGGACGGTCAATTGGTTTCCGATACACTGATGTTTGGAACAAACCATTTTGGATTTTTATGGTGGTGTCTAAGAAGTTGATTTTTGTTTTTGAGTGGTCCAATGTCAAGTTTATGGTAGGATGAAATGTGTTGAATTTGTCATGGAAATCTAGAAGTTCTTGTTCAGACTCAGTCCAGACTATTAAGATGTCATCAATGTAACGGAAATAGGCAAATGGTTTGATGGAGCAGGATGTTAAGAAGTCATTTTCCAGTTTAGCCATGAAGAGGTTGGCATACTGGGGTGCCATTTTACTTCCCAAAGCGGTGCCGGTGCGTTGTAGATATAGCTCTTCACCGAAAGAGAAAAAGTTGTGTGTGAGGATGAATCTGGTGAGTGTTATTACAGACTCGGACGGGATCCCATTGGCCTCAAGAAACATTCGGCAGGCAGTTAGTCCATCTTCGTGTGGGATGTTAGAATATAAGGATTCGACATCCATCGTGGCTAAGATGGTGCTGTCAGGGAGGGAACCTATCGTGGATAGCTTATTTAGCAGGTCTGTAGTGTCCTGTATATAGCTGGCTGTCTTCCTTACCAGCGGCTTAAGGATGTTTTCTACCCACCCTGAGATTTCTTCAGTGAGTGTTCCCACCCCTGAAATGATTGGCCTCCCTGGGTTGCCTGGCTTATGAATCTTGGGAAGCATATAGAAAGTTCCCATCCTTGGATTCTCAGGTATTAAGTCCAGAAGGTTTATGGAGTCTGTACACAGACATTCGATGACTTTTTTCAACTCCCTCAAATATTTTGGAGTTGGGTCATCATCCAGTTTGGTATAGTACTGTATATCCATCAGTTGTCTGTGTGCCTCTTTGATGTAGTCGGTTGTATTGAGGAGAACTATGGCACCACCTTTATCCGCAGGCTTAATAGTGATCTCCCTGTTGTTCTTAAGGTCGTAAATGGCCTTTCTTTCCTGCAAACTGATATTAAATGTTTTCTTTGCTTTTTTATCCAATATCGTGGACTGCACCGAATGTCTAAATGAGTCAATATATTGGTCCAAAATGATGTTGCGGCCAGAAGGAGGTGTCCAGTCACAGTTTTTCTTATTCTTTATTCTGACTTGAGTTTGGCTGCTCAGAAGCCCCAAGTCCTCTTTGACAGAGAAGAACTCCTTCAGTCTAAGTCTCCTGAAATATTGTTCCATGTCACTACAAAGTTCTGTTTTGTCTAGAGATTTTGTAGGACAGAATGTGAGACCTCTGGAAAGTACATTGAGTTCTAGGTTAGTCGGTTTGTAGGAAGATAAATTAATAACACAGCTGACTTTACCTGTGTCCTTTTGGCAGTTTTGCCACTTGCTGTCGTGTTCAGGAGGAGCTTGACTGTTGCTGGAATATAGTCCTGCTTTCAGTCGAAGTCTGTGGAGTTTCTTTTTCTTGTTGTATATTAGGTACGACTGCAGAGTAGTATAGTAAAGCTGCATTTTCTGCTTTGTGTCACCAGAAATTGTACTCCTTAAAGATATTATTTCTATTTCCGTTACATTGATGACATCTTAATAGTCTGGACTGAGTCTGAACAAGAACTTCTAGATTTCCATGACAAATTCAACAAATTTCATCCTACCATAAACTTGACATTGGACCACTCAAAAACAAAAATCAACTTCTTAGACACCACCATAAAAATCCAAAATGGTTTGTTCCAAACATCAGTGTATCGGAAACCAATTGACCGTCCCACATACCTCAGATGGGACAGCTTCCATCCTAAACACATTAAAAAGTCCATTGTCTACAGTCAGGCCCTCAGATACAACCGTATCTGTTCCAGTCCTAAGGACAGGGATAAACACCTAACCCAACTTAAAATGTCATTTTTAATTCAAGGTTACCATCCCACCTCCATTGAGGACCAGATCACTAGGGCCACAAGGATCCCTAGAAGTCAATTACTTCAATACAGGAAAAGAGAGGAAAATCACCGTGTACCTCTGGTAGTGACCTACAACCCACAGCTTGAAATACTGAGAAAAACGGCTAAAAAACTTCACCATATACTACACAAGGACGACCAGTTAAAAATATTATTCAAAGACCCCCCCTTGCTGTGTTACAGGCAACCTCCAAATTTAAGAAACATCATGATCCGAAGTTCAATGCCCTCAGATTCACCAAGAGGGACCTATCCTTGCAATGGGAGAAGATGCAAAACTTGCAGTCATATAGAAACCAGCGACAAGATCCAAATCCCCAACATACAGCAAAACTATAAGATCCCTGGGACATTCACATGTTCCTCCTCTAATGTGGTATATTTAATTCTATGCAATATATGTCCTGTGGGTGGCCTCTATGTTGGAGAAACAGGACAGAGACTGAGAGCAAGGATGAGGTCTCATCGTCATACGATTACAGACAAAAAAAACATCTACCAGTGGCTAAACATTTCTGTGGTCCAGGACACAACATAGACAATATGAAAATTTTCATTCTAAGAGGCAATTTCCAATCGCAAAACCATCGCAGAGTTTGGGAAAGCAAATTCATTAACATCTTTGATTCTATTCACACAGGACTCAATTTGTCAGGAGGTTTCATGTCCCATTACCAAATCTGAGCAACTTCCTCCAAAAACAATGGAGACACCATCAGTCCTTTGATCTCACATGCATATGGGGTCCATGAAACTTTCACACCACTTATCTAATCTTACTTAATTAAGGATTCTCTCTTTAAGCTCAGTGTTTGTTTATTTCAGTGTTTGTTTATTTAAATGTCCATGTATCACACCATGCCTGTGCTTTTCACTGTATATAATTTGGTTTCTTCAAATATTTTGTTATACCAGCCTGATGAAGAGACGTAAGCAGTCTCGAAAGCTCGCCCTCTAATATCTTAAACTATATTTTGTTAGCCATTAAAAGGTATCATACCCACAAGATTCCTATTTTGCTTCTCCCACTGAAAGCACTCTATATGTTTTTTTCTACTGGCTAACACGGTACCAAACCAATCTTTTTTCGTTTATCAGACATGGCGGAAGCACAGATGATGATGCAGTTGGTAGTTGTAATGCTGAATGTGCACAGCAGGATAACAAAGAACATGGTTTGCTTTAGGCATTTATTTTTCATTTCGCATTTCAGCTCTAAATGTCATGTTCCAATATGTGTTAGGAAAAATTATTTGCAAAATTCAAAAATGTCCTTGTCCTTTTCTCCAGCAACCACAGGTAATCTGTTATGCTGTTGTCTTCCTGCACATGAAAAACCTTCTAAGTTTAATCAGACAGGAATCTACTGCATTACAGAACGAAGGTATTGTCACTTTTGCAACATATTTTATTATGAGTGGCGGGAAGGAGGGAGGTATGTTAGAGCTGTCCTGAGGACTTCTCTAACACTTGTCCCCCCACTCATAACTCTAATTTAGCATTTTCTGGGCTTAATTTTACAATTGATAATCAAAAATTAGCAGATTCTGATTTCAAACAATCTCCAAAATAGTCTTGAGTGTCCATTAAATTTATACCCTCCATACTGTAAATATAGTCATATTTTTAGGTTGGTTCATACAATAAATCAATTAACAGAATTGCAAAATAAGAAAAAAACACTTCCTGTGTCCACTCAGTGCAATTACACCCAGGGCCGGACTGGGACTAAAATTCAGCCCTGGCATTTGAAGTTACACAGGCCCACTTGTCGCATGGTGGGTGACTGTGTAATAGCTTTGTACACTTGTAGGTTACAAGAAGTGATGGGAGTATAACACGACTATATAACATCTCATATCCTGTCGGGTTCTGTAATGATTTTACAGATGCCGACAATTGATTTTTCACCTATTCTGCTGTCTACCTCAGTATGAAATATATATATATATATATATATATATATATATATATATATACTGCTCAAAAAAATAATGGGAACACTCAAATAACACATCCTAGATCTAAATGAATGAAATATTCTCATTGAATACTTTGTTGTGTAGAAAGTTGAATGTGCTGTCAACATAATCACACAAAAATTATCAATGGAAATCAAATTTTTGAACCAATGGAAGCCTGTATTTGGAGAGACCCCTAAAATGAAAGTGGAAAAAAGTCGAAATGAAAATCAAAACTACAAAATTAAACTGGAAACAAGTCAAAATGATGCTCAGTATTTTGTGTGGCCTCCACGTGCCTGTCTGACCTCCCTACAACGCCTGGGCATGCTCCTGATGAGGTTGCAGTTGTTTTCCTGAGGTCCTCCCAGACCTGGACTAAAGCATCCATCAACTCCTGGACAGTCTGTGGTGCAACGTGACGTTGGTGGATGGAGCGAGACATGCTGTCCCAGATGTGCTCAATCGGATTCAGGTCTGGGGAACGGGCAGGCCAGTCCATAGCTTCAATGCCTTCATCTTGCAGGAACTGCTGACACACTCCAGCCACATAAAGTCTGGCATTGTCCTGCATTAGGAGGAACCCAGGGCCAACCGCACCAGCATATGGTCTCATAAGGGGTCTGAGGATCTCATCTCAGTACCTAATGGCAGTCAGGCTACCTCTGATGAGCACATGGAGGGTTGTGTGGCCCTCCGAAGAACTGCCACCCCACACCATCACTGACCCACTGACAAACCGGTCAAGCTGAAGGATGTTGCAGGCAGCAAGTTCACACTCAGCACATGTGACAGAGTCTGGAGACGCTGCGGAGAGCGATCTGCTCCATCCACCAACGTCACGTTGCACCACAGAATGTCCAGGAGTTGACGGATGCTTTAGTCCAGGTCTGGGAGGAGATCCCTCAGGAGAACATCCGCAACCTCATCAGGAGCATGCCCAGGCGTTGTAGGGAGGTCATACAGGCACATGGAGGCCACACACATTACTGAGCATCATTTTGACTTGTTTCCACTTTCAATTTGGGGGTCTCTCCAAATTCAGGCCTCCGTTGGTTTAAAAATTTGATTTTCATTGATGATTTTTGTGTTATTACGTTGACAGCACATTCAACTTTGTACACAACAAAGTATTCAATGAGAATATTTCATTCATTTAGATCTAGGATGTGTTATTTGAGTGTTCCCTTTATTTTTTTGAGCAGTGTGTATGTATGTATGTATATATATATATAAATATACATATACTGTATATATGTTTTCAAGAATATTTGAGGCTATGGACCCATTATATGTCCATTTTGCAAGCCGGCGAGAAAATCTCGCCGTACAGATGCCATTCTGATGTCACACGAATACTTTGATGAGAGGAAGTCGCATCCTCGCATTGCACATGGATGAGATACGGATCACTGTTCATGAAACATTTGTGTGATTCTTGGTCTTTAAAAATGGATCGATATTTTATACGTCTAGCGTGACTCCGGCCTAATACCCAGAAAAAATAAGCTTATAGGAACGACTCATTAAAGGGAATCTGTCACCCTAAATTGGCGGGATATTTAAATGATGGCAGTCAGGTCAGATGGGCGGTGTTTTGGGTATCTTGCCTTAACATGTTGTTCGCCGCTGTCTCCATTATTTCTGGGAATTGTAGTCGTTGCCCTCCATATAACGCGCCTGCGCATTGCAATCTGGGTGCAAAGCATACAGCGCGTGCGCAATTCAAGATTGCAATGCGCAGGCGCGTTATATGGAGGGCAACGACTACAATTCCCAGAAATAATGGAGACAGTGACGAACAACATGTTAAGGCAAGTACCCAAAACACCGCCCATCTGACCTGACTGCCATCATTTAAATATCCCGCCAATTTAGGGTGACAGATTCCCTTTAATCAATTGAGTAAAAGGAGGAAATACACAGTCCAAGCTACAAAAATCATATTCAAATTTTTATTAAGGACACATATTTGAACAGACACTATAAAATGGCAATGTAAGAGAGGAGAAGGTAAGGAGTGAGAGGGCAGACAGAAACAACCCAAAGATATGGCTGGCACAGTGCACCAAGATGTAAACAGCCAACACGCATAAAGTATATCTGTGAGGGTAACTAAATATAAGCAGAGAACTCCAAAAATATTATGTAATAAATAAGATCAGTTTGGGTGACATAAAAGCCAATCAGCAGTGTGAGAAGCTGAAATCCAGAGGAGACCAATAAGTCACATTAAAAGCACAATGGCTACTGGTAAAATACCTAACTGTGGTGAGCAGGCCCCTCAGGAGGACAGCCACTGACACCGAAGATAGGCAGAATCAAATGATCAAGTGAATCAGTGGACACACCAATATAAAGAATAAATCAACACAATATATCATGAAAACTAGGAGTACAGATGTTATTAAAACGAATCAAAGGTAATTCTAGTAAAGTCATCACAGAATATACCCATAGCTGCAGGAGGCGATGTGTACTGGTCAGCGGCCCAAGGACGATGCAGAATACTGCAGGATTGCGCCGCTGACAGTGGCGCAGCATGTGACAAGCGCCCTATGCACACCTCCTCCGAGTGCAGCTATATTACTAGGCAGCCCCCTCCATGGTGGTTACTTTCACCAGTACATTGCCCCCTTCATCGTGGCAGCTGCTGCAGTGCATTAGTATTGTGACCTCAGACCTGGTAATGGTACAACTGCTCTTTTTCTGCTGTTTTTCTTACACTTCACTGTCCCACACACCTTTACACTGCTTAGCACACAGAGGCTCCCTGGTACCTCTAGTTCATCACAGCTCCTCGCATTACACGCCTGATGCCGGCTCCTATATGGTCGGGGACGGGTATTGAAGTCACTATTGCGGCACCTCACACACCTGTCCGGCGCTGCAGGGGTTAATGAGTGCTCCTACCGCATCCTGGTCAGGTGACAACAGTGCACGCACACATCATCACTCTGCGACCCCTGCCCCGCAGTTGCCGTGTGGTGCCCCATCCTGGATGGTACTGCAGGGCAGGCACATCCTTCTCTGTGATGAATGGATCATGTCTCCATATCTGCTGGTATTCTGATCCAGCCTACAGTCATGGCCAAAAGTTTTGAGAATGACACAAATATTAATTTTTACAAAGTCTACTGCTTCACTTTTTCTAATGGCAATTTGCATATACTCCAGAATGTTATAAAGAGTGATCAGCTTAACAGCAATTACTTGCAAAGTCAATATTTGGCTAGAAAATGAACTTTATCCCCCAAAACACATTTCAACATCATTGCAGCACTGCCTTAAAAGGACCAGCTAACCTTTTCAGTGATTGCTCCATTAACACAGGTGTGGGTGTTGATGAGGACATGGCTGGAGATCAATCTGTCATGATTAAGTAAGAATGACACCACTGGACACTTTAAAAGGAGGCTGGTGCTTGGCATCATTGTTTCTCTTCTGTTAACCATGGTTATCTCTAAAGAAACACGTGCAGTCATCATTGCAATGCACAAAAATGGCCTAACAGGAGCAAGGCCTGGTCTCAAGGAGGGCAGCAAAGAAGCCACTTCTCTCCAGAAAAAACATCATGGACAGACTGATATTCTGCAAAAGGTACAGGCAGTGGACTGCTGAGGACTGGGGTAAAGTTATTTTCTCTGATGAATCCCCTTTTCGATTGTTTGGGACATCAGGAAAACGCCTCATTCGGAGAAGACAAGGTGAGCGCTACCACCAGTCTTGTCTCATGCCAACTGTTAAGCATCTTGAAACCATTCATGTGTGGGGTTGCTTCTCAGCCAAGGGAATCGGCTCTCTCACGGTTTTGCCTAAAAACACAGCCATGAATAAAGAATGGTACCAGAATGTCCTCCAAGAGCAACTTCTCCTAACCCTCCAAGAGCAGTTTGGCGATCAACAATGCCTTTTCCAGCATGATGGAGCACCTTGCCATAAAGGATGGTGATAACTAAATGGCTCAGGGAACAAAACATAGAGATTTTGGGTCCATGGCCTGGAAACTCCCCAGATCTTAATCCCATTGAGAACTTGTGGTCAATCATCAAGAGACGGGTGGACAAACGAAAACCTAAAAATTCTGACAAAATGAAAGCATTGATTGTGCAAGAATGGACTGCTATCAGTCAGGATTTGGTCCAGAAGTTGATTGAGAGCATGCCAGGGAGAATTGCAGAGGTCCTGAAGAAGAGGGTCAACACTGCAAATATTGACTTGCTGCATTAACTCATTCTAACTGTCAATATAAGCTTTTGTTACTCATATGTTTGCAATTATTATATTTCTGTCTGTGATAAAAACATCTGTCAAACACACATAAAAACCAGAGGACAGCAGATCATGTGAAAATATAATATTTGTGTCATTCTCAAAACTTTTGGCCATGACTGTACACATGCATGTGATTGATCACATGGTCATGATGTCACGGAAGGTCCTTTAGCTTTCTGTGATTTTTAGCTATTACCGGCTTCCCTGACATCAAGAAAAGATCGAGCGGCCCACTACAGGCACCGACCCTTCTGGCATTTGCCAGAAGTGCCCGACGCTCAGTCCGGCCCTGATTACACCCCTCATCAAATCTTTGTTTCAGTGTGTTCTTGTGAAATTACCAAATCCTATGAGATTTGTCAAACCTGAAGACATTTACCTCTTCTTTATTCTAACACAAGTAAAGCAGCCCAAAATAAATAAATGTAGATTGGAATGTCATGTGAAATGGCTTTCCCAGCTACTATCTCACCTGCATGCCAGACGTCTTTAAAATATAAAAAAGTTTAGAGGGTCTTAGGGTGGGAGAAAAAAAGTTTTCTAGGGATATAAATGATTGTGGCAAAGGATGAGTGAATCATTTCTGAAAGTTTAGAATTTCCCAAACCCAATTTTTTGTGGAATTTAATTTGCAAAGCCAGCAAAATGGCAGCCAAAACAATAAATATAAATAAAATATACTTAGTTCCAAAATGTAAGATGATGCCTAGACAAGGCATAAAGAGGAAACGTGTCGGAGTGGAGCAGGTGCCTGGGGAAGCGAACAAGGTGTATTCAATAGTAGCAGTTTCAGAAACTTATCTTACCATCTATTTGCTATTAAATATGAATTTATTTGCAGGACCCTCATTCGGCTTCCGCGGCATTGATCCACGTCTGCTGGATGGAATCCTTGTTAATTAAGTCCTAGCTATTGGAATCCCTAATGCCTCTTCTTAGTCAGTCCAGGGTGACATAATGCATATCTCATGGCACAGCAATGACTTACAAATCAGAGAAGGTGCGAGGAATTCCATTAGGTAGGCGATGGCTGCTAAGTTCTTGCATATCGATTTGTTCACCTCCATTTAATAAGGTTTGGGGGAGACCTTACAGCATAATAAATGACTTTTTTGTTTTTCATTCCTTTCTAGTGTTGAGCGATACGATACCGCAAGTATCGGGTATCGGCCGATATTAGCTCTATCGGACTTTCGATACTTAGTTCCGATATTTTCGTCTTATCGGATACCGGAATCGGATTTGTGACTGTCACTGTCAGTGTCCGTCGGTTGGGTCTGTCAGGAGTCAGCGGCACTTACCTGGCAGAAGATCTCCGGCGGTCACGGGCTGGACTGCTTGATGGCCGCCATCATCTTTCCCGGCGGTCACATGCAGTTTCTCGCGATAACTGCAGTGACTGCTGGGTAATCCCGGTCGTAAAGCAGTCAGTCCGATGACGTCACCGCCGGGGAAGCAGGTAATCAGCTGTGCTGCGTCGAGATGACAGGCTCTGCCTGTCATTGCGATGTAGCAGAGCTGGATCGTCGTGGGACCTCGTTACTATGGACTGCGTCGGACAGGTGGTATACTGTTGGTTTGTTTTTTTTCTTTTTTTACAGGAGATCGATGGCGTTGCAGGAATGAGAGTATAATAAAAGAAATGAAAACTGTGTTGTCTCTTTTATTTCATTAAAATACTTTTTTCTTGCTGTGTCTTTTTTTTATACATTTAAAAACTTTGGGATTAATAATGGATCGGTGTCTTATTGACACCTCTCCATTATTAACCGGGCTTATTGTCACTGTGCAATCAACGGTGACATTAACCTCTTACTACCCCACTTGCCACCGCTACAGGGCAGTGGGAAGAGCCGGGTAAAGTGCCACAATTGGCACATCTTTTGATGCGCCAAATGTGGGGCTGCTGTAGCCTGGTATTATCAGGCTGTTGAGGGCCAAAATCCATGGGCCTTGACAGTCTTTTAAACCAGGCCGCAGCAGTCTGCATTTTACTTGGCTGGTTAACAAAAATAGGGGGACCCCTACGCCGTTTTTTTTTCGAGGGGATCCCCTATTTTTGTTAACCAGCCAAGATATGCAGACTGCTGTGGCCTGGTATTATCAGGCTGGCAAGGTCCATGGATATTGGATCCTTACCAGCCTGAAAAACCAGGCCTCAGCAGTCTGCTTCATCTGGCTGGTTAACAAAAATAGGGGGGACCCACGCCAAATTTTTTTCGAGGGGATCCCCTATTTTTGTTAACCAGCCAAGATATGCAGACTGCTGTGGCCTGGTATTATCAGGCTGGCAAGCAGGGTCGGACTGAGGCACCGGGACACCGGAGAAACCTACGGTGGGCCCCAGCTCCTGCGTGGTGGGCCCTGATTTGAAAGGATAGGTCGCGGGGCAGAGGGGGCGGTGGCCCCGGGGCCCGCGCTCTGAGGGGGCCCACCCGGAGCTACGATACAGTTACATTCTGCGGCAGAGCAGGGAGAATCGCTCTCCCTGCTCTGCCGCCCGGAAGCTATGGGGCCTGAACAGGCATTGGGGGGGCCAGTGCCAGCAGTGGGCCCCCCACCCGTCATCGGAGGGTCAGCTGTATCGGCATCCAGCCGATAAAGCTGAACGCATGGAGAGAGAAGGAGCGAGCATCACCTGCCGGCGCCCGCTGTCAGACGCTGAGGGGAGAACAGTGAGCAGACAGGAGCCGGGAGGTGAGTTTATTTTTAATTTTTTTTTTAATGGGGTGCAGTCGAGTCCTGGCTGGAGAAGTCGTCATGTCGGTGTGGGCCAGATGGAAAAGACATGAAAAGTGAACAATTCCATTAGAAAGAACATCAGCGGTAAGTCATTATCTGTACCTGTGCTGTAATCTATATGTTCTGTAGGACTGGTATTATTTAACACAGACCATATGGCGGTAATATCAATACTGGTCTTTTTATATATAGATTATTTTGGCCAACAGCGCGGTCATTTGCTGAGGTTCTCTGATGATGGGCCCACTCAGAAGTTTTGCCCCACTAAACCAAAACCCTAGCTACGCCTATGGCTCTCTCTCTAGTCTTTCTTTCTCGCTCTCTGTTCTTTCCTTCTCGCTCTCTGTTCTTTTTTCTCTCTGTTCTTTCTTTCTCTCTTTTCTTTCTTTCCTCTCTTTCTTTCTCTGTTTGTTCTTTCTCTCTCGCTGCTCTTTCTTTCTTTTCCTCAGTACCAGCCACTGTGCGCTCATTACCAGTCAGTGTGATCAGCAGTGCTAAATGGTTACGCTTGGGGCGAGGATATGGGTGTGATGAGCTGTGAAATGGGTGTTGTTGGGGCGTGGCTTAAAATTTTCAGCGGCGCGCAACACGCGCTTCAGCCTTTAATCCTCTTTCCTGTCTTCCAAATTTGGGAGGTATGCTGTATGACCTCCCTACAACTTCTGGCCATGCTCCTGATGAGCGCGATGGATGGTCTCGTGAGGGATCTCCTCCCACACCTGGACTACAGCATCCACCAACTCCTGGACAGTCTGTGGTGCAACGTGGCATGGCCTAAAATTTTCTGCAGCATGCACAGCGTGTCACAGCCTTTGTCCCTCTTTCCCTTATTCAAAGGTTGGGAAGTATGATGTTGGGCCGCAAGAATATATTTTCTCTCGTGGGCCCAAGGTACTCCAGTCCGACGCTGCTGGCAAGGTCCATGTATGTTGGCTCCTTAACAGCCTTAAATACCATGCCTCAGCAGCAGGGGCGTACATATAAATCATGGGGCCCCATAGCAAAAGTCTGAATGTTCCCCACCCCCCAAAAAAAAACCCAGAGGCATTTGTAAATGTAAAGTGCCAGCACAGTGAGGGAAGTTGAGTCGCACAGAGACAGGGGTTTTGGGGGTACTCGGCACCGATCATCGTCGACTTCTATGGGGGATGTCACGAGTAGCACAGCTCGGTCCGTGACCTGGGCGATCACTGGAATGTGGGATATTTCCAGGGGATGATAGAATGTTCGTGTAGTTTGTCGTGACGCCACCTGTAGTACCTGGTCAGGGTGTCCAGCGCTGCTGTGCAGGTCCTCTGGAAGGGATGGTGTAGTGCAGGTAGGTGAAAAGTCTTCTACAGGTAACACGCTATCCTTCCAGGGCAGATAGATGTGAGATAGAGCAATGGTGCAAAGTGATGTAGCAGAGAGGACTATGCGACGTAGTAAGAAATCAGGAAACACTTCAAGTTAAACGTTGCATAATAAAATTTTTAATAATAACATTACAAAAGTGCAAATGGCTTATATTATGTGTAGTGTTGAGCGATACTGCTCGATATCTAAAAATATCGGATTGGGATGGTATCGCCGATATCACTAAATATCGTCGATATCCGATTCCGATACCGGAAGTCCCATGTAAGTCTATGGGAACAAACTATCGCAACTAAAAAAACAATTTCTTTCGTTGTAAACACAAAATATACACACATAGAATACATATATATAATATATATATATATATATATATACATGTAATTGTGACATATATATATACATATATTTATAGTTTATACTCTTCTACATAGTAAAATAGACTCTGATTTAATTGCCGGGTAAAGCCGTGACATACCCGATAGAAGTCGACGGGCTCGGTGCCGAGTACCCCCAAAACCTCTGGCTCTGTGCGACTCAACTTGGGCGTCACGAACAGGATTCTGTAGCTCGCTATAAGCGAGTCCTGTGTGCCTGAATTGAACTGGTTTTGTGCTTGAGAATTGCTAAAATCATCGGAGAATGTATTTGCCATTTTTCCGCCATATCTGCGTCACGACGAGGCACTGGTGAAGAAGAAGGGCGTGCTCTTCGTGGGTGTACACTCACTCAGTGGCGCGAAAACGATGGCCGACCACTCTAAATGTTACTGCAATGTAAGATCGTGCCCCACAGCTCTTGAGTTCCGCCTCCTCATCCTCCTCAGTGTGCGGAAACTAACACGAAGGTCCCGCCTCACTACAAAAGAGAGGCCCTCTCCAGATGCTAATGACACATGTGACTTGGCAGAGATGGCTAATGGACACGAGCAGAAGTGTGAAGGGATGGAGCAGTCAGAGCTCTCCCCCCACGGAAGCGACCCGATCGCCACGGAACCACCGTTGGGCACCCGGCCTGGAAACCCTCCTACGCTGCAAGAAGCGGAGGATACCCTGAGAGACCTGGCCCAGCACCGGGAGGAGGTCGCCAGGATGGAAGCCAGCTGGCGTGCCCTAAAACTAAACTTGGAGCGGCGCCAATCCCTCTTACCTGAAGTGTCTGTACCGGAAGGTGAGGCACCCGTTCTAGTAGAGGAGTCCGTGCGGGCATCCCAGCCCTTGCAATGTGATCCGGTTGACGTTGTCGCAGTGGAGGAACCCGTTCCTGCAAAAAACTCCGGCAGCACCCCAGATCCCGCTGTCTGCCCCCGTCGCTGAAACAGAAGAAGCGACACCCGTCCTCATGGAGGAGGCCGCGCAGGCACCAGAGGTCTACCTGTCTGTACCGGAGCCCCGACTGTCATCTGTTCCAGAGCCGGCTGCTTCCTCCGCAGGTGAGCGCCGCCAGGACTGTCGGGCGCCAGGAGAGCTGCCGCTAACCGGACATCGTAAGCTGCAGTTTGATGGTGGAGACATGGAGATGCTGGTGGAGGAGAATTACAACCGGCGTCATGAGGAAGAGTGTAGACGTCGGGAGAGAGAAGCCGAGCGACAAAGGGAGCAGCGCGAATCCCAGAAGCTTCGCCAACGTCACATCGAGAAGGACCGGGCAGATAAGGACCGGATGAGAAAAGATAAAAGTACGGTGAGGGAGCCGCGGCGTAAGGGTGCAGTACGGAGCTTTAAATTGAAAGCTGGTTGGGGCTTCATCCAGGAGCCTGGACTTTATTTAGAAGTGTTTGTGACCCGGCGGGACGTGGAGACTCACCTCCCAGAAGGACACCCGGGGAGGGACCTGTTGCCAGGAGACTTGG